>OX465373.1:2976675-3149914 GCA_950004255.1 Mesopsocus fuscifrons
GGTCCGTTTCACCCACCAACGGATGGACAGCGCTATTCTGAACTTTAGAGAACGCTATAGTGAAAGTACCAAAAAAAACTTCGCAATAAAAGATTTTTTTTAAAGCAACTAGTGAAGAAAGAGCCCAATATCAGGTTGAAAAATCAATGAACCCACCCTTAACTGAAAATTCCAGGTAATATTACGTAATAGGGTAACACCCTCTTATAAGTGAAAGAAATTACGTGCGCCTGCCATTGACGTTTGGCACATGGATGGTTTTGGAGTGAGACATATGCTCCAGCATCTTCCAGGCTGTCAACATGGAGTCACAATTGTGCTTTTCTGTTATGTCAAATTAACAAATGAAAATAACAAAATTGCTATGAAAATGCAATAGGTGAACACAATATCACAGTATACTCTTGTCATTTACCTAAAAACATTCTTTTTCGTTTTCATAAAATACTCTAGTACGATATGCTGTAGATTTAAGACTAGTGTGTAAGGCCTGGTCTCAGAAGACACGGTCATCCAGGTTGGATGACAAAAGTTTGAGTCTTCTTGAAAACCATTTTGACTTGTTCCCAAAAGGAAAATGAGACTGATTTGGTTCCCTAAATTACCTTACCCTATTTCGAGAAGGTAACCCACCTACCTATATAATCGATCAGTTTGGAATAAGAGCAAAAATCAGGCGCTTCCAGCCTGTGGAACACAAAGTATTCTAGAAACTTGCTAGAACTCACCTGCATGAGAGATTTTACGATACAAACATTCTAGCAATGTTTATAATACTTTTTGAGATATTGCAGAGACGTTGCTAGCAATATTTTGTGATGTACGGGAGCCTCCTCCGAAAACTTTCATTCCAATCTTTTCTCCGAAGAAATTGTTTTCACCCGAAGGTATCACAATGCTCACGAAACGAAATGACTAAAGAAAATTTTCGGTTTACCGTGTTTTCAGTTGTATTTCCTTTACTGAAAAAGGGAATACAATTTACATCACCAAGTCTACCAGTTTCCTTAAGTTTTACCTAAATATATATTTCGTATTACCTGCGTAATTAATGCGCCATTAAAGATCTCAACAAAAATTATCTGCTTACTAGAAGGTATTTACCTAATCCTACTACTTACTTATATCTACGTATCATTTTAAATGCAATGATTATCTGCCCAATCTTTGGTGAATCCTAAAGTCTCTCATTTTTCTTTTGTTTCAACATTAAAGATAACAATATTTAAGCAATAAACTTATTGTATGATAATACTGGTTGCCCTCTATTTTTTATATGAGAATTGTTACCAACAAAATTCGTTTTTTATTTAAATAAAAAGTAAACATGTTCATACCTTCTTCTTTCTTTATAAAATTAACAAAAAAAAGTAGCTCATCAATTGAAGTCTGAACGTAACAAAGTTTGTTTATTAACATTAAGGGTCACCACACAATCCTGTTTGTTTTTGTTTTTTCCGACCATTTTTTTGAGGAAACTGTTGGAGATTAAAATGTTCTGGAATATAGTGCGTCTTTTTAAAGTTAGAAATTAACTTGTTTTACGATCGGGTTTCATACATAGCCAGTCCATTTCTGAGGTTAAAAAGACATATTATATTTCAGAACATTTAAATATGCAATAGTTTCATCAAAAAATGGGAAGAAAAATCATTCTGCTGCCACGTGTCTCACGATTGTGTATTAACTCTTAACCAGCAGCAGTAAACATATGGCTTGTTCAGATTGAAGGCTGTGTGCCTGGTTTCACTGTGTCTATGCTGTTTTCCATTATGTTTTCTGTACTTTTAAAGTCACGTCGGTTATACCTTGGGCACTTTTTTTGAGTAGGTGCGTACCTGATAGTCTACGGTAACTTGCTACACGAGGGAGGCAAAGTGAGCGACAGCTTACGGGTGCTGGGTTGAAAGCAGTTTTAGGTAACAACTTACCCTCCAGCATTCCGCAAATGTTCAGTAAATAGGCTCACCACAGTTTGTGTTTTGAAGTATATAAAGACTGTTTTACTATAGTAGGGGTGTCGCAAGTTACCGTACGCGGAGAGTACCTATAGTCCAAGTCAGGCTGGGGGCGTACCGATTATTCATAATTTCTTGAAGACTTTCAGTTGACGCCGATCCGGATTTGGGTTCCATATCCTACCATACGCTAAAAATGCCAATCCGACCCTGAGCAGATATTTCCCTGATCAAGAAAAAGTTTTGATCAGCCCTAGATTTGCAAGAAATTATGAGTAATCGGTACGCTCCTAGCCTGACTTGGACTACACACAGGTATGGTCGGTATCTACTAGGAAGCCATATGTGGAGGAAGGAAAGGCTTTAGTGCACAGTGCTGGTTGTTGACGTTTTTCGAGGAAACTATTGAAGATTTATTTGTAATAAAATATAATAGTTCTTTCACTGTATGTTGTTACTACGATAGAGTATTTTTTGACAAGAAATCACTCAATCATAAAATCATAACACATAGTTCCCTCACAAAGTTGTCATTTCAAAACGTCAATAAACAAAGCTGGCGGCCTTAAGGGTAGGTACCTACCGTCCTTGTGTTGACCTAAAATGGCCGCCGAATCGGGGTAACACACTCATTCTCTTCTTAAGCCCCTTTATCGGAAATTTACCTACTCCTTTTTAATTTCGTCAAGGTATAACGACCATTCTTACTACCTAATACCTAAATTAACGGTTGGAACGCACGGCGCGTTTCAATCCTCAGTTGTGTGATAGTTGTAGGTACCGTAAGCTAAGTATTAATGTTAGTTGTGTAGTCGGTGTGTAGATTTCGCTGCACTGTAGTATTTCGTTCAATAAAGTAGTGTTTTTGAAGTAGTACTTCGAGCTTGATTTATTTATTATTGGAGTTGATAAATTAATGGCGGAATAATTTCTCTCTCTCTTTTTTTTTTTTTTTTTTTTTTGTAGTTTGGATCCTAGATAAAGTACCTAACAAATATTTTCGGGTTGAGTAGTTCGTTCGGTAGGTATACGTACTGATTTCATTATTTTCACTGAAGACACAAATTATTAAAGAGGAATTATTTCGCCTAACCGTTTTGCACGCTTAAACTCTCTCCACTCGATTTGACGCACTTGTTTTAATTTTAACTCGATTTGTTTTGTCACAGTAATTATTCTATACTTATTATGTTGTTTACCACTGAGCAGTGTGAATTGTACTTGTGGAGAGAGGATGGGCCTGCCGTAGTTAAAAACCAACATAGGTTGGACTCGACATCGCAGGTCCTCTAGTACCTACTAACGTGCAAGTGTAGTTGTTAATAACCCGTATGAAGATTGTAATTCTTGTCACTGTTTCCCGCCAATTTCAAAAAAAGCTCCTTTCACTACAATGGCGACAATTATACTAGTGACACGAATTACTTGAATGATTTAAAAATTATCAGGACGCAGCAGTGTGAGCTTTCCTTCACGGTGGTGGTTTGGTTCGAAAATAATACGCCGTTAATTTACGCGCGACTGATTCAAAATAATTGAAATCGGTTACAGTGGCGCCCAACGTGGGGGCCCGTACAAAAGAATGAAAAGGTCTTGTACAATGACCAGGTACGTCGTAGCTGTCTCCAGAGCGTCTGGCTTCGCTCTGTCGTTACCCAACCTTATGTTGGTTCATTTGGGTTTGAAGAGTTCCCCTGCTTTTTCCCTGCACGGCCTGGGTTCGCCCTTATGCTTCGGTAAACTTTTAGTTAATCTCCCTATACACATATCAAGCCCAACAACTGGTGTAAATACCCACTGTACCATCAGAGAATATGACGAGACGGTCATTTGATAGTAAAAATGTAGTTAAAGTCTTCCTCGTTAGAAACACTCATACAATAAAGTACGTAAGGTAACAAATAAGTAAATAATCTATATTTCTGACACGAAATAAAAAACTTTAGATTGATAATCGGGACCTAGGTTAATCATATGAAGGAGGAACCTGGTTTAGATGAGTTTACCTAGTCTCTAAGGTAGATACCTAAAACAGGCTTAAGTAATTCAAAATCATTTTTTTTTACACTTTTATGTGAGGGATTTCAAAGGTTCAGGTGCCACTTACTTTGCCAGTAAATTGGCTTCACAATTACCTATACCGAATTTTTTGGTGATATCTTAGATCTCATTTTATTTGTTGTTAGAATGGGAAATAAGAGAATAAATTGTAACCCACAAGGTGGTCCTTCGTATATTTTCTTTGGACGTGAAATTTAAGGTACCCGTTCTAAGCCTATTTAGAAATTAATATACCTAAGGTTTAGTGGAAGTCTGGCACACATACCTGAAATGTGCCTCCGTGACTTTAACATTGCAATTAAATCTAAAATATAATAAACGACTGCCTCAGACTGTGTTAGATTTGTGTCACGGAAAAGTAGTGTCTCCCTATATAAGTGTGCAGTAGTTAAAGCGTCAAAGTAGTTACTGGGAGTACCTATATTGTTTGGAGTAGGTAACCTGTAGAGTAAAAAGTACTTTAGTAGTTTCCTGGTGGGCCCGCTCAAATAGGCCTGGTTATTTACTTCTAAAATAAACTGTGGATGACAATTGCGTGGCTCCCTCTCCAGTGATTTATTGTACCTAAAAAGCAAAATGACCTCTTCTAAAAGTTACAAAAAAAAAAAAAAAATCTATTTGCTCCCAGATTTATTTAAAGTCCACTCAGTCCACAAACGTCAAAATTAGAAATGCTTCTTCTGTCACTCCGAGTAGTGACAAAAAATAGACAAAGGAATAATATGAAAGTTTTTGAATTTCTCTCTGCGATCGACAAGCCGAACAAAATATAAGTCAGGTAACGTGTTCTAATCGACAAAATTTCTAAAAATATTATAAAAGACACAGCGTAGAAAGTTGTAAAAGTTTTCGCTACCTTTGGTTCTTTCCACTGCGAAAAAAATATTATACTTGGGTGCGATTTTCCAGTACACCGCCTGTCTTTTTTCGGAACTACAGAATGCCTACTTGGAATATCGCAACATGTGTAATATACTGAGGTAATCGAGCTACTAAAGAAGCAGGAAGTGATGTAGATTGTAGTAATTATGTAGAATAGAAACCTTGAAAAGCGTAGCTGTAGGTAAGCATGCCTAATTTAGTCAGCTATGCCTTAGTTGGTTAAGGTATTCCCAAACACGTAGTACCGACCTGTAGGTACCTATCTAGGTAGGTACTAGCCCATCGTAACAACGAATCCCCTTTCTATTATCAAACAAATTTTAAATTTAGACTACTGATATTCAAAACTAGTCAATAGTTTAAATTAGGCCTTATCTCCGTATTGTAATGTTGTTCACCGGTTTTGTAGTCAATACTATACCATTGATATTATCTATTCATTTACACACTAGTCTAGATTATATATTATTATCATAGACGTTATAAATTAAGGTATATTAAGATATCAGCATTTTTGTATTATTCTACTCTTTGTTGAGTTGGAACACCATTAGATTTTTTTTCTTAGTTGAGCATATTCTGCATATAAGTTGTATTTGCAGCCTGAACCACGGTAGTTAGGTCGTTGTGTAAAAAATATGACAGCCGTCGTCGTCGGAAGGGGTTGACGTATAGTAGGCAAATACCTTAAGAGCGACCACACAATCGTGTTAGATATTTAAGTGCTCTGAAATATAACATATATTTTTAACGTCATAAATAATTATGAAGTTCTGTTATGATTTCACGATTAATGTTGGACAATTTTTTGTCACTAGATCGTAAAATCACAACACGTCTCATAATTTATGACGTTAAAAAGACATACCTATTAGATCTCAGAACATTTAAATATCCAGTGTTTTCCTCATAAAGTGTGCAGAAAAAAACGTAAACAAACACGATTTTTCGCTCTTAATATCACGGTATTGTCACAAAAAAATATCTAAACACGGCTGAATTTCACCAATTTCCGATTGTGTCTATAACGAGAGGATTTAACGGACGGATATACGTTATCGTTATGTTTGGCTTACGACAAATGCCTTGCGCTTGCACTTGTTTCTCTGCGAACGCACTTGTCGTAAGCTAGACATAAGATAACGTAAATCCGTTCGTGAAATCCTCTCGTTAAAGACACTATCGGAAGGTGGTGAAATTCAGCCGTGGAACGAACCGACTCTAGGAGCAGGCGGTTTAGTTATGTTTGTGTACCTATACCTACCTGTTGTAGTTTAGTTTTAGAGGGCGTAGGCTTGGAATTTTTGATCCAATATTTATTATAAATAATAGGTATATTTAATAATTTTAAAGAAAAAAAATGTAGCTTGGGATTGACAGGTAATCAGGTACATATTTTGAGGTGCTGCTGTCATTACGCTAAGTCCAGAAAGGAATACGTATAGACACTGCATGTTTTGGGTGACGTATAGGTAACTTCTTGGAGAAGTGTTTCCTTAGCTAGGAACATCTTATCAGCCCCTTCTCCCTTAGATGTTAATGTTTATTTAGTACCTGCTTATGAGTACATTGAAGAAAATTCTTACCCAACTTCCATTCCTGTACTTATAAAAATTCAAAACTCTAGAACTTCTAGGTATACCCACTTCTACCAATACCTGTATTCCTCCCTCTAACGTTACCTCTCTTTTCCATTTCTATTTACACCGACAAAGCTTCCTCTGAAAACTCCTCCTCCTCCTCCTCACCCTCGTCAACCTCTCCATCGTCTTCGTCCTCTTCACATCCATAGCAGATGTTTCCAACCTCCTTCCAGCACTGGAGGCAGTGGATCGTAAGGCAACCAGGAGTTGGACACGCGTAGAATTTGTTACCGAGCCTAGCAGGTTCTATCTCTCCGCAGAACAAACAATCCCGGCGGGCGCAGGACAGCCAGTGCAGCCAACCAAAACTCCGGGGCCGCCGAAAACGCAGAGAAAGACACCAGTTCCCCTCCATCTGAGGGAAAATTGTCTATCAGTTGTATGGTCTAAGTATCCTGAGCTGAAGATAACTAGCACAGTGGTGAGCCATAGTAGGTATCCAGGATCGAATCCCAGCGGCTGAAAAATTTCACCTGACGTACCTAGCTGCCTTTTGGTATTGGGAAGATAGGAAAGCCAGTACATTTTTGGAAACATTTTACAAAAATACCAGGCACGAAAATATAATAACTGGGGAAGTTCGAAGATGCGTAGGTACAAAATAAAGACCAAAATTTACCTTGAGCCTGTTCTCTTCGGCCTGTTTCCGGATCCGGGCCATGACGTGGGCATGCTGACGGATACGTCGACGTAGTGTTTCGTTGTAAAGGTACAGCACCCGCCGTTTCTCTCGCTAAAAATACAAAAAACTTCAGATTCTTCAGCAATTCAGGGCAACGGAATTTTGAATTCCAGCAATTTACTTTTGAGGCTTCTCGGTTTACAACCATGTCGGAATTTTTTGGGCATAAGAAAAGAATAAATAGGTACAAATTTTCCTCTTTCAGTATTTTCCTTCTTTTCCTTCGTTAAAAAAATAGGTAATTCACAGTTTCACTATATCTACCAATAAAACGGCTATGGAGCAAGACGATCCTGGATCTAGTCCTGACTTTGCGACATTTTTTTTTAGGAACATAGTCCGGCCCCGAGGTCTACCTGATGGGCACCTGACCTTATTCACCAGATGGGGGGAAACTCAACTACCGGGCGTGATTCTGACTAAATTACCCACTTGTGTAGGCAGAGGTCACGAAAGGTTGGGGCCGTTTTTGGGGTTGGGGATTTTATTTTAGAGTAAGTAAGTAGTTTCCGCACCTTCGGGTAAAAATGTGAACAAATAAAGCGATTGAGGCGGCCACTGTATCCATCGGCGAGAATAAGCACCCACACCAGGAAATAGATCCCGTACACCTTGAGGACGAAGTAGCGTTCGATCAGGGCGGGACGAGGAAGACACGTCACGTTCGAGTGGATAACGTGCACCGACTGGTGAACGTTCATGTCACGAACCAACGAACGCACCAGATTGGCTACGAGTCCACCGCCTGTCACTTTCACTGTCATATGGTGCTCCCCTGAATAAACCAAATTATTTTCGTCTTTCGAAGTTTAAAACCTGGAAATGTTGCTGGAACGTTTTTGAAATATCTAAAAAATTCTCCTAAACCATCCCTAAAAAGTTTTTGTACCTATATGTACGCCGCGGCATTAAATTTTTTTTATGCTATGAAGTCTGAACTTACATAACATAGACTCTAAAAAATTCCAGCTTTCCAAGTGTGGAATACGTAGTAAATAGAAAAATTCTCCAGCAAATGGAGAAGCTGCTTAGCTGAGGGTTGGGGGGGACAAGCCCAGCAACTAGACCGTTTTCAAGAACTATCCTGTGCTCAGCTGGCAGCACTACCAAATACCAGCTCCCCAGTCATCGAATAAACGATGGGGACCTACAGTTTTAGGTGGGTTCCGAACCACCACAGCCTCGATATACATTTCACTTGACATGCTGAACATATCAGAGATGAATGCTGAGCAGAAAAACTTTTTGGTAGGATCGGGATCGAACCGGTGTGACCCGGCTCTCACTGCTCCCCAAAAGTCGACCATTTAGTCCACTCGGCTATCGAGGCCTGAGAAGCTGCTTACTTACCCTTTTGTGTGAATTCCACGTGTGCATGGGTCGCGATGATGTCTAGAATGGTATAGAGCAGAAAGTCCATAGTGAAGAAGAGAGTGACTGGCAGCATCTCCAGTACCAGCAGCAGAGTGAGCTTCATCTAGAAACCAACACGAATCAAAGCATTGAGAGCTGAACCACCCCGGTTCAATCCCACTGTTATTCAAGTTTTTCTGATCGGTATTCACTTTAGACATCTTCTGCTTCTCAAGTGATGTACCTATATCTAGGCTGTGGTGGTTCGGAACCCACCTAACACTCTATAGGCCCCACTATAACATGACTGCTAGGGAGCGCTGAAAAGGTCTAGTTGCTGGGCTCTACTTAGGAAAGTGATCACGTGAAGAGCAGTTCACTGAAGGACACAGTAAAGTGTAATGTGAAATAAGACAAAAACAGGCTCAACTTTCGGGTGGATAGCCGTAAAAAGACGGTCTGAAGATATGGGTGCTCGATTTGAAAGCCTCCGCAAAAACGGAGGGAGCCACAAGCCCCTCACCCAAATCGCTCCCTCTGGCGGTTAATTATTTCAATCTATACGAAATTGACCCCCTCCACCCCAGCTCAGCAGAGCCAACGAACCTTCCATTCATTTGATACCTGTTTTTGGATGAGGTTTTCCTCCTTAATTTTCTTTCGGGTGGTATAGGGCTAAACAGCTTGAGTCGATCGTGAGGTAAATTTCTAATTTTGGTCGATCAGATTTCCCGCGCAAATTATTTTAGAATTGGATTATTGGTGATCATTTGGTTTTGAGAGATTGAGGGGGGGGGGGGGGGGGGGTGGGGGAGGCGGAGGAGTTCACTGGTAGTGATTTTTTTTTTGCCATATTGATAACGATTTAAGTTTTCAAGCAGGTTCTCAATTTTTTCTAAAGGGGATGAAAATTAAGGTGTCTGAAAATTCATTTCACCCTACTGAGACTACTTGTCAACGCGAAATCTAGCTGGGCAAAAAATCAATACTCACCTCTCGCAAACCCAGTGAAGTGCAGAATTGCATCATCAGCTGTTGCTTTAATCATGATTTATTTAGCTTTCCAATGAACTGGAAGACCTATTATGAGGAAATATTATTGCATAACCATGGGAGGTGGGAAATTTTTCATTCCTCCTCGTTAAGGGCGACCGCATCGTATTTTTTCACGTTTTTTTCTGCACGCTTGATGAGGAAACTGGAAACTATTGAATATTTGAATGTTCTGAAATATAATAGGTAGGTAGGTATGTCTTATTAACGGCCGAAATTAAGGGGCTTTGTTGAGATTTTACGGCTGTCCGAAATTAAACCACTGTAAAATCACAACACAACCTGTTAATTTCGGCCGTTAAAAAGACACATTATATTTCAGAATATTTAAATATCCAATAGCTTCCTCGTAAAGTGTGCAGAAAAAAACGTAAACAAAGGAATTTAGAATTTTTTAATCAGTAGGTATGTATAGGATTTTCTCTTCGTTCAAATTCCTGTTCCTATAGTGAGAGATACGGTCTACGGATATAGGGACTGTATAGAAGCATACCTACCAGAAATGACTACCTACTTTTTCTTCCTTTTTTGTACCTTTTGTACCTCCACCATCACAACAATATCCTACTCTTTCAGCAAAGGATAACTTACTATTCTGCAAGTAGCAGCACGGTCCGGAAGCATGGCGTAGGGGTTGACAAAGTAGCGAGCCTCCTTCCTCTTCAGGGGTAGCAGCCAACGGTGGCCTCCCTCACGTTGCCGAAGGTCCACTTTCCTGAAGTACGCGGTGATGTACTTATTGTCAAAATTCAGGTCTGTTACGTACTTTTCCTGGTACTTCGCCGCTCTAGGAAAATTATTTTCACATTTTAAATTTTTTGCATGTACACCCACTTTCAAATTACATAATCATGATTTTTGCAGGCGTAGTGAAATAGAGTTCACCTGCTTCAGAATTACACAATCATCGCCTTCGTAAACAAAGAGGGGTTAACCACTCGTTGGGAATCTCGTTGGGTATCTTTATGAACTCTCAGGGAATCTTGGAATTTTTTGGAGTGGTTACCCCTTAGGGGTTCATTTTTCTATGAATATCGTTGGGATTCTTTGGAAATCTTTATGGAATCTCAGTGGAATCTCAAGGAATCTCCGGAGTGGTTACCCCTTTGGGGATCATCTTTCTATGAATATCGTTGGGAATCTTTGTAAATCTGTATGGAATCTCAGTGGAATCTCAAGGAATCTCTGGAGTGGTTACCCCCTAGGTGTATAGGCTCACTGGAAATATTTCTCCCATTTGTATGGTTCCCAAAAAAAGTTTGACAAGCTCTGCTCTTGATACGCCACTTACTTGTATATGACGAAAAGGAAGACCAACGCGAATAGCCGTTTTAAGGTGAGGCTAACGACATCGAACCACGATTTGTTTTTGTTGAATTCTTTCAAGGCAGCGTTTGCAGCTTCATAGACTCCTCTACCATCAACCTGAAAAATATACGCAGGTACAAAATCGCGGTAAGGGTCAGTAAGGTATAATTCTCGATACAACTGTTACTCTCTGCATGTGTATGGTAACTTGGCACACGGGTGCTGGATTGAGAGCAGTTCTCGGTAACAACTTCTCCTCCGGCACTCCTGAAATGCTTGTTCAGTACATGGTTCACCGTAGTCGACTGACGGTATTTTGACTTATTGGAAGATTCTTTCACCATAGTGGGAGTGAGGCCAAAAGTTACCGCAGAGATAGAAGTTTCCCTTACGGAACTGTAGCCCGGATGTAAAAGGTTTCTGGGGAAATTCAAAAAAATTCAATTTATAGGATGGGAAAAGATGAAGATGTGAGGAGACCAGGAAGGCACTTCAGGCACATTCCAGGTGTTGATCCTTTGTTTCTCTCGGAAAAGAAAGATAAGCTTGACGTTATGAAAAAGACTGATGGTATTTTCCTCATTTAACCAGCAGCAGCTTTTACTCTTTAGTCGTTTCCCTTTAAATGAAAATGAATTGTTTTTTTTTTGAGACTTGATTTAGGTTACTCGTAACTTATTTTATTTTTCTTTCCAGAGAATGAAGCTAACTTGAGGGAAGAGAATGGTTTTAATGCCTAGATTGAATTAAAAAAATTAAAAAAAAAAATCTTTTGCCAGTGGTAAAAAAAATTTTTTCGGCTGTTTTTTGAGGGCGGTAATAATAATAATTTAAGTACCTAATAGAAAGAATATAATTTTCGTAGGCAGGTACAGTACCTTTGGAAAAGTCCCCTTCATCACGTATTTAATTTTGACATTTCCTAAATTTTCACTGAAGATATTTTTTGAGTTCTTGACCGTCGCGTATCCCTTCCCAAATCCAGGCTCCACGACGTGACTGGGGTCGCACATTGATTTCCCGCCAAAAACTTCGGCAAATCAAAAAAATATCAAAACGTCAACAAACACTCTTTTGTCGAAATGTTTACCTACCTTGGCCAATCACAGATCACGCAACCCCTGATAGTGCATGGTGCGGTAGGATAAAATTTTTGCCGAACTTGGGCCAAATTTTCTGAATTTAGGTAGGTAGGTCAATTTTTTTTACGTACTTGAAATAAGGTTGCACATGAAGGTGAGTTTCATAGGCCAGCACAATAACCACGCCACGAGAAAGCTGACAGCATCATAGCAACTATCATATGATTTCTGGAAAAGAGCTTGACACTTGGCTGTTCCTTCGTTGATGACACCTGCACAGTAAAAAACTTCAGCTGAGTTTACACCCCAAAAATTAAGAATATAATAAGGAAAGAAATACGCCGAAATTCACCAAAAACCTTTGAGGAGGGGTGGGGTAGCGAAGCCAAAAGTTCGAGAAAGAGGAACAAAAATGGATTTTTCCCGATCGAGAACTTATAGACGAGATGTGCCTGACCACTGACCCGCCTCTTCAGTTTTCACTGAATTCTGGGAAAATTAGGTTCGTTACAATTTTTTAAAATGGACCCGGCTGGATCCAGTTTGGAGTTCTGGAAAAGTTGAAATGATGTTAAGAGGACGCTATACCTGACGGTGCATTTTTTGCCGCCCATAAGATTAACATTGCGAGCGGCGATTCATTTTAAAGGTTTACCCTTGGTTGGAAAGACACAAAGTTTTGCCTGTACCTAGCCCTAACAATGTTCTAGGGAGTGTTCGAAGCAGATTTCCCAATTTCTCACTGGTTTCTTTTGCAAATGCTAGCATCGCATACCTCAAGAAAAGTGCTGTATCTCGAAAACCAGTAAAAAATTGGGAAATCTGCTTCAAACACTCCCTAGAACATTGTTAGGGCAAGGTACAGGCAAAATTTTGTGTCTTTCCAACCAAGGGTAAACCTTGAAAATGAATCGCCGCTTGCAATGTTAATCATATGGGCGGCAAAAAATACACCGTCAGGTATAGCGGACCCTTAAGATTGCCACACACATTACGTTCGGGTATGTCATTCCAGATAGGACTCCAGAATGCTGTGTAGTAGGAAGGGATGGCAGTTTTGAAGGGATGCCATCCCGATTCTGGAATTCCGGGTCAAAGTATATCACTAGTCACTAGTCGAGGCATATGGTTCCAATTCCACAGTTCCAGTCCCCCATTCTCAGACTGTAGATATTTCTTTTAGCTATAAGCTAGTCTATTGAGACAATAAGTACTGGCGCGGAAGCCCTAAGAACTCAAAGCTGACTCTGTGTCTGGGTCCAGATCTATAAACTGGGTGGGTTGGTATAGAATCCAAAGGTAAAGTCCATGGTGATCACCTTGACAGCGGTACTCGACTTTTCGTTTGTACTCCATTTCAAAGACTTCAGCTTCGTCCTCCGTCCCATTCCTGGCTCTTTTCCGTCTCTCTCGAAGCTCCGTGTACCGCTTCTCAATTTCCCGTGATCTTGGGGAGTCACCCTGTGAGACACTCAAGATCAGTCGTCTAATTCACAAATCAGGCGCACACAACAGCGTGAGGGTCCTAGAACCGTTGAATTCGCTCGCTATAAGAAGAATTTGCAATAGAGAGTAGAAATTGTGGACAAAGGGTTTGTCAGCGCTCGCTTGTTATAGAGAGGAATTCATTTAACTTTCGCTACAAAATAAATAAAACCAAAGAAATCCAGAATTTGCGCGGAAAACTCGAAAATCGTCCACTGTCGCGCGAAATTTGAGCGTTGTCATAACATTCAGCTTCCGTCCCCGAAGCATACGCCTCCGCCGGTAAGCTTGCTAAGCACACAGCCCAGCCCGGCCGTCTGTTTTTATTTCATTCACATCTCATCGTATGGCGGAAAAGCTCTCCCCCGTCACTTCCGCTATACCTTTTATATTCGAGACATGTATCTGGGGGTTCCTTCGTGGCTTTGTGGCGCTGGCAGTTTGGTTTTTATCTCTTGTCATTACTTTGAAAAAATATAGAAAGCTCTCTGAAGCCAGCAATGTATCTATTCCTTTATTTTACGGGTGCGGACACCTTAGGAGTTTTTTTTTTTAAACAAAAAGGAGCCAAAGCCAGTTAGCGGAAATTATGCTGGTTTTTGAACCCAGGAGTCTTGCCCAAAAATTTTCGGTAGACCGGTAATAGGCGCTTCTCCAATTTATTCCAGCAAGCTATTTTATAGCGTAAGAGCCAGAAAGCTGCCGGAGGGAAGATGGAGAGTCCACCTTTATTAAGCAGTTCCCTAGGGACTCGCCCAGCACTTGGTAAAATAATCCTAGGTATGAATTATAGCTTCATATTACACGCAGTGGTCATACTTGAATAATTTTACAATGGGACTAAATGAAAGTGGGCCTCTCTCTTCCCCTAATATAGCGCCTAAATTTACATCGTCCCTTGACGACATAGGCGTAGCAAAGGGAGCTAACCCCCCCCTCTCCCCCCCCCCCCCCCTCAGAAACCGTTTAGCCACCCCCAGGATTTTTCTGACCTACCAATAACGTTACATTAAGCCATGCATGAGGAGAAGACCTGGGGGGCTGAGCCCCCCCCCCCCCCCCCCCCCCCCCCCCCCGAGGTTTTTGGTGCTGCTACGTCCATGCTTGACGATCGTATAGCGTACTTGCCTCTGCTGCATCGATGAAGTCGGTCTCCTCCCTGAGAAAGTCGACCTCCTCCTGCCCTTCCACTTCCTCGACCAGGGGCTCGACCACGTCCTGCACTGTATCCAGCGTATCCAAGATGAGTTGTTCGTCGTGACGCATACCGATCAGAGCTTCCTAATGGAATACGAGATAAACCACAATTTAAATTAGATTCGTGGTGAGATCCCGGCAAAAGAAGCCACTTTTGAAACGGTTGCTGGGCTTGAATCCGACCTGAAAAGGCTTGAGCAGGATCTGGTACTTGGTTTTCGTGAGGTTGTACGTGAGTTGGGACGTGCAGCCGAAGACTCGCACCACCTCGCGGGCGTTCAGGGCGAGGTTAGCGAGGGGTCCGGAGAGGACTAACGCCAAGGCGAACGTCTTCAGAACGCTTCGACCCGTTCGTCCGCACGCTGCTGGGACTGTCAGTAGACAGACGCAACGAATCTGAACGAGAACGAGAATCGGGACATTAGACCTTTTAGTTAGAAACAATGCCGAGGGGGTAACCACTCCAGATATTGCTCGTGATTGCCTGAGGTTGCTTGAAGATTTCCAAAGATTTCCTGAGATTCTCAACGATATTCGTGGAAAGATGCACCCCGAAGGATTAACTACTCCAGAAATTTCCAAGATTCCCTGAGATTTCATAAAGATTTCCAATGATTGCATGAGATTCCCAACGAGATTCCTGGAGTGACCCCTCGAACGATGCGAAATAAATGGAAATATGGGAAGGCATTCAGAAACTCTGAGGTGTTAACGCCAAAAGGCGGTTAAAATTTGAAATGAAAGTGCTTGGTAAGTAAAGGGAATCTGGCAGAAATTGACAAAGAGGATTAAGAAATTCACGCAAACTTTGGCAAATTTCTTTGACGCCTATATACCTCTACATGTTCTCCGAATTTTAATATGAGCGAGGTGAACCGTGAAAGATGTCTCTATGAATGAAATCTTATTTTGAAAGCTCTAGCTACCTCACCCTATAGTGAAAGGGAGATGGCATTTTCGATAGGAGGGCTAGTACGTAGTGGGATGTGGGATTCTACCTTTTCTGACTTCTGTGCACAAGGAGGTGATTTGGTGCATTTTTCGCCGCCCATAAGATTAACATTGCGAGCGGCGATTCATTTTCAAGGTTTACCCTTGGTTGGAAAGACACAAAATTTTGCCTGTACCTAGCCCTAACAATGTTCTAGGGAGTGTTCGAAGCAGATTTCCCATTTTTTTTACTGGTTTTCGAGTTACAGCACTTTTCTTGAGGTATGTGATGTTAGCATTTGCAAAACAGTTGCAATAAAAGAAACCAGTGAGAAATTCGGAAATCTGCTTCGAACACTCCCTAGAACATTGTTAGGGCTACGTACAGGCAAAATTTTCTGTCTTTCCAACCAAGGGTAAACCTTGAAAATGAATCGCCGCTCGCAATGTTAATCTTATGGGCGGCAAAAAATGCATCGTCAGGTATAGCGTCCTCTTAATCACCCCCGGCAGTTGAGTTTTCCCCCAGCCGGTAAGACCCACCATGAAAAACGGTATGTATTGTAGGTTAGTATACCTATTTACAGTTATATTGACTGAAAACTTACGTAGTCGGATGAAGCATTCCCCACAGCCAAGAGAAGGGTCGTCATTCCTCCCAGAACTAAAGTCGCCCCTACTCCCATCTCCATATCGAGAAGAATCACCAGGTAAAATGCTGAAAATCCAAAAGCCGAAGCTGAAAATCCAACTTCAGTGTACCTCATTCTATATACTCCGGGACCTTTCCTCCGTATCCTCGCCCATATACCTAAACATGTACGTATTATGAAACTTAGTTCTTACCTACAGCTACAATAGATACTGAGACTGGTAATTGCACTACCGCTATAGGCCTTGGCTGCTCTAAAAGCTAAACATAGAGTGCTGTTCGAACGCGAAACAAATGCCTGACAGTAGGACACTATGTTTAGCTTTCACGGGAGAAAAAAATACTATTGAGCGAGAGAAGTTGCAATTACCGATCTTTCTCGAGTATCAATATTCTTACCGACACCGAGGAGAATGCCGAAGACGCAGCCCGCAACAGCTTTGAGACCGCGATGTCTTTGGCCTCCTCCACAGCACAGAAGGCACCACAACCCGCACAACCTGCTACACCCCGACTCTGCCAAGCAAAACGTTAAGGATAAAGGCTTTCTTAAAGGTACACAAAACCTATTCAGTTGAATAACTTGAGCGAGCGATACCTTTTTCCCAGAATCTGTTACCGCAGCATAACCCCTCGGTTAGAGAGCAAACTGTAAAGTGGGGTTTCTGGGCTTTTAGTACCTAGCGAATCCGAATTGTCCGTTCAGGCTCAAAGGCTTTAGATTGCCAAAGGCTATGCAGTATTACAGAGAAGAGGGGGGGGGGGGGGGGGGTAGTCTGCTGGGAAGGCGTATTAACTAGAACATTTCCTAGAACTAGCTCGGATTAACCATTAGGTTGAGGCACTTACGAAATACCCCTATCCAAATGAGCTCATCCCTCAAGGCACAATACGTGCTTATACCATAGCGCTACATTTCCAGAAGTGCTCTAGAATCCAAATGCTATATGCCATAGCCCTCTATATGTATAGTGTGGTCTCACAGTGGATTCAAGACTAGTAGGTACAAATCTCTCTTGGGTGAGAGCAACGTCCGAGGGGTTAACCACTCGTTGGGAATCTCGTTGGGAATCATTGGAAATCTTTATGAAATCTCAGGGAATCTTGGAATTTTTTGGAGTGGTGAATCCTTCGGGGTTCATCTTTCTATGAATATCGTTGGGAATCTTTGGAAATCTTTACACTACACCTACCTTCAGCTTACATAATCATGATATTTCAGGCGCAACAAAATTATGTACACCGACTTTCAAATTATATAATCATAGTTTTCGCAGGCGTAGTTAAATAGAGTTCACCGGCTTTAGAATTACACAATCATCGCCTTCGTAAACAAAGTGTATAGCGAGGGGTTAACCACTCGTTGGGAATCTCGTTGGGAATCTTTATGAACTCTCAGGGAATCTTAGATTTTTTTTTGGAGTGGTTACCCCTTCGGTGTTCATCTTTCTATGAATATCGTTGGGAATCTTTGGAAATCTTTATGGAATCTTAGTGGAATCTCAAGGAATCTCTGGAGTGGTTACCCCCTCGGCAACGTCAGTCATAGGGGTGGATAGACTACACAAATGCGAAATATCGTTGATAAACGCTTTTTAGATCCATTGTGACCCCTTCTTTTTAAGTAAACTTTTTGTTCTGAACAAAAAATAGTTCTGGAAATTTCCATGCGTTTTTGTGTGAACAGTGGGTGTCGTTACTTTTCAGACTGAATTTCACCACCTCACTATAGTGCCTCCTAACGATCGAATTGTTATCTTGTATTTTAGATTGTAGCGATATTCTAGAAAGTTGCTAAAATATTTTGTGTTGTCCAGAGTGGACATTTTCATCACCGCAACATAAAAGCAAGGGACAAATATTGGAATTTTGTTTAGCTTGCCCTTATGTGAACTAATTTTGGTCAGGGGAAAGAGAGAAGGGATTCTAGGGCGATAGTTTGTCCACTGTAATTGAATTTTGAGAAAGTGTCCAATGACAGAGTAGGGAGCTCCATTAGATGTCGGGGACTCAAGTGGGTGGCTAAGTGCCATCGCACTCTCGATGGAATCTAATGAAAAATAACATGGGATACAAGCCCCAGGATAACTGGACCGTAAGGTAAGAACTATGGAACCACGGTACTTTCTGGAGAACCACGGTACTTTCTGGAGAACCTACAATTTGTCCTGATAGGTTTAGGTTCGAATCCAAGCGTAATTAATATTTTCCACTAACAACATGGATATACTGGCTTCACCCCACTCCTAAACTGGCTTCGGTCAACTCTTTTTCAGCTTCGGCCAACTTATTTAGAAAAAAAAAAAAAAAAAAAAAAATCTGAATTCCTTTAGTGTTATGCCCAACTGAGCATTCACACCCATAAATAAAAATAATAATAATAAATAATTTTTCAATATTTAGATATAGCGGTAATATAAAGTTCTGTACCTACCTTTGTAGTTCCTTGTTTTCATGTTTACTATCGTTCTTTTCCTGTTTCCGGACACCCAAGACCTAAAAAGCAACGTCGTACTATGTTTAGCTTTCGAGGGAGGCAAATATGAGCGAAGATACCCGACATATTCAGTCTACGCGTAGACATATTGTTGAAGGAAGGAATTAATGGCCATAATGGCCGCTGGGCGGTTAGCACCACCACCTTAGGAAGATCTCGGGGTGGCTCGGGTTTTTGCCAGCCTTTCATTGGCTGCACTGCACTGTCGACTGCAGCATGAAGGGGAACTGCTACACATGGAAGGGGAACTTTTCTCGGAATGCCTCCCTTCCTTCGACAATACCTACCGAGGGGTTAACCACTCATTGGGAATCTCGTTGGGAATCATTGGAAATCTTAATGAAATATCAGGGAATCTTGGAATTTTTTGGAGTGGTTACCCCTTTGGGGTTCATCTTTCTATGAATATCGTTGGGAATCTTTGGGAATCTTTATGGAATCTCAGTGCAATTTCAAGGAATCTCTGGAGTGGTTATCCCCTCGATACCTACCTTTTTTTTAGGAAGTCGACTTGTCCTCTACATTCGTAGTATATCCTCTAGACGCCACTTCTCAGCAGGAGTTAAAAATTCTTCGGAAGGGTAAACAACTTCCACCCCTTGGGTGTAACACCTCGCGACGCGCACTCCCCCGAAAGCAGTGGACTGAAGCTCCTCGCTCTCTTGTAGGGTTTTCCAAAATAATTCGCGGTACTTTTTCATGCGTTGTGCACACCTCAACGCACACTGTTTCCGGTAAGCTTGTGCCCTTTCTTCAGAAACTACTTTTTCTGGGTTTTTATTTATTTTCTCCGCCATGTTTTCCGTTGCTAAGCAATAAAGAAGCTTTGCATCACCCTCGTTAGTTCCATGCGGAGCAAATCTGCTTACAAATCCTTCAAATATGTACACCGACTTTACAGTTACCTTCATGAATCTTGAAGTGAAGCTTACATTATTATGTCATTTAATTATGTACCTACGCCGACTATGCAATGCAATCATGAACCTTTAGGAGCAGCCTTACGAGTGTGTCATTCAGATGTGCGTGTACTCCGACTTTGCAGGTAACGCAGTCGTATAAACCTGAAACTCTGAATTTTGAAACGTAACCCTTGAACCTCACCGTAAACTTAAACTTATTCGCTTCAATGCGGGGATGGTTCGTATGACAGTTGCGTGTTGGTGGGGTGAGGGGTGGGGGGGGGGGGGGGTACTTTATTGTCCCTATGTCCATTACCGGGGCACATCTCCAGGGTGTCATTCCATGACAACAAACTCCAGCAATTTGAATGAGTTTTTGTTTCATAAAGGGAATATGCAGAACTCAGCACTCTAGCAGTCGCAGCGTTCTAATTAAATTTTCGTTTCTGTATGTACCTTTCTGTACTTTGTTTACTGCTTTTCCGAGCTTGGAGCAGTGTTGGGAAAGCTATTTTGATTTCAGTGGAGGAGGAAAACAGGTGTACCGCAGAAAACCAACCAACATATGCATGTACCTACCTCATACCTATGGGGCCGGAAGTGAGAGGACACAAGATCTCGTTCCTAATTGTCGAAATTTTTTTCTTTGATGGTCACCCGTACCAGGACTTACCTGGCTTTCACCGGCTGGGGGAAAATAGACTGTGGTCTTGTCAAAAAAGTGTTGAAAATGAGTTGAGAATGAGAAACGACATTTTTGAATGGTCGGAACGCATTTGGGACTACAGTAGTAAAATGACAGTCATGAGATTTGGTTTGAGTGATCTCAGATAGATGCTCGTGGGTCTTTTTCAACCGATTTTGGCTTGCTTAAAAATTACGCGCGCAAAAAAATCTAAAAAAAAAAAAAAAATCTCTCGACATTCATATAAGTAAGGGACTTTTGTCGGACCCTTTATTTTTTGTACCTTGATTTGGAGTGGAACCAGGGCCGGATTAACAATTTTTTCTAGGGTAAACCAATCTTCGTTTTGGCGCCCCCCCCCCCTTCCCTCCTGCATTCAATACAAGCCTGCACCCTAACTTGGAAGGGTAGGTATTGTTGAAGGAAAATTAATTAGAAGGAAATATAATTAATTTATTTCAAGAAATCACAATTATTTTATTTATTTTTGCCTTCACATGGCGCCCCTGCGACCAAAATAGGGTGTCCATGCACACACCTGGTCATATGGCTAATCCGGCCCTGAGTGGAACAGTTGACCTACCTAGAACACCCAAAAACGGACTTTTTGATATTGCAAAATAAATAGAAGATCCTGTGGTAGGCATGATACCAAAATAAAAAATCCCTCTCAAAAGAAATGACCTAGGTAATATACCTACACATATTTTCATAAAAAAAAAATTCCATAAAATATAGTGAAATTCTTTTTGAGCGACAGAAAAAGCCATAAGCGAATAGAAAAGGTTAGTAGTGAGTTCCAGCATCAGTGGGGTGGAGAGGGTGCTGGACTAACGCGAGAGTCGAGTCCGGAGTCCGTCAGTTCTGTCTCCGCGGCGACGGTGAACGCACGCCCGCGCGCAGCTCCACCACCGCCCCTCGCATTTTCGTACTTTCCATGGTAAGTTGATGATCATAACTGATTGTATCTACATGTACAATACAAAATCTGTGTTCTGTGTAAGTAGGAAGGTGCCTGTAATGAAATATTGAGAATAAAAAAATTAGTCTTCAGCCTTCACATGATTGGGCACTATATATAGGTAGGTATCTACTAGATAGCTAAATATTTTTTCTCGGCTATTGGTACCTCTTGAAGATATTGTCTAGCCCCACTGTGTATCTGACCTTAACCGGCTGGAGGGAAAATTGGACAATTGGGTGTGCTTCTGGTCAAATCAGAATCTTCTGTATCTGTAGGTGCAGAGAGGTGGGGACCTTAGTGCCTTCTAGGGTTATAGGTTTTTTTTTTTTTTAGGTTTCTGACATTACTACTTAGTACTGACGTCATGCACTTTGTACCTTGTCCCACTATTAATAAAAAGTTTTGTACCTTTTGCTACTTAACAAACAAGTACCTACAAACTTTGGATTTATGAATTGTTTGCATAATTCATTATAAGTGCAGTCTTTGTACGAAGTTGGTAAAAGAAGACTCTGTTCTCGATATGACGAAGGATAAAACTTTACTTCTTACTTGTCTTTGCGCTTGCAGACGCAAATCTTTGTTGTGTTTTAGTATTGTAGCGAGACTGACGCTTTTGATAAATAATTCTCTTTGCTGACAATCATAGCGTCGTTGCTACTAAGTGTCCCGTACAACACGAAACATTCTGACAACTTGCCAGAACACCCCGAAAGTTGCAATATCTGAACGTTTGAAATAAGTATATTACGTTCGAATCGTTTTCATCACAACTTTCAAGCCAGTTGCGAGCAAGTAGGATGAGATGGGGAAACCATGCATACAATAAGATGAAACGTGCCTCTCAGTGGCCGAGTGGTCAAGGGGTCCGCTTTGTGTCCTGAGAGGTCCGGGTTCGAATCCCGGCGGAACGGAAAAATTTTCCGCTTCCGACATGGATGTATTGGCTTCGGCCCACTACTAAACTGGCTTCGGCCCACTCATATTCGGCTTCGGCCACTTCTACTTCGGCTTCGGCAAAAAAAAAAAAAAAAGTAGTTTGTAGGGGTGGTTAAACTTTTTGATACTTTTCAAAAACGGTGCAGCAATATTTTGGTGTTGTACGGTATTCAGCAGGCGTTTTCAGCTGGATATTTGATGTCTCAGTTGCGGCCTCCAGACTGTTGATTACGCCTAGGGGTGATACTCCTACGCACAACCCCCACCCTTCCATCCTGGCGCCGCAACAACGTCTCTTAATCCTCAAATTCTTCTTAGGGGTTAAAACCAAAAGCTAGTACCGTACAACCTCGAAATATTGCCGCAACGTTTCTGCAAAATTCCAAAAAGCTTTCTCGAAACATTTGTACTGTATAAAATCTCTCATTTTAGTAGCACACAACTTAGGTATCTTGCGAGTTTCTGGAATATTTCGAACATTCCACAGCTTCCCGTGCATTCTTGGTATTTTATGTTTAATTGGTTCGGAGTCCACTTAAGACTGTAGGTCCCCAGCGTAGTATAGGTATAGGTATAAAAACAAAATTTGCTGTGTGATGATTATTGATTTTGAAAGTTTGAAGGTATATTTTTCGAAATTGAAAATAACTGAAAATTGTCAGTAATACAACTTCCAACAGAGGAATAGGTACCGTCTTTTCCCAGTTTTTCCTTTAAATGAAACTCAGCAGGAAACTTAAGACCAAACATATACCCGGAATGAACCGATTGTAAAATCACAACACATGCCTGTTAATTTTGGCCGTCCAACGTTTAAATATCCAATACTTACTTGTTTCCTCATAAAACGTGCAGAAAAAACGTAAACAAACGCGACTGTGTAGACGCCCTCAAGGAAAAAGAAACGTCGCAGAGCAACTGCTTAATTTGAGCTTTGGTTAGAAAGTGGGATGGGAAAAGGGCGACTTCCCCATCTCGGTTACTTTCCAACCACGGTAAATAATTAAATCCTGGAGCTGGACTTTGTATCTTTTCCGAGTTTTGTTGCCACCCACAGGGGGATTATCGCATTACCTATCGGTTTTTCATTGAAATTTCATTTTCTCGGGAGTTTCAAGAGATTTTATTCTGGCCACAGGCCACATGTAGATTCGATGCGTTTTGGACGGCCGTACTGGTGGGTTGGCATCCCCGGACGCACCGTTAATGGGGTGGGATGGCAGTTTTTGTGTGGGAACCACCAATCCCTGAGTCGACATTCCAGCCCCGCCATTCCTGCCCCGCCATTCCTGCCCACCATTCCTGCCCCACCATGCCAGCCCCTCCATTCCAGCCCCGCCATTCCTGCCCGCCATTCCAACCCCGCCATTCCAACCCCGCCATTCCTATCCCGCCACCCCTTACCCCGCCATTCCTACCCCACCATTCCTGCCCCGCCATTCCAACTCCTCCTTTCCAGCCACTCCATAACAACCCCGTCATTCCAGCCCCACCATTCCAACCAGGAAGCATCGCATGTGGCCAGCTTAAGGTTTCCGACTTTTAGCTCACTTTGGTAAGTATAGGTATAATAGATTTTCAATTCCCTGTAAAGGGCCTGATCAGGTGAAACTTTCTCTGCCATATAGGCGTATACATACCTGATAGGTACTTGTCTGGGGGAAAGTCGACTGTGGGGAGTGATTCTGGCCAATTTCTAAGGGTATAGGCCCGGCCCTGTATCTCACCAGGCCCTGTTCTTTCCCACCCTGTGTTAGGTACAGAAGAAAGAATTAATGGCCACTGTGAAGGGAGGCATTCCGAGAAAAGTTCCCCTTCCAGGTAGCAGTTCCCCTTCGTGTTGCAGTGGTAGCCAAAACAAAAACCACCCCGAGATCTTCCGAAGGTGGTGGTGGTAACCACCTTGCAGTCATTGTGGCCATTAATTCGTTCCTTCCGCAATAAGTGCCCCGCCCTTCATAGCTCCCTCAATTAAGAAGGTAAAGTATTATGGGGCTTTTAATATGAATATGTGCGAATTTATGTAAGTGAAATGCATGGGAACTAAGTAAATATGACGCATAACAAGGTACAGCTATACATGGGACAATCCTGGTAAAAGCACCGAAGGGTGACGCCCCTTCTCATTCATTAAAATTCCCTTATAGGGTATAAGGAAATCTTGTGTAGGTACGAAGAAATATCCTTTTCTGAGCGGTGTCTCCGTTATGAAAAGCTGATAATGAAAATTAGTTTCGTCTACCCGTCGTATTATTGTTTCCGTTTTCATCCTTTTCCGCCAAAGGAAAATCCAATTTTCGACGTTCATTCAACGATGTAGAGACATAATAAGGTATTATTTCCTCCTTCGCCCTCTTCCTGTTCTTTTCCTAGACCTGTATATGACCTTTCGTGACCTCTGTACATAAGAGGGTGATTTGGTGGGAATCACGACCGAAAGTCGAGTACTTCTGTAGGTACTGGCTACAAGAAAATAATCCCTTGCTAGCAGTGAGGTACTAACTTCAATGTGAGGTTATTCATCAAATATTTAAGTAGGTATTATAACCGTGGCTTGATTTTTATTAATGGGAAAGTTGAAAAATGGAAGTGGCGCAGGCCTGACAACCCACATAATCAATTTTCCACGGACGAGCTCTTTCCAAACCGGATATAGGGGTGAGGAGTTTCCTATGCATTTTTTTAACAACCTATACCTCACAAACTCAGCCAGTATGTATACGTACGCACACATATACTCGCCTCCTAGCCGTGTTCTTCGGGTCATGGGGGGGGGGGGGTATCGCCTATATTTTTACTTTCTCGCTAGCCATATATGGCGAGAAAGTATTGTTTTCGTGCTAAATTTCGAAATTGAGATTTTGGGTTTCCCATGATCCTGGGGGTCCCCTGAGTCCAAAAAAGTGGTTTCTGGAAAAAGTCTGTCCGTCCGTCCGTCCGTCCGTCAGTCCGTCAGTCAGTCCGTGCAGTGCTCTAGCGCCTATACCGTTCATCCGATTTTGATGAAATTTGGTATGGACCTGTCTAAAATCACTGCCGAGACACAGTTTCAAGGATTTTTTGATTGGTCAAAAATTGCGGCCGCTATTGTCAAAAAACCGCCAAAATAATTCAAAAATTGTGTTTTTGGTTAGTTAGACAAGCGCCGACGGTACACTTTTCAATCTATAACACTGAAAATTGGTAAGTGTGTTGACAAATAGATGCTTCGAGGTCATTTTCAACTAAAATTGAATTGGTTGAAAATTACGGCCGTTCTGGACCAAAGTTCGATCGTTTCGGCGCCATTCACATTTATTGACCGATTGTCATGAAATTTGGTAAATTTGTGTAGAACCATGTAACTTAAACATCTGTCGAACAGAATTTTGTTATCTTCAAAATTACGGCCGTTGTAGTCAAAAAAGTGTCGAAAATGAGTTGAGAATGAGAAACCACGTTTTTGAATGGTCGGAACGCATTTGGGACTACAGTAATAAAATGAAAGACGTGAGATTTGGTATGAGTGATCTCAGATAGATGCTCGTGGGGCATTTTCAACCGATTTCCGATTGCTTAAAAATTACGCCCGCAAAAAAATCTCAAAAAACCCAAAAAAAAAAAAAAAAATCATTCTGGGCGAGAAAGTTAAGTGCGTCTGTTGTCGGACCCTTTATTTTGCTTCACGTTGGCATTACCATGTTAATTTTCCGTTCATGGGGGGGGGGGGGGGGGGGTTAACCCCCTAACCCCCCCCCCCCCGTGGATACGGCTTTGATACAAACAATACCTCCTAAATTTTACTGTCTGTTGAAATTTTTTCGATCATTTCTTGCGGAAATTCTGGTGATGATATCACATGATATGATATTTGATATGATTTGAAGTTCGAGGAATTTTCGACGAACTTTCCTACGTCTCTATATTCCAATCTCTATATCTCACTGTACTGCAGGAAAATTAAAAAACCAATTCCATTTGTACTTAAATCCGTCTACCGTCTGTATAAAACTGGCAAAAATCACTCACAACATAAAACTACGTGATGTTAAAAACTCATTACATTTCAGAACAATTAAATGTCTAAGAGTTCCCTCAGAAAATGGCCAATAAAAACACCAACAAACAGCACTGTGCATGACGGCAGCCTAAACTAGAGAGAGCTCGAGGGGTCCTGTATACGATTATTATAAAAAATTCTCAAGAATGATATTTTGAATGAATTCTCGAAAATCGTTCGCCGTAGCTCTTGAAAGATTAACCTGCTGTAGGAAATGATGAATGACTTGCCACGTTATCACGCATCTCTGCGAAATTATGTCAGGTTTCAAACCTCTGCCTACGGAAATATATTTTTGTATTCTACCTAATAGATGAATTTCTCATTCGTCGTTTTGTAGATACGTACTTTAGTTCGACCTTTTTTTTTTGGAGGGACAAGGTCAACAAAAAGTTTACAAAAAAGAATATCTAGTTGACAATCAACACGCGATATTACGTGCTGCAATGAATGTTCTATTACAGCTACTCGTATCATTTTGATTGTCTATTTTATAATTCAGCGAACACAATCAAATAGTACCTAAGGCATTTTTCAAAAACTGAGAGTACCTACCTACTGTTCTTTCTTTATTTTGAAACTCCCCTCTTCATTATAACATTAAGGTTAGTACCTTCTAAATAGGCATACTTACACAAAACATTCAATGGCTTATATAACCCACTTTCAGGTTCAGGTAATGTCTCTATCTCAATGGGATAGATGAAAATCCGTGAAAAAATCACAGCGAGGTTTGGGGAACTCTAAAACTTCCCTCCTTCCCCCTGCCCTCGTGCTTCTTGCCACACCCACATTCTTTCCTGTTTCCTTTTTGATAAATTCGAGGGCTCTTTGTATTACTTCCATCATCCAAGCAGCCACCAGCGTACTGTCCTATAAGTCTCGTTCTCTCAGACCAAGTCTTCCCTCTCTGCAGTAAGCAGTAAGTAATGGGTGTTTGCCATATTCCGGTTTCTCAGTGTGAGTAATGCTGTAGCGTGCCTTTGCCGCATCCATTCGTTACCATTTGCTACCCCCTCCCTTCTTGAGTCCCCTTTAACCCCCCTCGTAATATAGCCCAGTGGTCTTGGTGTCTGTCTTTATGAGCACTGCATGAGAGCCGGGTCCTCCTCATTACGTACTAACACGATGGTTGGGGAGTTGGTTTTTGTTACAGTGCTACCAGCTGAGCACCGTGGATAATGGTTTCTGGTTTCTGGGCTTGTCCCCCCCCCCTCCCCCTTCTAGAGCTCCTTTAACACCTCGTAGTCCTTCCTTGGCAGGGGGCTTAAAAATTTCAAATATATGATTATAATTTCAGGCAATCGATATGCTGTATTTGTTCAATTCACAATATAAATTTAAATTGGGCGAAGCCGTATTACCCTATAGGTAATCTAGGTGCCCCCCCCCCCCCCCCCCCTGCAGAAGAACGAAATATAAAAAAAAAGTAAATAAGAAAATATCAATCCCGAATAGTATAGAAAATATTTCATTATACCTACCCCTAGATTGTCGCTCGGACCCCGTATTTCCGCTTGACAAAACTCGAACGCCAAATAGTCACCAGAAAGTCTACTCTGGATCTTCGGTCTTTAACTACGGGTTAAGCTCTTCTAACGCTAGAGGAACATTTATCACAAATAATTGGAAAAAAAAAAAATCGTAAGAAAAATTTGACTACCCCTGGAATAGATAGGATGGTTTGCCGGATGAGGGATATGTGCCCGCCGGCGTAATGCAGCTGGGGAGATTACCAGGATTGAGGCCAACTATCTACAATCCATCTTTCCTGTCGTCTCGCCTGTTTACAAAACCAGCTTTCATACAAAATGGATGGGATAGGTACTAAGTAATATTGTGGCTTTCGTAACACATGGGTATTTCCGTAATCTGGGGGGTCTTGAGTGGGGGGAAGTGAAGGGAAGTTGCCTTTTCCTACCCCTCTTATACTGCCCTTATTTTGGACAGGCTGGGTTGGCTCAGTCACCCTTTGCTGCCCTAAGTCCTAAGACTATCAACACGTTGGTTTCTCTGACCGTTCTCTGAAAGACCTGACGAACCTGAAGTAACGCCATAAACGTCACTCACTTGACCTTCTATACTCCTCGATCAAAAAATCACAGCGAACTAAACTATATAGTTTCTTATGTAAAAATAAGGCAAAGGTATTACCTAGTAGGTGTATTTAAGAAAATATAAATATTCAACACATTTCTCTGAATGTGGACGGTAAAAGAAGTCAACATCCTTGTGCGAAAATCAAACTTCCAATACTCATTCCCATTTCCTCCCTGAAAAGGCGACTTCGCGGAGATAATTAATTAATTTTTTTTTTTTTGTACCTACCTACCTACCAATTAATTTTCGGTTGAAACCGAAACGTCGATAACTCAGACTAGGTATATGAACGTGACAAAAGCAATTCTCTCTCCGAACTGAATGTTAAACGTCTTTTTACGGTAAGAATTGAACGTGGCTGTAGGTACGTCGCTTGTGGATTGTTAACTCTATTTGTGTCGCCTCTCTGCCACAGTGTAAAGAAAGAGAGAACCACTTAAGACTGAAAAGTGCGGAGGAGAGCCAGAGAGAATCCTCGAGCTTAACTCTCAATCATTAGTCACGGAAACAAGGCGAGGGAGGAACCGAAAAATAAGTCGTTCGTTTACTCAAAGTGACACTTTAACTAAGAGAGGGCTAAAGGGACCAAGGAAGGAAAGGAATAGAGAAGGTGATGAATAGTCCCGTTATTCAAAAAAAGATGGAAAAAATAGCAGGAAGAAAATCGTCTATTTGTCATCATTGGGAAGGACTCTGTAAATTTGGGAGGAGAGCTTGCCCCTATAGAAATAAATGGTCCTCCGGTCATTACTTCTTCGGTCAATTTGGATTCACCCTCTGCCCTGTGGAACCATTTGGTTCACTTTCACTTAACTTTTAACGAAATGTCTTGGAACAGTTCCGAGGAAAAAAGTTGGAAGTTTTTTAGGGGTTGTGCAGCCCATTTTGGGCACCAAATAGCGATTTTTCCTTAACGGCCACCATACATTCTCGACGAACTCCGCCAAAACCACTTTGCGAAAGTAAATATTCGACAAAACTAATGTTTACATTTTAGTACAACCGGAGACTGGTAATTGAAATATCGTATTGATTGTGTCTACTCTAAAAGCTAAACATAATGTGCTATTTGAACGCGAAACGAACGAGTAAAAGTAGGACACTATGTTTAGCTTTTACAGGAGAAAAGTAGAGAAATGCTGTTGAAATTACCCACTTCCGTAAGTGAAATAAAAATTGCCAAAATGCAACATGGCTACGGTAAATAGTACAAACATTTATCAAGCTTTTCTACTAAATGTGACGATAAAATCATACTGTTTTAGTCCGAATCGTTACAAAAAAATATTTCGCGTGAGTTAGTGTTGTGTTTTCGCGATCTGTCAAAAAACATGTGGACTGGTAGTTGACTGTTAAAATCGCTCCTGTGGGCTTATTACTCCATTTCATGCAAAAATACAACACTACCTCACGACAAAGAGTCTCAGGTTTACATCCCCCTATAAACACTTTCCACTCGCCCTGTAACTTCGGAGTAGGGCTTGAAGTACTTAGCATTGCGAACCAAGTACATGTAGTCGAAAATAGCGAATGTATATTCAGCCTTAATTGAAAATTCTTTCAAGTCTTCTTACGAAATTTGAGCAAAATTGAGACACTAGCTCGGGCTAGGCATGTCTGTGTTAAAACCTCTTTTAAGGTTGTGAGAAAACTATGGATATTTAAATATTCTGAGATATAATAAATAAGTATGTCTTATTTTTAACGTCATTACCCATGAGGCTATGTTGTAATTTTACGATCGAGTGATTTTTGTCACCAAAAAAATTGTTCAAAATTAACCGATCGTGAAATCACACCATAGCTTCATGAGTAATGACGTTAAAAAGACATATATCTCAGAATATTTAAATCTTTTTCTCACAAAGTTTGAAGTCCAAACGAAAAAAATAGCGAATGTATATTCACCCTTAAACTCAAAATCTCAGATCGATTTTTCGCCCGATCACAATACTTTCTCTGCATATTCCCTCAGTTTATCGGAGAATAAAAACTGCTGAGGCGAACGAGCCTGGGGAAACAGGGGGGTCCATGAGAAAGCCAGTGGTGTTTTTACTGTTTTATATGCGTGAGTGCAACGAAGCGCATCCACTGTTCTCATAAAAATAATATGGTTGTGCTGGAAGATTTTCGGGGCAGATGAACTGAAAGTAACGGCTTTAATCTGCACCAACGTCCAGGAAAGTAGCGAGGCAGAAAAACATTTTTGGGTATTGTAGCGCCACCCTGACCTACCTGGCCCGAGGGCATTCTGCACTGTTCACAGAATGCCCTAGGGGCCAGGCAGGTCAGGGTGGCGCTACTATATTTCTGGAGGACCAAAATCAGTCGGTATTACCTATCTGCGAAAACCTTCCCTTCTGCTTCACTTTCTTTACAATAAGCATCAGCACCTCGTTCCTCAGTATTTTAACACCACCCTTCTCAGTAACGTGGAGTCATGCTGAGGGTACAAAAAACTGAATTCAGCAGTGTGAAGTTCTGGATGGTAACGAGGTCAGGACTAGGTCAAAAGACAGAGCCACGGAACAAGAGGGTGATTCAAATGTAAAGGAGCGAGTTGCTAAGTACAACCACTTAACACCTAGTACTTAGCATCCTTCTTAAAAACCTCATTACATTCTATCAATAGCACTAGGGCACTGAAACTAAGCTGTCGGAAGGACGAAAGGTGAACAGTGATGGTAGGTTAAGACTGAAGACACACGTGGCAGCAGAATGATTGATGTCTAGGTACAGGACGGAGTTACGGAGTCACCCTTAAGGGGGATTGAAAGTCATTTCCTCTTAAAGCGTACTGGGATAGTACGTTGGGAGACTTCCTGTTCGGGGCCTTAAAAATTTATAGCCCGGAAGTTTGAAGGAATAGTTAAGTACCCCTTCCCCACACGAGAAAAGGTGAGAAAGTAGATTATATACGTAGTTTCTTAGTGTACTAACACGACAGGGATCTACAGTTTTAGATAGGTTCTGAACCGATACAAGCTCGATATATCATACTGAGCATCAGAGGTGAATGCCGATCAGAAAAAGTTTAATAGGATCGGGATCGAACCGTGGCCCGGTTCTCATGGTTCCTTTAAAGACAGCCCTGTAGGTAGGTATATAAGTTTTAAGGTACATAAATAAATAAACCTAATAAACCTTTTTCGAAAATCCCAAATGGCGGCACCCCGGGGCTTTGCGGCGAAACTCCGGATTGAAAGGAAATGCATGTATAGGGATGTGGGAAAACAGAGATACGGTTGGATAAATAACTTACCGGGTTTACTTTACATATTTAATTGAGTTTGGTGTGTTTATTTGTGGATCAGGAGCTGTTACGGTTTACACCGAAGGGCCGGGGTTCGAATCAGCGCCAAGGAGTTAATTTTTTTACATTATTTTTTGAGATGTGCCTACCTTCTGTATAGAGGCACAAGTACCCTGACTATCTCGGAAAATATTCCTTACACCTGGATTCGAACTCAGACCTATCAGGACAAAGGTCAGACCCCTTGACCGTCGGCCACCAAAACTATAAGGCATTCTGTTCAACTCAGCAAAAGCGAATTAAAAAACCAATTCAAAAACAATTAAAACTTTTCCATTTTTATATAATAGGTACCTACGCGCGAGAGTTGGAATACGTCATTTCCACCCACGCAGACTGGAGTGTTGTTGCTTTGCTGATTCCATTCTCGCTGCTTCATGTTTTTATTTGGTCATCAAAAGCCAAAAGCTTCAATGCGCTCATGATATTTTTTTAACTTTTGAAATTTGTAGACTCTGTCTATAGCTAGATTAGCTGGTTGGCCAGCTTCTCCCCTCTGCAAATTAATTTGTGTTTCGATATTACTTTTTGATACTCACTACTTTTTGTGAAGTGTGCGTAGTGAGAAGTGACTGCGAATTCTTATTTATGCATTTGTTAGTAGTGTCTGCAAACAATTTTGTATCCCCACCATTTACCTAACTCTCAGAACTAAAGTACAGTATAGTGTTATTCTATTATACAACAACGTCAATGGACCATGGAAGTCGCTCGCTATAAGGAAAGTTTGCTATAGAGAGAGCTTTATCAGGATTTTCGGTCGTTGAAGAGAATGGGAACTGTTTCTGTCTGAAAAGGGCTCATATAGAGGTCTGGATATCTTGATTTTTGTAGGACCATATTATGCAAGATGCATCAAAAAGCTAGATGAGAAGTGAATGGTCTAGTAGAAAATATCTGAAAATTACTTACCTAAAGAAGAATGAAAGAGACGAGGGGGTCCAGCAGGTGTATTTCCTTTCTCTAACGCCAGCAAACCCACTCAACTAACACCTTGAAAATTTATTGTAATGGAGAACAGTTCTTCGGGTTCGAGAAAGGGAATACACCTGCAGAGATTCCTAGAGATTCCCTGAGATTCCATAAAGATTTCCAAAGATTCCCAACGATATTCATATAGAAAGATGAACCCCGAAGGGGTAACCACTCCAAAAAATTTCAATATTCCCTGAGATTTCATAAAGATTTCCAATGATTCCCAACGAGATTCCCAACGAGTGGTTAACCCCTCGGAAAAAGATTAAGATACCTACTCTCATTAAGCTGTGTGTGGAATACAAAATGGGTATAATAAACGGTAAATACGGCCGTTTCCATTCACAGCTTTCTAACCAAGCGAGCAATTAAAACGAAATTGAGTACTTTACTGAAACCACGGAATGCAGGAAACAAAAACTCTTCTCAAAGCATTGCATTCAAAAGTCCTTCAACTTGAAGATACTCCCAAGTCCTGTGAAATTCTCAGCTCCGGAGAATTTCCCGATACAACGGAAAAATGAAACTCTTGGCAGGTAGATTGTAAGAAGTTGGATTTCTACATGGAAGGCCTACGAGTAGCGGTGTCTTGTAAATGTTTTTCTGCTGAGACGGCCATATAGAAGACCTCATATAACACCAGCCAGCCCATCAAACCTCCATTGCGGGCTAGGCATGCCTTTCTCTTGCTCGTCCGATGTTTTTTCGCTCGTAAACTGAGCATACACGGAAAGGGAGGAGATCTGTATGCCTTCGTAGGCTGTAAGGGGGCTGAGATGACCCCTTCACCCTGAAGGACCACGGCTTTCACTTTGTTTCTCTTTTTGTATTTTTAGCAACGTAGGTATACCAATTAAAACAACAAATAAAATCCTTTCGGCGTAAAAAAATTTCCCGCCATTTTCAACGGCCGTATGGCGTTTTAAATTTCCTACCTCTATAACACTAAGTAGCCGAGTGGTCGAGGTCTTACTTGTGTTCTGAGAGATCTGAGTTCACACACCGGCGGAAGCAATAATTTCCCCTCTTATACCCAACCGGGAACCGGGACCCTTAACAAAATAAATAAAATAAACAAATGTCACAAAGAAAATTTTGAATCTTTGAAATATGGGAAGGAAAAGAAAATGCAAGAGTTTTTCGACTCTTTGATTTGCATTCCCCATTAACGTCATGGCCGGTGGCACGATACGAGAAAAAGTTCTCTTTGATTATATAAAATACTTCCAAAGCTACTAATGATCCTATAGGTAATGATCATGAACTCCTATAATGGGGCTTTTTGAGATCTTTTGCGCTACCTGCTATAAATAAAGAAATATAACTTACCAGATTCAAATTTACAAGGGAACCGCCGTGATTTTTATTTAAAAAATGGTAAGGCAATGTTTGAAACTCATTCAGACAGATCATGAGTACCTAACTCTCACAATCCGATTGGCGGTCTGTGGTTGGATTTGTTGAGGAAAATCTGGGCCAAGAAGAGAAGAGTATAACTTGTTTGCTGACCAGTGCTGACCCCCACTACACAGCCACGATAGCCGAGCGGTCTAGCGTCTAGACAGGAACACTGAAAAGGTCACCCGAGTTCGATCCCGATATCAAAGTTATTCTGACCGGCATGCACCTCTGATATGTTCAGCATCTCAAGTTAAGAGGACGCTATACCTGACGATGCATTTTTTGCCGCCCATACGATTAACATTGCGAGCGGCGATTCATTTTCAAGGTTTACCCTTGGTTGGAAAGACACAAAATTTTGCCTGTACCTAGCCCTAACAATGTTCTAGGGAGTGTTCGAAGCAGATTTCCCAATTTCTCACTGGTTTCTTTTATTGCAACTGTTTTGCAAAAATGCTAGCATAGCATACCTCAAGAAAAGTGTTGTATCTCCAAAACCAGTAAAAAAATGGGAAATCTGCTTCGAACACTCCCTAGAACATTGTTAGGGCTAGGTACAGGCAAAATTTTGTGTCTTTCCAACCAAGGGTAAACCTTGAAAATGAATCGCCGCTCGCAATGGTAATCTTATGGGCGGCAAAAAATGAACCGTCAGGTATAGCGGACCCTTAAATGTATTTCGTGGTGGTTCGGAACCCACCTGAAACTTCTTTAAATGGGCTGGACTTTCTGGACTTTTTACCAAATAAACTGAGAAGAGTCATTCGAACTAACTTTAGGTAGGTACAATATGTTGCCCCTGATGCTAAGAGTAGGTAATAGGTATACGGAATATAGGGACTAATACCATCACAACTCAGCACCAAAAACATCCGACAGTTTCCTCGGAAATATGTCGTAAAGAACTTTATAGCTATATTAGGTACATTTCAAAACAGAAATAAACGTAGAATTTCCTAGGAAGTTGTCATCACTGGGAGCTGTATTATTTTCTACCGTAGAATATTGCAAAAATTCGGGAAATCTGTCTCGCGATTCGGCGTTGTATATTTACAAGAACGCGCCTCATATTTGGTCATTTTTCGCGATTACTATTCCCATTCATGCATGTTCTCATTCATTTATTCATTATCATACATCCTCTCACTTCGCTCATTCATACAGAATGGTTCTAAAGAACGACGTGTCCTTGCCGTTCCGCAATATATCCATCAGCTAAATTAAAAACCAGCTGCAATTATACTGTAATAGGGGTTTTGGAAAATAATTTCTGCTTTAAGACGAAATACACAATCGTAAAACACGTGGCAGCAGAAAGATGTTTCTTCCAATTCTATGAGGAACCTGTTGGGTATTTAGATGTTCTAAAATATAATGTGTCTTTTTAACGTGAGAAAGTAAGTTGTAATTCTTCGATCGAGTAATTTTGAACAATTTTTTTTCAGTCGATCGTAAAATCACTGCATAATAGCCAATTAATTCTAGTCGTTTAAAATACTTTTTATATTTCAGAAGGAACATTAAAATATCTAATAAGTGTCGGCAGTTCATATAGGACTATTCATTCTTTGGTTCATTTGACATTGCGCTTGGGCAAGAATATAATGTTGCATATAAATAGACAATTTGTTAGACTCCGTCCAGAAAAAAAACGCAAAACATTTCTCTTCTTAAAAGGATGAAAGCGAGGATCGTGCTGAAGAAGTCCCCAGAGTGCCTCCCTGCTCCAGCTCACATAGTCAGCAAAGTGAAGCGTTTTTTAGTGCTTTCCTGCCCGGAGAATACAAAACAAGCGGTCGGAAGACATGAGACAACACTGGGGTCGTGGAATTTGAATTTTTTTCGACCGTTTTTTGAGGACAATGTTGGATATTGTGTAGGTACCTACTTAACGACCTATGTGGTGGATTTCGTAAAATCACCTTTATAGTCGTCGTTAAAAAGACAAAACCTACCTAGGTAGGTATATTATATTTCAGAACATTTAAATATCCAACAGTGTCCTCAAAAACAGTCAGAAAAACGTAAACAAATGTAGTTCTAGTTTTAGTTTTAAATTATTCTAAAAAATTCTGAAAGAAGCTCTGTTCAGTAGTGGAGCAGTCAGCAGTAGTAAGATTCCATAACTGACCTAGTAAACTTGGTTGTCTGTATACAGACCTTGAACACTCTGCATACGCAATCAGTGACAAAGCCATCCTTCATCTGATCATTATACATTCCAAGAACAAGTCAAGGCGAGGCCTTCGAACTTCTCACACATTTTCAGGGGCGTCTAAGGGACCTTTCTCCGTATATCAGACATGGAGGACGAACAAGGAGAATTCATCACTTATCCTGAGAAGACTTCCTTAAGGGTATCTATACCTACGCAGTCGTGTTTGTTTACGTTTTTTCTGCACACTTTTTAAGGTAACTAATTTGGAGTTATTGGATATTTAAGAAAGGTTCTGAAATATAATATGTCTTTTTAACGTCATAACTTAACAGACTGTGTTGTGATTTTATACGATCGAGTGATTTTTGTCAACAAAAAATTTGTGCGAAATAAACCTGTTATTTTCAGCCGTTAAAAAGACATACCTATTATATTTCAGAACATTTAAATATCCAATAGTTTCCTCACAAAGTTTGCAGAAAAAACGTAAACACGACTGCGGTAGATGCCCTCAATCAGCACTTTTATTATTTTAGTATTTTTTTTTCTTAAGGGTCCGCTATACCTGACGATGCATTTTTTGCCGCCCATAAGATTAACATTGCGAGCGGCGATTCATTTTCAAGGTTTACCCTTGGTTGGAAAGACACAAAATTTTGCCTGTACCTAGCCCTAACAATGTTCTAGGGAGTGTTCGAAGCAGATTTCCCATTTTTTTTACTGGTTTTCGAGATACAGCACTTTTCTTGAGGTATGCGATGCTAGCATTTGCAAAACAGTTGCAATAAAAGAAACCAGTGAGAAATTGGGAAATCTGCTTCGAGCACTCCCTAGAACATTGTTAGGGCTAGGTACAGGCAAAATTTTGTGTCTTTCCAACCAAGGGTAAACCTTGAAAATGAATCGCCGCTCGCAATGTTAATCTTATGGGCGGCAAAAAATGCATCGTCAGGTATAGCGTCCTCTTAATGGGTGTGAGGTGTGAGGGGAGTCGGCCGAATCCACTATAGTCTTGCCGAAATTGGAAAATATTGCTTACGCCGGGATTCGAACCCTGCACTCTCAGGACATAAGTCGGACCCCTTGACCACTCGGCCACTGAGAGGGTCAGGATAATACTTTTAGCGTACATTTGTATGAATAGCTTTTACAATAAATTTGAGGTGGGGCTTGTTGGAATGGTTTTTCAGCGGTGAGTTATTTGAAGGGTGTAACGAATGATTTGAGTGAAGCATCGATCAATGCTGACAGCAGCGGCTCACAATGGCCCTCAATGGGCTCACAACTTACACGATTTGACGTTGATTGCTGCCACTTACAGATTCGCTTCTTTTTTCTGCTCCACCCAAACTTCTGCTACTCATCTTATTTTCTGTCAGTTTTACGTATAGGTGTACTAATACGTATGTGGGCCTGATTAACGCAGTTTAAGGGCAATGAGCTGTGAAGCGGACTCAAGGTCGAGTCTCGACTTAACGAAATTTTTCCAAGAAGTTTTATTACCTATCACGATTAGGGAGATAAATAGTTACTTACGGAGTAGGTATAGCAGAATTATTTTTTCGAATTTAGATAAATTTGTTGGCAACAACCATAATCTCATATCTTATATTCCAGATGGAAGAAGTAAAAATTCTACGCTCCCACTCCATTCAATGCTATGAATGGACGTTACTCGATATTACAAGAAAATAAACCCCCTCAGAGGCTGTATTTTAATGTGCAATTTTTTTAGGTGCCTCTTTTAAAAATATCAACGTTGGAAAATGTCAAAAAAAAAGGTGGGGAGAACAGCGGGGGGCTTTTTACATGCAAATTTGTATTATGCTGAAAGAACAAAGAGAGAAGGCTGTTTGCGGGGGCTAAAAACTCAATGGGGGCATGGGGGGCACACTTCCCCTTCTATCGTCTTATGTCTTTTGCAGATACCGTGACTAAGCAACACATTTCATTCCAAAACAAACTGGAACAGACAATCCAGTTTGTATTGGGGGTCAAAGTCTCCAATTTACTTTTAATTGATTATTCCACTTAATTATGACGGAATATATAGATTCGCTATTTGTTTACGTTTTTTCTGCACACATGAGGTTACTATTGGGTATTCAAATCTTCTGATATGTACCTACTATGTCTGTTTAACGGCAGAAATTAACAGGCTGTACTTTGATTTTTGCAGGCAAGAAATATTTTAGAAAATTTAAAGCCCAGCCTGTTAATTTCAAACAAGGAAACAAACAGGACTGCGTAGAAGCGCTTACTTTGACGGGTTCAAAAAATGACGTGTTTTTTTTTGTTGCAAAAAATAAAACTATTTTCTTCCAAAAACTATTATTCTTTCCAAAAGAAATTCGAAAGTAGGTATAGTAAAGTGTGGCTTAGGCTGCAGGTTATGTTCGTCAGCATTGTAACAATCGTCACCTGCTTAAGGCTTAAGCTCTGTTTGAATGAAGGGAACAAACCGCAATCCAAACTGGTTAAATAACCCTTCGCTCATTTACAATGTAGATTGAGTATTCATTCAATCATTCACTACAATACACGCTGCTGAAATTGGAACTCGTTTAATTTTGTAACATGACGAATGCAATAACCTCACTTTGGTCTAGTGGGAAAATACGAAACTCACATGACCGAGGTCCTGGGTTCGAATCCCGCGGTACCTGAAGTTTTCTGTTGGTGGCATCAATGTCACACGGTGGACAAACCTACCCTTGATGGTTTACCTTCTGAGCCGGGTCACACCGGTTTGATCCCGATTTTTTCAAAGTTTTTCTGATCGACATGTATTCAGCTTCTCAAGTGAAATGTATAGCGAAGCTGTGGTAGTTTGGAACTACCTAAAACTGTATAGGACTGGTAGGACTCTCCGTTAACTCCGCACATGGTGGTATAGTCCAAGTCAGGCTGGGAGCATACCGATTAGTCATAATTTCTTGAAGATTTTCAGTTGACGCCGATCCGGATTTGGGTTCCATATCCTACCATCAGAGATGTTATAAATACCTACCTCAAAGTATTTCAAATAAAATACAAATATGTTGCAGGAAGAAGTATTTTAAATAAAATACAAAATACCAGTAGGAGAAAAGTATTTTAAAATACTTGTATTTAAATACGTATTTAAAATATGTATTTTACCGAAGATGCTTTTGAATTTAAAATAAAAATAAAGCCAACTTTTAAAACAAAATTTTTCGTTAGGGAAAATGGTAAGCTCTGTATTTATATGGAAATTGCAACACCATATTGTCGCCACAACATATTGTCGCAACCTCCGTAACAGAAAACTTAGGTTGGCGTTCTGAAATTGAAAATTGTTTATGTTTATTGAAATTGAAAAGTAAACAAGTGAGTGCTGAAAACGCCGGCTTTCAAGGTTTTCCATTTTCCTTTTGCCTTTTTTGACTGGTTTTAGAAATGAGTTAGGATGTGCTGTTGTGTTTCAAAAGTAGTTCATTGCGAAATGTATTTATTTGGAACAGGGAGGGAGTTTGCAGAACTAAGCAGGGCAATGCCTTGCTGAAGTCGTGCCAGTGTTTGTGTTTACAAGCAAGAAACAAGAATATAGAAGGCGGTTGAGGACGATGTTGCGTCGACTTTGTGAAACTGCGCCAAATATTGAAGGCGGTGAATATGGTGTCGATAGTACCTGTTTGTATATAGTGTCCATAGAAAATGGATGTGACATAAATAAACAAAACTAGATGTGGCAGTTCGCCTTACTAAGCACTAGGGCTTCGAACAGCTTGTCAGTCATCTTGCGCCGGTGAGGCCGCAAGATAAGTCCTCCTGAGCTGAAGAGGCGCTCCACAGGAGCAGAGCTGGGGATGATGGTGTTGTACTTTATGAACAATTCATAATCCCGCCAGAATTCAAATATTGACTGGAATATTTATTTCAAGCCAATAGTCACCAATATTTTTAGTTTTAGTGAATTTTCTTTGGAGAATACATTAGATAATTCAATTAATTGTCAAAACTTAATATTTAAAGAAGAAAAAACGTAAACAAATTGATACTTAGGTAGTTCTCCAAACATCGGGCATCTGATTAGTATTTCTAATACAAAATACGTCAAAAAATGTATTTCAAATAAAATACAAAATACATTTTTAAAGAAAGTATTTAAAATACAAATACAAAATACAGTATTTTGTATTTTATATTTGTATTTCAAGTAGGTTTTATTTAAAATACTCCCATCTCTGCCTACCATAACGCTAAAAATGCCAATCCGACCCTGAGCAGATATTTCCCTGATCAAGAAGAAGTTTTCATCAGCCCTAGATTTACAAGAAATTATGACTTATCGGTATGCTCCCAGCCTGACTTGGACTACAGTGCGCTGTGTTTGTGAGACCCAGTGCCTTACTTTAACCGTAAACCAAGCATACATATTATACCTTTTTATTCTTTAATGTCCAAGAGGCAAGTAAGAACCTAGGTATATAACTGAGGTGCATGGGTCCCTCAGGTTTTATTATTTTGATAAAAAACAAAGAACTGCAGAAAAACAGGTCATTATGATGTTTTCATTGTTTTCTTCCACACAATGAGTTCTTTTCATCATGAGATGTTTGCTGGAAACTTTCCCGAGAGGAAAATGAAATGAGGCAAATGTACAGAAGGCGGAGGCAAAATATAATTTCATGAACGAGACGAAATGGTCTCTCTTACCTGCTCAGAATATAATCACAGAAATACCTTCATGTGCTCCGTATCCCTACTTAGATACCCTCCACTTTTGGGTCTTTTGTGCTGAAAGAAAAGCAGGCTTTTGTATCTTTTAAAACCTTTTTCATATTTGATCTTTCCTTACGCACGTCTACCTAAATAAATGATAAAATGGCCGGTCGCAAAATATCTTCACAGTTTTTTTTAGCTTTTTGTAGGAAATGAGCGTTATGGGGCCGGTTGAAATAAAATCACATGGAAAATAAAAGGGAAATTTCAGATATTTCAGTTCTTTTAATTAATATGAAATTCCATGCGTTTTTCCAACTTCCAACAAGGCGTGAACATTGAATTTATTTCATTGGTATGTTTGGTATTTGAGTAGCAGGTACAAAGGTACAACCTACGCAATATAATAGAAGAATTTTAAATTCGATACGAATTCAACCATACTATAACTACTAGTTAATTTATCTATAGAGTACGAATCCGATGAAACCATCCTGGTTTAAATTATTAAGGGTGCGTCCCACTACGCCCAGTTTAAATTAAACTGGAGATTTACCATGTTAAATTTAACATAAAAGTTAAATTTAACATGGGAAACATAGGACCAAATCTCTGGTTTAATTTTAACTGGGCATGGTGGGACGCACCCTAAATGAAGATATTTGAACTGGTCGTGACTTTATAAAGATGTCGCTGGCCTAAAATATGGTTGGAGCATGAAGAGCGGGCATATTGGAAACCAATACCTCATTGGAAGGTAGTTTTGTAAAAAAAAAATTGAATTTATGGGGGCTTTTTTTATGCACCTAACCTATGAGTTTGCTTTTCCAATAACTTGACCGACTTTCGGTGAGAGAATAATAAAATGGACGGCTGTATTGGGTGATCCGCTGAAAATAATTGTGGAATTTTAAATTAACTGTAATCAATTGCCTACCCTCCTCCTAACACATTAAGGGTGGACTTCAACAGTTCCAAAAGTCTACTATAGTGTCCCCTAAAGGTCACTATAGCATTATCCTCCCGATAAGAAAAGTTGGTGCCTTTCATCACCCTGTTGATAGCACCAACTAGACGTTAGCTAGTGCACTAAACGGTTTGATACAGTTTCCGGCTGCTGGAGAAAGCCAACGAAATTCGAGTAAATATTATTTATTTACATTTTCAGGGGGCAGTGGAGTAGTGCTTGATGACGCAGCTGTCTCTAGCAGAGGTGGAGGAGTGGCTGGACGGACATCCGGACCAATGCCTGGACTACTTCCTGCGGAAACTGGAGCTGGGTGCCATCAACACTTGGCTGGTGGCCCATGGCTTCCTCACTATTAGCGACTATGTAAACTGCAGCCGCCGAAATTCAGGTAAATCAAATGTTGGACAGGCAGCATTTTTTTTGGAAATTTCCAAGAAGTAGCCTGGCATAACCGTTGGGGGTAGAATTGTTGGTCAAGTTAAGAGGACGCTATACCTGACGGTGCATTTTTTGCCGCCCATAAGATTAACATTGCGAGCGGCGATTCATTTTCAAGGTTTACCCTTGGTTGGAGAGGCACAAAATTTTGCCTGTACCTAGCCCTAACAATGTTCTAGGGAGTGTTCGAAGCAGATTTCCCCATTTCTCACTGGTTTCTTATATTACAACTGTTTTGCAAATGCTAGCATCGCATACCTACCTCAAGAAAAGAAACCAGTGAGAAATTGGGAAATCTGCTTCGAACACTCCCTAGAACATTGTTAGGGCTAGGTACAGGCAAAATTTTGTGTCTTTCCAACCAAGGGTAAACCTTGAAAATGAATCGCCGCTCGCAATGTTAATCTTATGGGCGGCAAAAAATGCACCGTCAGGTATAGCGGACCCTTAACCACGGAAAAAAGCCCATAAAAAAATCCTTATCAAAACGCAAAAAAGAAAAAAAAACCTCATAATTTTACTCCTAACCTATAGCTAACTTACCTAACCTAAGCCTCCTTGGTAGGGTTTGAAAATTTTACTTTACCTATACCTACCCTGGCTGCAACTTCCCATTCAAAGCGAACTTACTGAAATATCAAAACGTGCTGAAGCATACGGAGATACAAATACAGAACAGCCCCTATACCTACTCGCTCAAACATGTAGAGCACAAGCAACTTGTTTGCGAATTTGTATTAGGTACATATCAACAATATATACGGAGTCTGCCACAAACCAGAGAGCGGAGATAGTTTGACAGTGTTTGTATACCTAAGACCAGCCGAGCGTGAGAGAGTGTGCTACAATAAAACGTATCTGTCAGAGGTGTAGGTAACTTGGAGCAAATTGCAATTAGTTAGGTTTGTCAACAGCACATACAACAAGCCAACAAAATATAGGTACCTACATACTAGGTATATTTATACTTCCCTTCCTCCCCAATAAAAAAGTTCAGGATGTTAAAAAAACACATACACCTAAAGATACCTCAACTGACCGACGCAGAGTAGGTTTTGAACCCAGAGCAACTGGAATTTCTGCGTTCATTATTAAATACACTTGGAGACCTATTTTCATTTGAACGACTGCCAACACTCGAACATAAAGCTACACACTATCTCTCATTTCTTTTGTCTGAAAAAGAAAAAAGGAAATGAAATATCATCTTCCGGTCGACCGAAACTTTTCGACTGGGTGTCTCCATACTTTCTTTATATAACAGTTATACTGAATTACAAACATTGGTAGGTACATATCGGAACGAAAATTCGAATCTTTTTAAATTCCAGTTATAAAAACCATATATTTTCCTCTGCAACTTGACCATAAAAATTTTAAATGACCCAAATAAGGTAGGTACTTGGTACTAGTACATTTTTTGACCTTGTCCTTGCTGAGCTAAAAAATTGAACATCTGACTTTAGTAAGTTAGATACTTAAGGTGGAATACACGTATTTGGTTCGCAATGCTACGTACTTCAAGCCCTACTCCGAAGTTACAGGGCGAGTGAAAAGTGTTTATAGGGGGATGTAAACCTGAGACTCTTTGTCGTGAGGTAGTGTTGTATTTTAGCATGAAATGGAGTAATAAGCCCACAGGAGCGATTTTAAACAGTCAACTACCAGTCCACATGTTTTTTTGACAGATCGCGAAAACACAACACTACCTCACGCGGAATATTTTTTTGTAACGTTTCGGACTAAAACAGTATGATTTTATTGTCACATTTAGTAGAAAAGCTTGATAAATGTTTGTAATATTTACCGCCGCCATGTTGCATGTTGACAATTTTTATTTCACTTACGGAAGTGGGTAATTTCAACAGCATTTCTCTACTTTTTCTCCTGTAAAAGCTAAACATAGTGTCCTACTTTCACTCGTTGGTTTCGCGTTCGAATAGCACACTATGTTTAGCTTTTAGAGTAGACACAACCAATACGATATTGCAATTACCAGTCTCCGGCGGTACTAATATGTAAACAATAGTTTTGTCGAATATTTACTTTGGCACAGTGGTTTTGGTGGAGTTCGTCGAGAATGTATGGTGGCCCTTAACTATTGTACAATCCCATACTGAAAAATTAATGGACTCAACTTCGTGTACACCCACTTTATAATTACATAATCATGGTTTTGCAGGCGTAGATAATAAAACCCTTCGCTGGTGAAGTACCTGTATATTATAGCTCAGATGAAATTCTTAGTTTATAGTTTCTAGTTTATTATAGAATTTTTTTTAGAAGGGACAAGCTATAAAAAAACTTGTGTACGACAAATTCCGTCAGCTAAACAGATGATACGAAGCATTGTCAACGTAGTTACGTTCAGCAGTGTGGAAACGAACAATAATAGACTGCAGTTGTTCGGTAGGCAGCAGAGCAGACTTGAGGGTAAATAGGTAAGTACGTGGGAAATTGGCATTGCTGACTTGAAGCTTGGCCAGACTACAAGCAAGGGGTACGGACGTCTCCAATTAGGGGGAGGGCAGGCCAGCCGGACAGCTCATCGATCAATCTTCCATTCCCGAGAAATTCTATTTTCTAGGGCACTAAATCTTTCACCCAACTCTCTACAAGCATCAAGTTACATCCAATATCCTTTTGTCCCCGAAAATGGGTTGAGAGTGGATATCCTTTTCTCTTGATCTGAAAAGCGGACATGGAATTTTCGGGGGGTCCTATCGGGTGGTGATTTTTCCACCAGTGGCTGAGCGGTCAAGGGGTCTCTCTTGAGAGGTGCCTGCATGGGTTCGAATCCATGGCATGTATGTTGTGTATTCGGCCCAATTCTAAACTGACTTCGGCCCCCTCTATTTCGGCTTCAGCCTATAAACACCCATTACCCATTAGTTCTAAAGAGGAGACCTCCTATAGACGTCAGTTGGGTTGGATATTTGGATATGTCCTTTTCCATTATGTTTAAGTGAAAATTAGTCGTGAAAAGTTTTTGAAACCCTAGATCCTTGATCAATTGGGACTTCCCCTAACACAAATTTCAGTGACAGCTGCTGATATGAATTAAGCAGGAACCTTCGTTCGGGATTACGCCGATGGTAATCCTGGATGAATTATTCAACTTTCAACTATAGACGCAATAGCTGAGCGGATTAGGCATCCGCTTGGTAAGCCGTAGAAGCCTGGTTCGGTTCCTGGCCGCTAGAAAAATTTTCCCCTATTAAAACAAGTAACAGTTTTCCCAGATCTATAGATTTTATATCCAAAAAATTAACCTGCATCCTATATTTTTAGGTTCTTCAGGCAACACATCTCCAGCAGGCCACTGTGCGACAGAAGACCCTCCAACAGTGGGCCTCGGACCAGCTGCGTCGAACGCTCACCGTCGCAACAGCTCGAAGCGGTGCCTGAGGCATGACTTCGCCCGTGCTAAAACGCGTAGCATGTTTCGCACACAGGAGCACGCTACTCACGAAGCGGATACGTCCACTTCTAGGCGGAACTCACTTAAAGACATGCGCAAGTAAGTGAAAACCAGGAAACAGAGGGTGAGAAAGAGGAACTGTAGGTTAGGTTAGGTCCTATATAATATTTGGAATATAATTCCTGTTTGAAATCATCATTCCAAATTTCAACATAGGTAGTCTTTGTACGTGCTTTAGGACTGCCCTCCTGAAGCATCCCATGCACTGAGGACCCAACCAAAAACTTGTATACCTACCTTAATTTCTAAAGCCTTAACTTTGAGGTTTAAGGAAGGACTGCCTTATCCAGAAGCTTCCCAAAAATTGATAAGGTATAGGTTATATATACCTACCTATGTACCTATGTTCTACCGAGTCCTATGAGATTTTACTGTCAACATTATTACCGTGAATAGGAAGAGGAACAAAATCATTTTTTTAGTGACAGTTTTTATGAAATTCTCCGCTGTTTTCCAATGTTAAAAGCAAAATCGTCAGCACTCTTCAATCAGCAGTTTATCGAAAAAAAGCGTCACATCATTTAACACCACCGGAAACTTTTCTCTTCGCCAGTTTTCAAACGATTTTCAGCGGGAAAAACCTCTAGGTTCGGGTTTATGTGTAAAGTGACCTCGCAGACATCATAAAATTTACTTTCAGGTATACGAGGAACATCAATTGAAGCCGTAAACTTAGACGGCGGTTTAAATGGCCCCATTTCACTATCCTTCGTGTGGTTACAACTTAAAATGCACGTGCAGTAAATGTAGGTGCAATAGGGAAATAAATGTACTAACAACACTGGTGGGGCATTACCAGTTAAAACTGTCAGCCAGGCAGTGAAAATAACAATAACGCCTCCGACCTTACTTTATTTGAAGATGCAATATCCCCAAATACGGGGGAGGGGGGGGGGGGGGGGGGGGAGAAGGTATTGTTGAAATGTTTTTAATTAGGGTCTGTATAGGACTGACGTTGATTGACGTTCGATTAAATACCAACAGCTCTACGTATAAAAACAATCGACACTTCCGTTGGAACAGTCTGAATTAAAAACTGGACATACATTCGCTATTTGTTAACGTTTTTTCTGCACCCTTTATGAGGAAACTATGGATAATGTTCTGAAATATAATATCTCTTTTTAACGGCCGAAATTATAACCGATCGTGAAATCACAACATACGTTAAAAAGACATATTACATTTCAGAACATTTAAATATCCAATAGTTTCCTCATAAAGTGTGGAGAAAAAACGTAAACAAATAGCGAATATGTGTTCAGTCTTAAGTTTTCTGTGATATTTTTAATGCTATGGCATATACAAATTGGCGCAATGAGGGGGGGGGGGGATGATGAAGGGAGACGTTTGAGGTTCTCCTTTCCTATGCGGTGGCACGTGGTGGCCATTAGAGACATCGATTATCCCCCCCCCCCCCCCCCCCCCGTCCTATACTCTAGCCTTCGACAAAAATGTCACTTCATCTCCTTGAACTCAAGCTAGTGTCTATTAATAGGTTGCCTCTTGGTTAAATTAAGACTTACTGGTAGATATAAGAATCCTTATATATAACTAAGCAATTAGGGTGGATTTCACAACTTCTTTAAAGTGTACTATAAAGTCTCCTATCAGATTTATCTTATCGTATGTTTAACTTATGACAAGCGGAATCGCACTACTTATAGTGTACTTTAAGAATTGTATGGTTAAATCCACCATTAAAGTAAAATATATAATGACAGATCTTTCATTTTCAACTAGTCGAATATCTATACATAGTCACCCCTCTATAGCTACAGAAATAGGTAATTTCGTCAGAATCACGCCCAAGTTTTCTCCCTAACGGGCACCTCCCCATGCATCAGGGATCAGGGGCTTAGGGGTGGTAACTGGTAAAACAGGAAAAATCTATTTCAGTCAAGGCCAGACCCTGGGTCCTCTGCTTCATGCATATATATTTATCCTCGTATAGCTAACTCGTATGTACCTATCTTACCTAGGTAGATAGACAATACGAAGTTCAAAATTTTGTAACCTTCTAATCTCCGGATAAAAATTCAAAAAATAATTACTTCATAAAGACCTCATAAATATTTTGAGTCGAATTTCAGCAAGGTAAGAGCTATTACTTGCAGTAGGTACTCAATCGCAAAGTAATCACAAAAGAATGATGATGATATTCTTTCGAAATTCAACACCCCCGGTTTTCTACCCTTTCTCTTATTGCTTCCCCCGGATGGATTAATCTTGTGATGAACGTTTTCTTTTGTTGTCACCCCCCCCCCCCCCCCCCCTCAGCTCGATGATAAAATGTATCCCATCACGATCGTAAACTTCGATGCTTTTGGATCCCAAGAAAAGATCAAATCATCCGACAAGATTTACTTTACCGCAAAAATTTTTCTCCTCACGTAATCATTTTTCTTTTGAGTGAAAAACGAGCTTTTCATTTTTACCTCCACAAAATATGAGTTGTGTATAGATGGATGTATTCTCAGGATCATTCGTTCGATCCCGATCCTGTCAAAATTTTTCTGACCTGCATTAAGAGGACGCTATACCTGACGATGCATTTTTTGCCGCCCATAAGATTAACATTGCGAGCGGCGATTCATTTTCAAGGTTTACCCTTGGTTGGAAAGACACAAAAGTTTGCCTGTACCTAGCCCTAACAATGTTCTAGGGAGTGTTCGAAGCAGATTTCCCAATTCTCACTGGTTTCTTTTATTGCAACTGTTTTGCAAATGCTAGCATCGCATACCTCAAGAAAAGTGCTGTATCTCGAAAACCAGTAAAAAAATGGGAAATCTGCTTCGAACACTCCCTAGAACATTGTTAGGGCTAGGTACAGGCAAAATTTTGTGCCTCTCCAACCAAGGGTAAACCTTGAAAATGAATCGCCGCTCGCAATGTTAATCTTATGGGCGGCAAAAAATGCACCGTCAGGTATAGCGGACCCTTAACTTCTAATATGTTCATCACCTCAGGTGAAACGTATATCGAGGTTCAATGTGGTGGTTCGGAACCCACCTAAAACTGTAGGTCGCCTTGGTGTACTAACGCGATGGATGGGGAGCTGGTAGGTAGTACTGCCAAGCTGAGCTTGAGATGGTCTATTTTGTGGGTTTGTCTCCTTCTACCTTTCTCGGAAATATTCTGTCTTTTATAAATTTCCTACTTCAGTCCCACAATCTCCGGGGTTAAATCTCCAGAGACCTTTTTAGAATTCAAGGCAGGATGTCTGCAATTTTTCTGTTCAAATGTTTTACTTGAAAAAGCGCTCTTGAAGACAAATTTTCCTATTTCCAGTTTAAAGGGCAATTACTGATGCCTTCTTGCCCTTTTTCATAAATTTTGGAAATGATTTTTCATTCTGATTTGTTTGAAGAATAGGTACCTAGGTACTGTGACACCAGTTCCTATACAACTTCGCTACTGGAAATAGCTTTCTATTTTTAAGAACGCTTCAACTTTTGTGTGAACCGTCTGTGACACATTATATTTCAGAGTAAAATAAGAAGAAAATGGACTTAAGGGCGTCTACGCAGTCGTTTGTTTACGTATTTTCTGCACACTTTATGAGGAAACTACTGGATATTTAAATGATCACGATCGGTTAATGTTGGACAATTTTTTTGTTGATAAAATAGCCTCTTAATTTCGGTCGTTAAAAAGACATATTATATTTCAGAATATATATAAGTAAAAGGTGCATAAAAAAACGTAAACTAACACGATACAATGCGTGGTGAGGCTCACCAACTTTTGATAATTTCACTTGGTCCCAAACCACTCGTGATACGCTCGGTTTGTGGAAATAATCGCACAAAGGGTGCGTCCCACCATGCCCAGTTAAAATTAACTGGAGATTTACCATGTTTATTTAACTTAAATGGTAAACATAGGACAAAATCTCCAGTTTAATTTTAACTGGGCATGGTGGGACGCACCCTAAGTGAACGTTAAATTTAATGACCTACAACGGTTCATCTCCTCCCTCTGCCTTAGGCTTTTTCGGATCTTTTATTACTTTCAATATTTTCTCTTTTCAGATGTAGAGCATTTCCTCTGCTATAGATTATTCTACGTCCCCCTGGCTATGTTACTTATCCATCTCCCTCGTCTTTCTTTCCTTTTTCGAAGGGTTCTTATAATAACACCTAATTCAGCAATTTCCATCCAATGTTTTGACAATGTCAACGATCCCGAGACGGTTCCGTTCATTTCCACATTGACTATTCTCTTATTCAACCTATTTTCTACCAAGCTGCTCATGGAACTATACGAGTATAGTGAATTTATTTATTATTTTTTTTAGTCGTAGCTGGCAGGTACCACTAAGGGTGACCTGTTTCCCCCCAGAAATATTCACCATTCAGGTCTACCTTTTTTCAGGTACACCTCCCTACCACCCAGCTCAGTGAACATGCTCTCCCTTCTGATCGCGTCCAAAGTGCGGCTGCCGCAGACGTTCCCCCTCCACAACCGAGCCACCAAGCGGGACTTGCTACATCGGCTCGGAGAGGCTGACTTTATTCTTAGCATTGTCAGGGACATCGCCACAGACCTGGATCTCAAGTCTCTGTCTCTCAAGGTAAGAAAGTATTGTCGAAGGAACGAATTAATGGCCACAATGTCCGCCGGGTGGTTACCATCACAAAGAAGAGCTCGGGGTGGCTAGGGTTTTTGCCAGCGTTTCATTGGCTACACTGCACTGTCCACTGCAGCACGAAGGGGAACTGCTACCTGGAAGGGGAACGTTTCTCGGAATGCCTCCCTACAAAGTGGTCAATATGCCAATATGTGATTTTTATCGACAGAAATGTGTCCGAAATTAACCGATCGTAAAATCACCTGGCTGTTAATTTCGACCGTTAAAAAGTCAAATTATATTTCAGAACATTTGAATACTCATTCGTATCCTCATAAAGGATGCAAAAAAAAAAGAAAAAAAAAACCACTGCGTATAGAAGCCCTTAACCCCACAGTACCTACCAAGAATGAGCCTCAAAAATTATGTTACATGATACCTATAGGTACATAACCACAGAACAACAGTAAAAGCATGCAAGAGATCGCTACCTATAGCAATAACGAAATTTGTACAAGAGCTTTTTTGAAAAAAGACTCCTGGCTGTGGAGGAACTAGTTCACGTACTTACGTTACGACGATAAAATCGCGAAGGGAAAATGAGATGATCTACTCCCTCAAGATAATGGAGGAGTTCAGCTACAAGAAAGAGAACAAGAAAATGAATAAGGGTCTAAGACCAAGAAAGGGATCATTCTCTTATAATGTTCTGAAATATTCTGCGACGTGAGACACCACTGTGTCTTCATTAGGTACCTAGATATTTTTAAACATTTTCTTCTACTTTTCCCCAATGAGTTGGAATCGACCTTTTTTATTTCTGTGCGTTTCCAATTACCAGAGTAGAAACTTGGATGGAAACAGTTTCTAACTGGGAAATCTAACTGCACTAACTTTTCATGTCAAATTATACAACTTCCTAACGGAATAGTTTTTACTGCTTAGGGTTTAGTTGGAAGTTAATAATAGTCATTTAGCGAGATACGCACAAGTTTCAGTCTGGGAAAGAGGAGGTCACCCTATAATCTACGATCAACCCTTTCCTAGGGTGCCGCCTCCCTGTGGTCAAGCGGTTCAACAGGCTGCTTTGAGTCCTGAGAGGTCTAGGTTCGAATCCACATGTTATCATCTCTCCATCTCTCATCATCATCCCTGAGGGGTTAACCACTCGTTGGGAATCTCGTTGGGAATCACTGGAAATCTTTATGAAATCTCAGGGAATCTTGGAATTTTTTGTAGTGGTTACCCCTTCGGGTTTCATCTTTCTATGAATATTGTTCTTTGGAAATCTTTATGGAATCTCAGGGAATCTCAAGGAATCTCTGGAGTGGTTACCCTCTCGATCATCCCTTATCACTCCTCTCTAGGTTCACCACTACACTTGGGATATACTGCCCCATCAAGGAGAAATTCTGGTTTCTTTCTGCTCATTTTGTTTCAATCTTCTCTCAGACGATCGACAACCTCGCAGTTCTTCTAGACGCAGACGGTGCCTCGCTGTTCGTGGTAGAAGGCACCCGCACAGGCCGCCAGAGTCTGGTCTCTAAAGTGTTCGACGTCCACAGCGGAGCCAGCCCACTGCTGCTGCCTGGAAGTCGTGCCTGCGACACGGAAATCCATGTACCTTGGGGCACCGGCGTCCTGGGCTATGTTGCTGAGACTGGGGAGACTGTCAATCTGCAGATCGCTTGTGAGGTATATAAGGGTCTCCCCGTAGGAGCCAAATCTCAGCTGGATGTTTCTCCCAGATACTTTAAAATTATATTCCGTTTTCCGTGTACACCGACTTTGTATTACATAACCATGGTTTATCAGGCGCAATGCAAAACGTGTACACCCACTTTCAAATTACATAATCACGATTTTTGCAGGCGCAGTTCGTATGTACCTGTGTATAAAAATAAAATTCAAAATTTCCGTAAAACGATGTGCTACTATTTTAAGTAAAAAAAAAAAACTGTTGTAGGACCCGAGATTCGATGATGAAGTAGATCGAATAACCGGATACCATACAGAGAGCCTACTGTGCATGCCCGTGCGTAACGCCTACGACGAGATCATTGCCGTGGCCCAGGTCGTCAACAAGAACCCGGGGCCAGAACGGGGCGAGGACTGTAGCCAGGATGCGGCCGAGTTCACAGCCCATGACGAGCACTTGTTCCGCACGTATCTGCAGTTCGTGGGCATTGCCATCACCAACGCACAGATCGTGGAGACATCGAGGCAGGAATACGACCGGAATAGGGTAATGCTGACTTGCTATAGTCTGAGCCGAAATCTTCTTGAGCCCTTGTATGCTACCGAGTTCATCATGCATACAGTATGCTGATTTTTCAGTTGCTGAAATGAAATATATCGTATATGTCAAGTCTCCAGTTTGTCCACCTTATAAAGGAATTAAAAAGGACGTTCAGCCGTTCACGTATGTTGTCGAACGATAAAAACTTTGTTCCCGCGTCATGGCGTAAATAAAGTTCTGAACATCGGAACTTTTATCTCGGCGAGGCACGTTGCTACCCCATCTGCTACAACGCGACCCCTATTTCAACTTCCTACGACTTGCGTCTGTGTGATAAACAGGTTTCCAAAGTTTTGAAACAGTTCCCGAATCGCCCGGATGTGGCAAAAAAATCTCTTCACATTTTTCGTGATCTCTGGCTCAGAGATTGAAACTTCTCCTTTGCACAGTCCTCTGAACAATGAGTGGTATTTTTCTGTGTCACAGAACCTTCTGGAAGTGGTGCACGACCTGTTCGAGGAGCAGACCTCTCTGGAGAAGGTGATCCTGAAGACAATGCAGCGCGGGCAGCGACTGCTTAAGTGCCAGCGGGCTGCCGTCCTACTGCTTGATGACACAACGGACACCGTCAAGTTTTCCAAACTGTTTGAACTCTCCAGTCCTGCCAATGGCCACAACATACACAGCTCAACTAGCTCTAAGGAACAGGTACCAACTGAAACTAGGCTCATAAAAAGGAAGTTTCTAAATGTGTCATCTAGGAGAAGGAATTTTAAAAGATCGGTTATTTCTCCAGTAGAAGGAAGCAGCCAAGCAGGGCACACCACCCCAGGACTGTGGCCGAAGAGGCCGAAGCCATTACGTCCTTGTCCTAAACATCACTATAATTTTTTACTGCAGGTGGAAAGTGCCGGAAGGTACATGCTGACTCTGGCGGAGAAGGTAGCCATATCTGGGGAAGTGCTCAATGTAGCAGAGAGTGTGGAAGTGGAAAAAGGATGCGGTGGCGACATCAAGAGTCTTCTTGCGATGCCTGTTAGGAACTCCCACAGTCAAGTCATAGGTAAATAATTATCATCACACAAACTCCGAGGGCTGACAGTGTTATCTCTATCGTGCATCTGACCCCTTATGAAGCACTGACGTATAACCGCTACCTATTTTACCCCTACTAGTGTGATCTCCCTAAATTTAAAATGTTGCATATCTTCTAGGAGTAGCCACAATCATAAACAAACTGAACGGCCAGCCGTTTGACGAGAACGATGAGCAGCTGTTCGAAGCGTTCAGCATCTTCTGTGGTCTGGGGATCCACAACACCATCATGTACAGTGAAGTAGAGAAGGCTGTGGCGAGGCAGAGGGTGGCTCTGGAAGTCCTTTCGTATCACGCTACGGCCAGCGCTAAAGAAATTACCTGTCTCATGGTAGGTTTCGTCGATAGGTATATTAGTTAATAGGCTGGTGGGGGGATCAGCTCAGCAAGTGGACTATTTCAGAAAATCTTTGAAAAGATCGGGATCGAACCGTTGTGATAACCTACGGCCTTCTTTTCAGGACGAACCAGTGGCCTGTGCGGACGAACTGAACCTCTACTCGCTCGCCTTTGACGACTTCTGTTTGGGTCCCACCGAAATGGTGAAGGGAGCAGTGGCGATGTTCCTGCAGCTCGGGCTGGTCAGAAAGTTCAGCATAGAGAAGGAGACGTTGTATCGCTTCCTTATCACTGTCAAGCGCAATTACCGAGATGTGCCCTACCACAACTGGCGACACGCCTTTAATGTCTCACAAGTCATGTTCGCAATTCTTATGGTGAGTTCTAATTTAAGGGTCCGCTATACCTGACGGTGCATTTTTTGCCGCCCATATGATTAACATTGCGAGCGGCGATTCATTTTCAAGGTTTACCCTTGGTTGGAAAGACACAAAATTTTGCCTGTACCTAGCCCTAACAATGTTCTAGGGAGTGTTTGGATACAGCACTTTTCTTGAGGTATGCGATGCTAGCATTTGCAAAACAGTCGCAATAAAAGAAACCAGTGAGAAATTGGGAAATCTGCTTCGAACACTCCCTAGAACATTGCTAGGGCTAGGTACAGGCAAAATTTTGTGTCTTTCCAACCTAGGGTAAACCTTGAAAATGAATCGCCGCTCGCAATGTTAATCTTATGGGTGGCAAAAAATGCACCGTCAGGTATAGCGTCCTCTTAATTTGAACATGATCGCGTTGATGGGTATTACAAATACATCTCTAGAAGGGTAGGTAGGCCTAGGGCCGAGAAAGGTTCAGTAGGTCGAGACTTCATAGCTCATTCGGCTGATTCGGGTTACCTAGACGTAACTTAGACGAAAGACGTAACGCATAGGAGAACTTCAAAAACAGAAACTGACGAAAAAGCCAATTAGGGCTGGAACTTGCACCCGGGTTGCGTCCAGTAACTGCACATAACAGGGTCTAGGTAGTATCCAATTAGGAGAGGTGGTCCTCATTGAAATTTGGTACGTTTCCAAAAAATGTGTTTTTTTTCTCCCAGGGGTGCGAAATGAAGGGGACTTTCAGTGATTTGGAGGTTCTGGGAATGTTTGTGGGTTGTCTGTGCCATGATCTCGATCACCGGGGCACGAACAACGCCTTCCAAGAAAAGTAAGTAGAAATTCAAAAAAACTAGGCACAGCCACCAAAAATCAGCGAAGACATACCCTCGATGGATGCATTTTTCAAACACTAACCCATCCTAGCCCCAGTACCAACGTAGGCAACCAAATACTATGAGACCGTTTGTGAAACAGGACTGGGTCAGCACTGGTGCTTTTGTACGGCACGACCAACACAATGGAGCATCATCACTTCAACCACGCAGTCATGATCCTCACGTCTGAAGGACACAATATTTTCGCCGGCCTCCCTCCCGAACAATACTCCAGAGTCATGCATGTCCTCAAGCAAAGCATACTCGCTACAGATCTCTCCGTCTACTTTCAGTAAGTTTGTTTAGTTCAGGGGTGAAAAAAAAGGAGTTAACGAGTTAGGGAGATACAAAGGTCACTGAAACCTGAAACAGAATTTAGGTTGAGGAACGAGAGCCTTATTAAGCGATGGCATTCTACCTGGAGCTCCGTCCAAAAAGTTTCGAGCTGGGAGACTCTGGGCGCTACAGCTGGAGTCAGGGGTCACATCGAGAGTTGAATCAGTTTGATGTATCACTCTGCGGCAGCCACGATAGTCTACAGCTGAATCAGTTCGGTGTATCATTCTATTTCAGACTCCGTCCTAAGTTTTTCGAGCTGGTAGACTCTGGGAGCTACAGCTGGAGCCAGGAGTCACATCGAGAACTCCTGCGGTCGATGTTGATGACGGCTAGTGACCTGGCGGCGTCCTGCAAATCGTGGCAGGTGCAGCTGAGAGTGGCACAGCTCGTCACGCAAGAGTTCTTCGTCCAGGGCGACCAGGAGCGCAGGCAGCTGCACATTACGCCGCAGCCGCTGATGGACAGAGAACGACAGCACGAGCTGCCGCAATTGCAGCTCAGCTGGATCTCCGACGTCTGCCTCCCCCTTTATGAGGTACTGTATAGGTACATCACCCAGAAGTGAGAGGTCTAATACTTTTGCAATTCAGCGAACACTGCCAAGTGGCAGCAGACAGTCAACGAAGAAGGCTTAGTGATGTGATGCGTGTTTGTTTCCAGTCCCTTGGGAAGATGAACCCCAAACTGAGCACAATGAGAGACGGGGCAGCAGCGAACATGGCCAAGTGGCAGCAGATAGTCGACGAAGAAACAACAGTCACACAACTTGAAAACGAATCAGTGAGCTAGAGGAAAATTCTAAACTTCAGCCCAAGGGGAACGCTGTATACTTCAATTTTCCCAACTACGATAAATTGAACCGCAATGAAAGGGAACAAACGAGTCTTGTGCATTATAATGTACCTAGGTACGATTGCTTTCAATTTTATATTCACTCGCCTCTCTCACCACTCAAGGCACCTATATTAAGCCAGAATTAACACACATTGCTGTTTGTTGATTTTTTCCCCCCCTTTTTCTGAGGAAACTACTGGATTCTTAGAGGTTCCGAAATATAATACACCTTTTTAATGCTGTTAAAAAGGAATATTATATTTTATAACACCAACCAATCAATCCAACAGTTTTCACAAGAAATGAGAGGAAAAGACCACTCTGGTGCCACGTTTTTTTTTCACCATTAGGTAATTAAGAATTTAAAAATACAAAATACGTACCTACCTATGTGTCTACAATATGCTGTTACATTCCTAGTCTACAAATCTATAGGAGCTGCCAAATTGCAGTCCATAGCCAAATTATGGTATTGTAACCAGACCAAAAATCTGCGCCCCTACCACCTCCCCAAAGCCAGGGCGAGACAGTAGACAGTAGTGTGTTGTGGGTCTCGAAAATACTATAAGCACTACAAAAATGGAAAGCTTAAGGTTATAATTAGGAAATGTAGAAGTTTTTATGTAATGGAGGAAATTAATATTAAATTAACTTAATTAATACGAGTGGGTAACTCAGCATCGTACCTTAGCATCGTACCTTAGCATCGAACCTTAGCATCGTACCTTAGCATCGTACCTGACTACGATCTTTAAAACGTTAGTGAACTTGTGAAAAACTTACCTAGCCTAACGTTACTTAAGAGGACATACCTGACGATGCATGTTTTGCCGTTGCCGCCCATAAGATTAACATTGCGAGCGGCGATTCATTTTCAAGGTTTACCCTTGGTTGGAAAGACACAAAATTTTGCCTGTACCTAGCCCTAACAATGTTCTAGGGAGTGTTCGAAGCAGATTTCCCAATTTCTCACTGGTTTCTTTTATTGCAACTGTTTTGCAAACGCTAGCATCGCATACCTCAAGAAAAGTGCTATATCTCGAAAACCAGTAAAAAAAAATGGGAAATTTGCTTCGAACACTTCCTAGAACATTGTTAGGGCTAGGTACAGGCAAAATTTTGTGTCTTTCCAACCAAGGGTAAACCTTGAAAATGAATCGCCGCTCGCAATGTTAATCTTATGGGCGGCAAAAAATGCACCGTCAGGTATAGCGGACCCTTAATAAACAGACATATTCTCAACATTCAAGGTAAACTACCTAACTTTCGTGGTTAATTTAGAATAACGGAGTAACCATTTTGGGTTCCAACTCGTCATTTTCATGACTTTTGTCGCTTTTTGTCGCGTTAAATTCCGAACTCAACCGGTCAAATGACCTGAACGTCGTTATGCATACAAGGTTTGATAATTATAGACGTAGAATAAAGACTTTTGTTTGTGTGCCAATAAGTACTCGAAGGGAAATCATTTTGTTACAAGCATCTGACACTTCAAGACTGAACATACACTTGCTATTTGTTTACGTTTTGTTATGCACACTTTATGAGGAAACTACCTATTGGATATTTAAATGTTCTGAAATACAATAGGTCCTTCTTCCGGGACCAGGTGGATCTTCTTCGTCGTGAACAGCAATTCCACTTGCACTGACACTGGCAGGCTCAAGTTTTCAGGCAGTCTAGCCACTTCAGCCTAGAAGAGGAAAAAATAACTTCCGTGATGTAATAAAGGTATTAGGTAAATATAGTAAAGGTAAGGTAAGGTAAGGTCAATATTTAAAAAATCTTCGGGAAAAGAAAGTTTAAGGGTCCGCTATACCTGACGATGCATTTTTTGCCGCCCATAAGATTAACATTGCGAGCGGCGATTCATTTTCAAGGCTTACCCTTGGTTGGAAAGACACAAAATTTTGCCTGTACCTAGCCCTAACAATGTTCTAGGGAGTGTTCGAAGCAGATTTCCCATTTTTTTTACTGGTTTTCGAGATATAGCACTTTTCTTGAGGTATGCGATGCTAGCATTTGCAAAACAGTTGCAATAAATGAAACCAGTGAGAAATTGGGAAATCTGCTTCGAACACGACCTAGAACATTGTTAGGGCTAGGTACAGGCAAAATTTCGTGTCTTTCCAACCAAGAGTAAACCTTGAAAATGAATCGCCGCTCGCAATGTTAATGTTATGGGCGGCAAAAAATGCATCGTCAGGTATAGCGTCCTCTTAACAATATTTATAAAATTGCTAAAATTGTAGTAGAAAAATTCCTCAATTTGTAAGTTAACTGGAAAACCAGGCGTTTTATACATTAGTCCCACCGTTTTGGGCGGGACAAGGTCAAAAAACAAACAAAAAAATCATATTTTAATTTTACAATCTTTGAATCTTATTACCTTTTGGCCGACGTAGAGGGAAATGATCTGGATAGGAGTCTGTAATATCCTCGGCGAGCATTTCCCAGGGACAGGACCTAAAATCACCCTAAACAGAAACAAGAGTAAATCATTGATTATGTTGGTAAGTTTACGATATGAGCTACAATTCACTGTAGTTTGTTATGAGCTACCATACATTCGCAATTTTTCACGTTCCGATTTCAAACTTTGTGAGAAAACTATTGGATATTTAAATATTCTGAAATATAATATGTCTTTTTAACGTCATTGTCATTAGCCATGAGGCTATGTTGTGATCTTACGATCGAGTGATTTTTGTCCCCAAAAAAATTGTCCATAATTAACCGATCGTGAAATCACAACATAGCCTCATGAGTAATTAAGACATATTATATTTCAGAATATTTAAATATCCAATAGTTCCCCCACAAAGTGTGCATAAAAAACGTAAACAAATATCGAATGTTTGTTCGGTCCTAACTTTAAAAATAAAACAGAAGTGACCTGCACATTATGTGTCTTATGCGCGTATTGCTCGCTAGGAATGGCGCGTGATCACTGCCCCGTGACCTCATGACTTCGAGCACGTTGTTGGTGAAGGACCACGTGAGCAGGAGGCCAGCGTAAACCCCTTGCCACCGCCATGATACGGGTTGATGCCTGATTACCCTCCCCAGGCGCGTCCCACGAACTGCCAAGTCTTCCTCATCCACCTCCGTAGGTCTATAGATAGAAATAAACAGCATAAAGACTAAATATAGGTACATTCGTTATTTTTTTTAACGTTTTTTCTGCACACTATAGGATTAACTGACTATGTGGTGATTATAACATTGGTTAATTTTGGACAAAAATTTTGTTTCGAAAAATCACATAGGTAGTCAATTTTGGCCGTTCAAAAGACAGATAAGTATACATAAGTATACATACTTCAGCACATTTAAATCGTATCCTCATAAACTTTGCAGAAAAAAAATGTAAACGAACGCCCTAAGGGCGACTACACCAGGGGCGTCATTTGGCCCTCTTGGGGGGGGGGGGCACTGCCCCCCCCCCCCCCAGAACGAATTAAAAAATTACATTTTCATTGAAAAACGTAAAAAAAAAAAATAATAATTAGGATGATTTACCTACCCACCCATGAGTTACATCCAGTAGAGACCATGGATGGTATTTTGAAGGGAAAACTCTGCCGACTATTGTATAGGTACGGCGCTCGATTGCATGTGGAAAGGCCGTTAGGTGTAGCCAAAAAAATTACGTTAAACCGGGGACAATTCCTTGCGAACAGTGCTGGATTAACCATTAAGCTAAATAAGCTACAGCTTGGGGCCTATATACGCTCTGATGGGGACTACAAAAATTTCCAACGTAATAAATAATTAATGAATTTAAAGTTCTTTCTGCAAAATATGGAGATTTTACAGAGATTAGTGAAATTTTCGGCTCGCTCGCTTCGCGCGCTCGCAATCTGATTGCTTTCTTGTTTTTCCCACGGTTAAGCGTTAAAGTCAGTTTTTACCTAGCAATAATTGGAATTTAACTGGAGTTTAACGTTAACCGAGTATGGTGGGACGGACCCTAAGTATAGTCACGCCTTGCCCCCCCCCCCCCCCCCCCCCCAAGAAAAACTGAAATGACGCCCCTGGACTACACAATCGTGTTTGTTAATGTTTTATCCGACATTTTACAGGGAACACTTGGATATTTAAATTTTCTGAAAAATAATACCTACCTACTCTTTTTTAGTGTAAAAATTAAATCGTAAAACCACAACACTGCCAGTTAATTTCTGACATTAAAAAGGTAATATTATACTTCAGATTCAGAACATTAAAATATCTAATAGTTTCCCCAAAAATAGGGAGAAATACCATTCTGCTGCCGCGTCTTGTGGAAAATTTTATTTTCCAAAGTTTGAAAATCCTTACTAGGTACGCATATCTACAAATAAATTAATTTTCTAAAAACTGCGGGATCTCTGGAGACTGCCCTATGCGCCCTGGAATGGGGGGCTGGAATGGCAACTCAGGGATGGCGGGCACCCACAAAATCACTGCCATTCCTACTATTAACCTAACAGTACTTCCGGGGATGGCCGCATGTGGTCAGCATTACCCAATGTCAACGGCGTCATGCGCCGCGAGCATTCGCAAGTAGACGTCGCTGACAGCTCGATGGATCCACTCATGAGGAATGACTCGGATTTTGGTCACTTGCTCTACAGCTATTGCAGACACCAGGACGTCAGTAAGCCGAAGAGCTCGGAAAGCAGACTGGTACTTGATACCTTCTGACGTTAGAAGGTACTCCTCACCTGGGACAAACAGTAGGTACTAACTTTAGACAGTTTATTCAGGTTTTGTAGTACCTACAAACATTCCTTCTGAAACATAATATGACTCTTTCATTATTTTATAATCGACTATTTTTGTAAATAAGCCCCCGATTACACCTTACAATTTCCAATCCTAATATGATCATAAAAAAATATGATCAAGAAAAATTGTAAGGTGTAAAGTGAATTGAGTCAGTTATGATACAATTTGTATCGGCCGGTACAAATTGTATCATAACTGCTGCGACTACTTTCCTCTATGCTGCGATGTGTTGTTGTTGTTGGGTCAGTCCGTTGAAAATGGCGGCTGAGGTAAAGTGGAATGGAAATGACCCGTATATTAATAGAAAATGTGGAGGAGTACGAATTTCTATATAACGATAAATTTAAAGAATATAGCAGAAATTATTTAACTTAAAACGGTTTAAATAAAGGGTTCGACAATGGTCGCACTTGACTTTCTCGCAATTTTTATCGAAAATTTGATTTTTTTTTTACGTGAATAATTGTCAGAATTTTAATTTTTTCTAAAAAGTATTTTGCCTCACACTGGACGATACTTTTAGGCACCTGCATACCGAATTTCAAACATATCCGTCAAACAGTGAAGTGTCGTTCGACGCGCAAAGTATATGTTTTCTATTTTGCATGTCACCGTCTTAATTTTTAAGTAAATGAAAATCTATTGAAAATGCCCTTGAAGCATCTATCTGAGACCACTTTCGCCAATTTTGAAGGAAATCTGTCGATTAGGGTTGTTGCAAATCCGTCTTAACCAATCAAAAACGTGATTTCTATTTTTGGAAAATGTTTCCTACGATAATGCCAATAATGGCCCAAGTTTTTGGCCCATCTCAAAAAGAATAAAAATGATCCTGTAGCATCTATTTGGGAACACTATTGCGAAATTACAAGGATCTAACTTAATAACTGTAGTGCCAAATCCGTCTTGACCAATCAAAAACGAGATTCTAGTTTTTTTTCCTATTTTTGACTTTATTTTGCCTATATTGGCCGCAATTTTGAATTGATTGAATATTTCTTCGACAAACCTTTAAGTCATGTTATTAAGCACAAGTTTATGGATTTTTGTGAAATTCCGGCTAATACTGTTCATGGGGCCAAGATTTTCACGTATGGGCCAAGTTTGGCCCAAATATTTGGCCCATCTCAAAAATAATAAAAATGATCCTGGAGCATCTATCTGGGAACACAACTGCAAAATTTGAAGGTTATAACTTTATTACCGTACCGTGAAATGCTTCTTGAGTAGACAAAAACACGATTTTGAATTTTTTTTGACACTTTTTTGACAATAGTGGGCGCAATTTTTGAGTAATCAAAATTATATTAAAAATGTATCTCGGAACTGATTTTAGACATCTATATTCCAAATTTGAGCCAAATCGGTTGACTGGTGTGACCTCTAGCCGCGCTACAGACAAACGGACGGACGTATACGTACGTACGTCGGACGGACATGACCTAAAAACCACTTTTTTGGTATCTAGGACCTCTGAAACGCCTTTTGCAATGAAAATCTCAAAATCGAAATTTCGCACGATAACATAACTTTCTCAGCCCATGTATTACATACGGGCGAGAAAGTAAAAAGGGTCCTAAAAATCTACGGAATTTTATTTTTTTACCACGTCAAGTTGGCATCACTGCTAAATATGATCAAAATTTTATTGTGAAGTGTATTGCAGTTTTTCTAAAATTTTATGATACTAAAAAAATAGGATCATATATTTTTTGTAATGTGTAATCGGGCCCTAAAGTGAGAAAGTAATGAATGGTCTCATTAGTCTTTTATTTATTTCTCATTAGTCTTTTATTTATTTTATTTTATTTTCGAAAAACGAAAACTCTGCTCAAACCGATCCTTATAGCTTACGAGCGTCTACGCAGTTGTGCTTGTTTACGTTTTTTTCTGCACAATTTACGAGGAAACTATGGGATATTTAAATGTTCTGAAATATAATAATGTATTTTTAACGTCATAAATTAAGAGGCTATATTGCGATTTCACGATCAGTCAATTTTTGACAATTTTATGTTGACAAAAATCACTCGATCGTAAAATCACAACATAGCCTCTTAATTTCGGCCGTTAAAAAGACATATTATTTTTCAGAACCTATAAATATATCCAATATTTCGTCATAAAAGGTGCAGAAAAATACGTAAACAAACACGACTGTGTGGTCCGTCTTACCTGGCCTATTGTAGAAATAGAGATTGATATCGTCAACTAGTGGCCTTTTGGAGTCTTGCGGAACTATGTGTCGATAGAGCCACTGGAGGAGCATGTAGTAGACATTTTGTTCTGTCGGGTTCACTGCGAGCTCGGGATGTCCAATTAATTTGGTCATCAACTCAACTCTGTCAAGTCAACAATAAGGGTAAACAACCAGACACATTTTTTCAGCCACCGGCACCGTTGCAAAGAAACTATAGACTATTTTTTGCCGTTCTGAAAAATGGTATCGAACCTTCTTAACACTTCTGAAACTAGCTGATAATATGTTCTAAAATATAACAGGTTAGATATTAGTTTAAGGGTGCGTCCCACCATGCCCAGTTAAGAGAAAACTGGAGATTTTCTCCCATGTTTACCATATTAAATTTCCGAGAAAATCAGCGTTTCTCCCGAGTATGGTGGGACACACCCTAAGGCTGAATTTCACCACTTTCCGATAGTGTCATTAACGAGAGGATTTAACGAACGGATTTACGTTATCGTATGTTTAGCTTACGACAAGTGCGATCGCAGAGAAACAAGTGCAAGCGCAAGGCATTTGTCGTAAGCTAAACATACGATAACTTAAGTCCGTTCGTTAAATCTTCTCGTTAAAAGACACTATCAGAAAGTGGTGAAATTCAGCCTAAGTAATATTTTGAGACTTTACGATCGTGTAATATTTCATTCACGACTTCTATACACAATGGCCATCAAGGTTAGGTATGACCAAGGTCGGGCAAGAGCCACCAGGAAAATTTGCGACAAGTCGAGAATAGAACCTGGGTCCTATTGCTTCATATTTTAGTACCCTGCCATAGATCTTAAACGGACCGCGAAGTCAACTGGTGACTTACCCAATTTTGTGATGGAGTTGCCAAAAGTGTTTGTTGCTGGCGACATTACGTAAGAGGAGGTCAAATGCGGCATCTTTTACTTTTAGCAGACCGTACTGTTCTGCTATATTGTAATAATCCAGTGCAATCTGAAAATATAAAAGGAATCAGATGTGAGCTGCGTCTGAGCGCCGCGCGCCGGCGCCGGTCGCAAACAATATGTATGTATTTTTGGCTGTGCACCAGTGGGGTCACACCTCTGTGTGGGGACATTATGATGAGTAAAAAGGAATAAACTGCAACAATTTCCGAAAAACATTGTGACAGACACACTGAAAACTTACAGTAGTGCTGATGCTCTTAGTCATGAATTCCTCACACCTTTCGGTCAGCCTGTCCATCTGGAAGCGAGACGCAGCTGCGAGAAGGGCCACCATGCTGCACGAGTGCAACTCTATTTCGTCCAGGTACAGAGATCCAAACATCACGTCCAGGGCTAAATCAAAGTCAGTCATTTAAAGGGCTATTTATCCATGGAAAAATACATGATCATGTAAGCAAACTCGCTTTTGTTCCCGTTTATGAACCATTCTCTAACTACCCTCCATTTGCGGGATTCACAGTGATACGTTCTGGCTGTTTACAGCGGAACATGACCGAACTGAAAACTTCCTCCATGAATAAGTTAACGGCCACCATACATTTTCGACGAACTCCGCCAAAACCACTGTGCGAAAGTAAATATTCGAAAAAACTAATGTTTACATATTAGTACAACCGGAGACTGGTAATTGCAATATCGTATTGATTGTGTCTACTCTAAAAGCTAAACATAGTGTGCTATTTGAACGCGAAACGAACGATTAAAAGTAGGACACTATGTTTAGTTTTACAGGAGGAAAAAGTAGAGAAATGCTGTTGAAATTACCCACTTCCGTAAGTGAAATAAAAATTGCCAAAATGCAACATGGCTACGGTAAATAGTACAAATATTTATCAAGCTTTTCTACTAAATGTGACGATAAAATCATACATTTTTTAGTCCGAAAATTTTCAAAAAAAATATTCCGCATGAGGTAGTGTTGTGTTTTCGCGATCTGTCAAAAAAACATGTGGACTGGTAGTTGACTGTTTAAAATCGCTCCTGTGGGCTTATTACTCCATTTCATGCAAAAATACAACACTACCTCACGACAAAGAGTCTCAGGTTTACATCCCCCTATAAACACTTTCCACTCGCCCTGTAACTTCGGAGTAGGGCTTGAAGTACTTAGCATTGCGAACCAAGTACGTGTAGTCGAAAATAGCGAACGTATTTTCAGCCTTTTAAGGCATACACGTCTCTTTGACGCGGAGTCATTTTGAAGTCAAAATACACTTGTGATTTTTAAACCTTAGTAGCTTCCTTCCTATCTTACCAACCCACCTTCTGCAGTAATATTCGGGTCAACAACATCAATGTTAATGACATCTTCATGAGATTCTTTCCAGTCTCCAGATAGCATGCTAGCAAAATAAGGACACTGTTTCAGGATGACCTTGTGCAGGCTCCATTTTCTATCACAAGCAATAATTTTGATGTCGCTGTAGACGCCAGTTTTGAAGAATTCTTGGTAAATGTACCTGGCGTTGGACACCCCTTTAATCCGCCGCCTGAAACACATACTAAATTAACCCGTGAACATGTTAACCGTATCTTTAACAACCAAAATAAGGGTGATACCTGGCGAAATCTCACCTCTTTTTGGGTGTTACTTGGTCAACAGTGCCTTCGTACTCTCCATCGTCTTCATCCGGTATTTTCCTCTTTCTTGAGTTGAACCTCCATATATTTTCACGTGAAAGAAGTGGGGACAAGTATTTGCTTGCTAAGTTACCCATCTGTCATTGATTTAGTAATATTCATAATAATAAAAGAATCAAGAAAGTAAAACGCATTCATGAACTCCACAAAGACTTTCTTCTCATTTGTTTACTAAATAAAATACTGTCGATATACGAGTGGATCATTATCAATGTTGCACCAGTCGCGTGCCGTCGACACGCGCGCAGTGGTTTTCTTGTCGTAACTGTGCAGTGTCGTGAACTTGTAATATAAAAATGGAGGGTATATTATATTTATTGTTTTTGTTGTCTTGAGTTTAGAATTCGGCGTTTGTTTGATGCCAATGTCGTTATACTTTCGGGGATTTTGGGGTTAACTTCCAACTGGTCGCAATTTTATTATTGCTAGGGTTGATGAGAATCGTTTCATTTCTGTACTCAAAGCCTCACTGTCATTCTCAGTAAATACTCCATTTATGTGGGAATATGTCCTAGGTAGACCGAAACGTACATACCTATCTGACTTCTTCTTCCGTGACTCTGGCACCGCTGATTTCATAGTGGGTCTGAAATTCTACCGCTCCGTACCTACCTACAGCCAATACAGAATAAAACTTAAAGGGTAGGTACAATTGACAGGTATCTGGAAGAGACGCTCTGATTGGGATCTTTTGCGAGCTACTGGTATGTAATTAGATAGATAAATAGGTAGGCAGGTACTTACAAACAAAAGTGAATAATACAGGCTGCCGGAGGTAATAGCCCGCCAGCTGGAGCGCGGTGCGTCCTGACGGTGGCGAAGGAATGCACAGGTGCCTGGAGCATCGACAGGAGTAGCATCTCCTCACCAGCTACCCCTCTTGGTAGGCAGGTACCTATCACAGATAAGAAATGTATACCTACAGGTATCTGGAAACAGGTAATGCCTATGGTAGAAATGCGTCGCCAAGTAAAGCAGAGCCTCAACCAAAACTTCTTTAAAAATTACAGCTCACCATCCAAGGACCTAAAAACGGAAGTTTCCCATTCTGCAGTGAACTCATGATGGTCTACCAAATGGTCGTCGAGACTTTTGTACGCATTCACTTTCAGTGGACACTCAGGACAAGTTATTTGCGGTTTGTAGGGCCGACGCTGCACGCCATGGAAGGTTGTTCTGTGAGTTCTCAAAGATACAGTGCTTGCGAACTTCCGCTCACAGTCTTCGCAGCTAAACCTCTTTTCCTTGAAAACTCTGAAAAAAGCAAAATGCATTGCTGTCATATTAAAAGTGTCTAGGTAAATCTTTTATAGATATGTCCTATGTGGGCACCTAAGTACCTAACTGCCGATTTGTATGAATGAAGGAACCAACAATAGCCCCGCCATTGGTAGGGACGGTATGTAAGTACCAAACTTTACTTAAATCGGTAGGTAGGTAGGTATAGCCGTTTTTTGTTTCGAGTGGGTAGGTAATATTCTCTAAATCAAAATGTTGGACAAAAAGATTCAGAAAATGTTTCTGCAAAATATCTGTTATAGAGCGCTTAAAAGTACCTACCTACTTATGTACCTACATAATAAATATGTAGGTGATGATCAGGGGGCGGATCGACATGCACTAAAAATCGACGAAATATGCATGGAACATGCAGTAAAAAATACTCGATATACCTATGCAGTTAAACATGCGGTTAAAAATGCAATCTCCCCTATAGGTATAGGTAGACAAAGATTTTTTTTTTATTATTGGATGCCTTGACCGCTTGAAAGAGGCCCTCCTATGACTAATAAAGTACCCACTTATGTGGAAAGGGCTAGGCATCACAATGAATGAATCAGAAAGAGTTGACGATTTTTTTTTTTTTTTTTTTTTTTTTTTTTTTTACGCGCGACGTTCAGAGAACATATATGCGCCGATGAGTTGGTTTGTTAGATGTTTATGAATATGAAGCCAGAAGCGGAAATTTTTTTCGTTCAGCCGGGATTCGAACCCGGACCTCTCAGGACACTTAGCAGACCCCTTGACCACTCGGCCACTGAGAGGCACAAAAAAATAATTAATACACTTAAATGTGCGCGCTGACCACGGCTGGTGAAGGCGGAATGAGTACCTAAGGGACCTGAGGCAAAACCGTAGGATCCCCTACCTTACCACCCCTACTTAACAATATACAAAATCATATTACTGGTTTTTCCATAAGTTAAGAATAGTGCTGATATCCATAATAATTGTACCTTGCCACCCCGTTCGACCCGAGTCGATGACCTCGGAGATGGCCAGTCAGGAAACAAGACAAATACCTGCATGTACCCAGTAGGTAATCCCAAAATAGAATCCTTATCTTGTAAATTCAACCAGACATGCTCGGGGTTTACGCAATTAACAGAAGTGGCTATTTTGTGGACATACCTAAATATTTCTCCGATTATAGGAAATTAACTTGAGTCAGTCTGATACCTATGCATAAACATGCGGTTAAAACCTAAAACATGCACTTATTGAAAAAAATCCCAAAATATGCACTAAAGATTCTGGTTATTTTTGGGCTCTACAGGCTTTGAAACGTGTAAATACGAAGTCTGCATAAAATAAAAAACATGCAAATATGCAAAATCCGCCCCCTGGTGATGATTTAGGTTTACACAAAGGCGTAATTTGTAATGTTTTCTACTTACCGTGATGGTAAAATCAGGTGCGCCTTGAAAATATGCGACCTCAAAATATCCTTCGTCGAATATTTCTTCGAACAGAAACTGCACTCAAAATCCCTGTTCACATGACGATGAGGGGGCTGAATACAATGGTTTTTTTTCAAGTGGCGATTTAATGACGATACACTATTATATGAGTTCCCGCAAATAGCGCAACACTCACGAGACATTTTACGAGCCAACGGACCAACGAAAAAAAAACCAACATGGCGTCGTCTCCCGCGCATTTTACGGATGAGCGGCAGTGTCGCCACGAATACGAAACGTCGTAACGTCGACGGCACGCGACTGGTGCAACATTGATAATGATCCACTCGTGTCGAAATGACAATGCTGCCAACCATGCGGAAAGAAAAAATATGTTCCCGCCAAAAATCTTTCAAAGTTTTAAAAGTTTGCTGAAATATCTTTCAAAGAAGAAATAACCTTACGAAAGCTAAATTTTTTAATTGAAATTATTTCAAAAATCAACTGAATTTTTATATATGATTTTTGAAGTTGTTTTTGAAAAGGACACTGTGATGTGTTCTTATTTACATTCTCATTCTTGTGAAAAAAAAGAAGTTAACAAACACTGACCGACTTTTCAAATTTTTTAATTTTTTTTTATTTCAGAAATGTTATTATCAAAATTGTTGAACAGAAGTTTAAAAGCCTTCACCAAACGTCACCGGAATGCCTGGTCAAACATCACACAGGTCAGAAGACATACTTATTTTTATTAGACTACTTTTACGCTCTTCTGTACTTTCCTGAAAAAAAGTCTTTGGCGCTACAGAACTTGCGATGGCCAGGGCCTAGTGAGAAACCTGAGAGTCCTCTAGTCCTCTGTCTATTATCTACCTTTCTAAAAAAAAAAAACCTTGGATTTTTCTCCTTACAGAATGCATGGATTAATACACTACCGAACCTCCGTGAAGATACAAACCTTGCAGGAAAGGTAAGCCGCTTTTCTTTCATTCAAGTAGAGAATTATACCCCAAATAATGAGAATGAGTGACATCTACATATCGTTTTTTGGTAATTTCAGAAAGGTCTCGTACTAGGCGTCTACAACACTGAGGACCAGCCGAACAAACTATCAGACGCTGCTAAAGAGTTCGATGAAAAAAATAACAATTTTCTATGCGAATTTCTTGAGAGGTAAAGAACTAAAGACTAGGTTAATTCTATATTATTCCTACCTATCTATTGCTACTTACCCACTTCAGATATACCTAGATGATGAAATACCCATCGCCCATCACGAATAAAATAAACAGAAGTGGCCCATCAACTTCGCAGGGGAGCAGGTACCGAGCATTTACCTTTTCTGTGAACCTGCCACAATAAAAACTCATTCATATTTTAGTTTGGAAACACCAATGACATTGGGGCAAAGCGCGACCTTCACAAATCTGGATCCAGAATTTTTCAACGTTTGCTTGGTGGGAGTGGGCCGTGATGCCGCAGGCTACAACCGGATTGAAGAGCTGGACGAGTGTAAGGAGAACGTCCGGATTGCTGCTGGGACCGGAACGAGGAAGCTACGAGAGACCGGAGTCACTTGCATCCTGGTCGAGGGCTTTGCGGACCCCGGCGCGGCGGCAGAGGGCGCACAACTTGCCGTCTGGCGCTACCAGGATTACAAAGCGCCCGAGAACCAGGTCCAGGTGGCTACCGTTGACTTGTACGGTGGCGAAGACCGGTGAGTAATACAGGCCATTACTTTTGAGTTCACTGCCATAAAAATGATAAGGGGCAAACCCACCACTTTTTGGTTGCTAACAATGGTTGAAACTAAAGGCGCCACTGCTTGAGCTAGGTATAGTTCAGTGGACTGACGAATGAGGAGTTAAACAGAGAGTGAGTTAGTTCGGTAGCAGAGGGGGGGCAATCGGGATCAAACCGGTGTGACCCAGCTCCTAGGGTTCCTTTAAAGTCTAAAAATTTTAAAGAGAACCATCTGGATCTAGAACACTCTGCTTTTGAGGCTGTGGGTGATTTTTTTTAAATTTATTTAGGGAGGAGTGGGAGCGTGGAATAATCAAAGCAAGCTCGCAGAACATTGCCCGCGAGCTGTCCGACTGCCCTGGAAATTGCATGACACCTGCTATCTTCGCTCAGGTACCTACTTACGACTACAGGTGTTTCAAATATTGAAGAAATCTGGCTGCGGGCTTTTTACCAAGCCTTTGTTTCGTTGGTGGACCAGATAAGCGCATAACTCAGGGTCTATTCTCGACTTGTCCAGTTTTTTTTTTTTCTAAATAAGATGGGTTTTCTTTATTAGACAGTGGGTGACATCCTCTGTCCCTGCGGCATCCAGCTGGAGGTGCGTGACAAAGACTGGATAGAAGCCAAGAAGATGCACGCGTTCCTGACGGTGGCGCGGGGGTCATGCGAGCAGCCCGCTCTTCTGGAGATAGGCTACTGCGGAGGCCCCGTGGAGGATAAGCCAGTTCTCCTCATAGGTATGTGGACAAGGAACCTTCATGATGGAGGTCCAGGGTTCGAATCTAGGTATCAGTACAACTTTTATTCTCAAAAAGGAAGTTTTTATTGTTAGTCAACTTTGGCTTGCCAGACAAGAAAAGGATACACCAGAAGCTAACTGAGGAAAAGGAATGACTGAGGCGATCAGACAGTAAAAGACAACACGACTAATCGATCGAAAAATAACACTTATTTTTTTGTAGGCAAGGGGACAACTTTTAACACTGGCGGCATCTGCCTGTGGAAGTCGCGGGGTCTGGAGGAAATGAGAGCGGACATGTCGGGCGCCGCTGTGGTGGTGGCGGTTATCAAAGCCGCCGCCTCTCTCAGTCTCCCTCTCAACATTAGAGGTTTGTACACCACTCATAAGGTAAAAAATAACAAAAAAATTAGGATTTCAGGTGCCGCTGTTTTACCAGCAAGTGTCAAAGCTAGCATCCCTCCGAGCCTGCCTAAACATAAAAATAAGGAGGTATACTGTATCCAGTAGTTTCCCAACATATCTTTTCTTGAGTGGGTATAAACTGCTTTAAGTTATAATTGAAATAACGATTCTGACTTCTGTTGGCAGGCGTTATCCCGCTCTGCGAAAACATGCCCTCTGGGATGGCCGTCAAACCCGGTGACATGGTCCACTCAATGGCGGGGAAGAGCATTATGGTGCAAGACACGGGACGCGAAGGGGTCCTTATGTTGGCGGACGCCCTGACCTACGGCCAGGCCGAATACAAACCAAAGCTGGTGCTTGATGTGGCCACCCTGACCCCCGGCGTGCGAGACTGCCTCGGTGCCGGCGCCACTGCAGTGTTTGCAAACGATGACGATATCTGGGCGGAGATGCAGAAGGCGGGGAGTATCACTGGGGACAGAATGTGGCGGCTCCCACTATGGGAACACTTTACGAACAAGGTTACAGGTAAGAACTATCAATGGCAGGACATTCAAAAATTTTGAAGACGACGTGAAGCTCCCTATACGATGTCGACCTAGTGCGAGTTCTTCTTTCGAGTATTCTGTGGTGTGTCACAGTGCTTTATAGTATCCTTGAATTTGGAAAGGCCAGAAAATTGACACAGAGAGTATGGAAGGCACCAGACTAATTTTTGTTGACATCTTTCCAAGGGAGCCTTTTGGGCTAAGTTCCGAAAGAAACTAGTTTAGGTTTAACAAAAAAATGATTCACACCCCAAAAAAAGTCAGCAACAATTTTCTCCCTTTCCATATTTCCAACATTTGACTCTTGTGTCTTCAGGCTTTCCCGAGAGCGATCTGCATAACGTTGGGCTGGGTATGGGAGGCTCCCCTTGCCTTGGTGCAGCATTCCTCCAGGTGAGTCATATTATGCTCTTTGAAATTTTAGAATAAGGCGTCCTACCGACTGCAGATTAAAAACAAAATCAATCGTTTTTGATATTTTCTGGGTCGAAATAAAAGTGTAGAAAATTCTAGAAATTTGCAACCTCGTATGTTTTTCTTCAGGAATTTGTCGTGTGTAATGACTGGGCCCATATGGACACTTGGGGGACAGGCATGCTGAGCCACGGGGAGGAAATTCCGTACCTTCCGCAAGGGAGGATGACCGGGCGCCCTATGAGGACCATCCTCCAGTTCCTCTACCAGCTAGCCTGCTCTGGTGAAGGCGAAGATGGGTCTTCATCCAACTAACAAAAGGAACATTTAACCAACCAACCACCAAATTTTTGTCAATAAGTCAATACAATAAGTTTCGTAAATTTGGATATGTTCAAAACTCTGCTCCTATACCTAATTTTTAGGAAATAGACGACATTTTTACCGGTATTTTATTTATTTATATATATATTAGGTATACATAAATCTACTTTCCAACTAGAGTTTTGGTTAGTAGCAGTAACACGGTAAATTTTGAGAGACAATTATTGTTCTAACCTCATATCCAGTCTTACCTCATGTCCAGTCTTGATTTTTTGCTTAGCCACCTTGAGATGGAAACTCTCATGCCTTCTCACCATTGGTGAGAAGGCATGACGGGATTGAGGTGCGTAGTTCAGTCTGACACTTCTTCCAGTCTTTGACCCCGATCAAATCGAGGAGAGTCAACTCGGATAATTTTCTGTAACGCAAAATTTTTATTTTGATACTCTTCTATTTCGGATTATCAAAAGTGGAATCGCTGACCAGTGAGTTGCTCATCACTGTAAAACGTCTGAACAAAAATTCGGCTCACAACGTATAGCAGGCAGAGCTTCACAGCCGTTTCGGCTGACGTGATCTGACATTATTCAAATCTGGATTTTCGTAATGTACCTACCTCAACTGAGTTAAAGAGAGGACACCGCGGTCAGTGACCTCCTCGCAGGAAGAGATATGCAGTTTGCACAGAGACTCGCGTACATAGCGCAGTTCCGCCAAAGCCTGATCATTCAGGTATGCGTTCTTGTGGAATTTTATACTCTTCAAGTGGCTGCAGCCATCCAAATGCCTGAACCTGAAACCAAGAGGGGATACCACTGTCTTATATACTGGTTTTACTGGCCATGCTGGTTCTTAGAAAGGTTTAACAATATTTTCTTCCCTCATTTCCTCAATCACGTACCCATGATGTGTTATCGTAGCGTCAGACGCATCGATCTCAGTAAGCTGCTTAGTCTGGTCGGGCGGCAGGCGAGCCAGAGCGTTGTAATCCTTCGTAGGCTCCTCCCCAGCAAATATGACTTGACCACCGTTTCGCAGCAGCCACTCGGCGCACGCGCGATCTGGACCTACTTCCTTGATGCGGGCCTTGTCCACCCTATTAAACAAAATGGTGGATGAAGAGGGCATATTATGTGAACCGTTATGAAACTGTTTCAGCGAGTGCGTTGTGTCTGTCTACGTCTACCTATGGTAATGCAACAGCCAACAGCTGGAAGTCCTAAACTGGTAAACCGTACATAGAATGTGTTAAGACGTTGTATCAATCGAAAGTGAAGGGTCTCCCAATGGCGTCAAATCAAGTCGGAGAACTGTGTTCGACAATCTCGTTACCTGTTGAAGATGATATTCAAATATGCCCAAAAGCTACGGCTGCTGGTCACAGATGTACTTTTGTAACCTCCAAAAAGCAATCCACTGCTTTTAGCTGAGAACATTGCACAATTTTCATAAAAATAAAAAATACGCGTTAGTTAATTTATTTGAGTTCAGATGTGAGTCCAGATTTGAGTCTATTACCAACAAGTCAAAAAATACGTTGGTTAACCTGATGACGTTTGTCTGCTGCCACGAAGTTGCTTGTCAACAAAATTTGTGTGATGTGGATTTTGCCGAGTTTTTATAGATAAAAGTAGGAGATAACTTAATAAAATGCCTAAAGTTGTGTTTGTGCATCCTGACTTAGGTATCGGGGGAGCTGAGAGGCTTGTGGTTGACGCTGCCTTGGCTCTTCAACAGAAGGGTCACTCTGTACACATTTTAACTTCGCATCATAACAGCGACCACTGCTTCGAAGAAACCCGGGACGGCACCGTGCCGGTAACCGTCTACGGAGACTGGCTCCCCAGGAACATTTTTGGCTATTTCTACGCCCTTTGTGCTTATGTGCGGATGCTATACGTGTCCATTTGCTTACTACTTAGCAAACAGTTTGATCCAGACGTCATTTTCACTGATCAGGTCTCCATTCCCATTCCAATTTTGAAAAGGAAGACCCCAAATATAATTTTCTACTGTCATTTCCCCGATCTTTTATTGAGCAAGCCCGGCGGATTCTTGAAAAACTTCTACCGGGGACCTCTCAACTGGCTGGAAGAGTACACAACGGGTCAGGCGATGAAGGTATTTGTTAACAGTAAATTTACATCAGAAGTGTTTCTGAGAACTTTTAAAAGTGTGTCACGGGAACCTGATGTTTTATACCCTTCGCTTGCCACGGAAAAGTTTGACATTGCTGAACCGGTGCCTTTAAATGAAGTAATAGCGGTGTCACTACCTCCCGATGCCGTCCTCTTTGTATCATTGAATCGATTTGAACGGAAGAAGAATGTTGGCTTAGCTGTAGAAGCACTGAGCGTCCTCAAAACTCTCCTAGACTCGTCGGAGTGGGAAAAATGCCACTTGGTTCTTGCTGGTGGTCATGACGACAACCTTTTGGAAAACGTGGAACATTTTAAAGAGCTGGAACAACTGGTTGACTCCCTGCAGTTGAAGGAGAAAGTTACCATGCTGAAGTCACCGAGTGATGCTGCCAAGATAACTCTCATCAAATCAGCCAGGTTATTTTTCGTATAAGATAGTATATTTCCGTAAGTAGGCGCCCTTGAGCTGAGAAATGAGCCTTATTAGACAAGTGGAAAAGGGCACTGAGTCATGAAGCAAAAGGACCCGAGGTCTGGTCCTGACTGGTCTAGAGTTTTTTGGAGTTTTCCTTGGCCCTGGGCCTGGCGGGAAACTGCCCTTCTCTTGAATCACCCCTGTATGCAACATTGTCAGCTCTTCAGACGATTAAACATGCCCATCTTTCCATCTCTAGATGCCTGATCTACACTCCCGAAAACGAGCACTTTGGGATTGTACCGCTAGAGGCGATGTATCTTCGGACAGCAGTTGTTGCTGCGGACAGTGGCGGCCCTACAGAGACAGTGCGGCACGGCGTGAACGGTTACCTCTGCCCACCCACCCCAGATGCGTTCGCACAGGCTCTCCTCTCACTGACACTCGACGAGCCGCTAGCCAGAAGCATGGGCGAAGAAGGTCACCGACGTGTTGTCTCCCACTTCTCTTTCGAATCGTTCGCCCGCCGTTTGGACCAGACTGTCAAGGATGTCATGACCCCGAGCGTCAATTCCTGAAAATCTTAGTATGCTTCCCCCCATACTTAGGGCTGATCTGAACGTCCTCTCTGTTAAAGGACCGCTTGCCTGTGAGAAATCTAGAGCGGCTAGGTATATCTTCCTTCCTTTATTTTATCCCGAAAACAGAATTGCTCGTATCTTGCTCTTTGTATAGTGGTTGGCAGCGGAATCTTGAGATATACGTAGCCATTCAAGATTTCTCTTTGAGAAAACTACAGAGAAAACATGAGGTTAATGTCTACGGGCTAAACATTGCGCTTAGCCTTCAGATACATAAAACGTCCCTATCACTTTCTTCCGCGAGAATAATGCAAGTGGTACCCTAAAAGCAGAGTTTAGGCTAATTTCAAAAATAACCGACCAGGAAGTTCTGTAAATGTAATCAATATATTTTCAAACTGAAACATAACAATAGTAATTCAATAGCCCGGAAGTCACAACCAAGCACCCAAAAATATCAAAAGAAGGAATTAAGTATCCGTGGGAGGAACTCAAAAATCAATAAATAAGGAAAGACAATGGCGTGGAGAAACACCGACATCAGGTCTGGCACTCTCTGGCATCAATAATACATCACATTTTGGAGTAGTCAGATACGTTGTTGACTAGGGAAGAACCTTCCTGTGGGAAGAGTTGATAGCCAGGAGCACTCGGGGCCTCCTCTTCCTCAGACTCCGGATCTGGTGCCACGGCTTCCAGATTGATGTTAAGCTGCTGATCCAGCCCGAGGTAGCATGCTGACATAAGGTATAGGGTCAGCGTTTGTCTTCCTGCAATCCACAAAACGCTAAATTATCGACAACAGTATAATCGGCGAAGATAAGTAGTACCTACTTATGAGCTAAAATATTTTTAAAAATGGGTAGCTAAGTTTTCTTTCTTACCTTATAAGGCTCAACTGAGCGCAATAGACATTTTCACCCATTCGGCATTTACGAATTCCATACCTGTTTTTGGGACGGTAAATGAGAGGGAATGTGTAGCAGTGCCTCGCAACCCAGACACTCGCTTCAGCGCCAACAGCTCACGATCCTCCACACTTCCCAGTGACAGGAACCACGACTCGTCAGCGCCTCGCGCTAGGCGGGGGGCGTGCGCTCTTAGTCCAGCTGGGGCCTTCCCCTGACGTTGCATCCGCACCGATAGAGTCAGCTCCACTCCTGCAGTCACCTGCAACAAAGGGTTACTTCCATTTAGGAATACTAGATGTCATGGTAGTTTCCCAATGGCAAACGCATGTCACGGCCCCTGCACCTACTGGCGCTTACAGCCTATACTCTTGCCCCGAAGCCACAGATGTTAGTTAAAGGAACTGATGGTGACATCCAAGCTACCAAAAGAAAATTGCTGGTGCCGGAATTCGAACCCAGGACCTCAGCCGTGAGAGTCTAGAGTTTTCCCACAATACAGCCGCAGTGGGTCTCTAGTAAAAGCTGTTATTACCTTGACCCAGTGGTGGCGGTCAGCTCTCCTAGGCAGGCTAGTCATCCCGCTTGGATCCTGCAACGTCATCTCCATCTCCACGATCGGCATTTGGTTCAGCACGTTGTATACCTGGAAGAAGAAATTGTTGTGAATCCTAGGCAAGTTCCTGAGTTCGCTAGGCGGACATTTGTCTGTTGCTGTTGAAAAAATATATGGAAAAGTTTAAGACTGAGATTGATAATTGTAACATTTGGTGACCATGGAGGAGAAGTTGCTGAAGAACAGAGTGCCTGGAGGGCGTATGCAACAAAAACGCTCGTTAATGTGCCTCACAAAATTTCACAAACCTCTTCAACCTCAGAAGTGTCGAGATCACCCTTGAGTACAGAATAGAGAGCCTGATAGTTGTCACGGGCGGCATGCAGCACAGAAGGCAGGGAGTAGTGACGTGCTCTGCGGAATAGCGTCAAGTGATGCGGCTGTATATGAGGCAGCTGCAGAAGTGGCGACACGTCCCCCCATTGCCCCTGCACGATCATCTGTATGAGGATCTGCGCCTCCAAGCAGCTCGCTAGCCAACCCTGCTCAGCTGTTACATCGACAATAGCCTGCAACACGGGACAGTATTGCTATAGTGACTGTTAGACATATGCCGTGGCGTTTGTGAAGGGGGTTCTGATCTGAACGGAGAGACAACTGTACGTGATTTCCGCTTTTACGTCACCAATAACCTCCGACAAAGGACGACAAAGTTACTGACAGAGAACAGCTACAGGACAATAAATACTGGCTGCTTCGATGTTACCTCCACACAGGGTAATACCGACTCATTTTTGGCAGCTTCAAGACAAAAGATGGGGGCTATCCCAATGAAAATGTTCGAACATATGAACAAAAGTACAAGCCATAAAAAATTACATGTTAGGTTTGGTCTACATTATTTTCAGATAGCTTACCTGCATTATTCGAATGGCCTGGTCGAGCACAGACTTTAGATCAGTGTAGTAGTCAGCGCAGGGTAGCTGCATGTGGCCGAAATGAGCCTGGAAGAGAAGCTGCGCCTTGGTGTGAGGAGAGTCCAATGCGGACTCGTTAACCGGGAGAGGACAACGCTTGCTCAGCTCTCTGAAACAGGTCCAAAAGTGTGAGTTCTTCCCTCGACGATGAAGCATTTTCTATGACATCTTGATTGATACCGGTGATTACACCGCCATTTTTATCGTTCGATAATATTCGTTCTCCAGTAAAAGCTAAACATAGTGAGCTATTCGTACCCATGTTTTTACTTTACCTGTATACGGAGTATACGTAAGGTAAAGTATTGTATTCGTGCGGGCCAATTTTCGGCAAACCTCAACTTTGAACCGTCATTGCTCCCAGACCTCAAAAGCGATTGAAACTTGCATATACATTTTGGAAACGTCCATTCCTTCGGAATATGAAAACCATCTCACTTTTTTCCTCCGACGAAAAGTTTGCCCACAGGAATTTTTAGAAGAGGTCAGGTACTCCGTGTCAGTACGTATGTATGTATGTATGTATGTATGTAGCTAGCTATGTATGTGGCATTGACCTGGACGGCGCACTTTTCAACCGATTTTCTTCAAAATCGGTAGTGACCTTTCTAAAATTGGAAGAAATCAGAATCCGGAAGTTCAGTTTCCCCCCTTTAAAATTAAGGGGGGTTACCCCCCCAAAACTCCCCCAAAAGGTAGAAAAAAAATATTTGCTCAAAATCGGCTCTAACGATTTTGATCAAATTTTGGACTATTATAGAACAAATAATTACGAATCCAATGATACCACCCACTACCCCCGCATAACTCCCTGGAAGGGGGAAAGTCCCCCCTGAACCTGTAAAAGGGTGCAATCAGTGGATTCAGTTGTTTGTGGTATATGAGTAGTTCTGGATATGACACGTGACAACGGCCATACTCGTCACAACTGGTATATGGCTTATTTCGAGCCTCCCCCTCCCCCCCCCCCCCCCCCCAGGGAGGGGGGCAATTTTGAGTGACTTTTAAAGTGTGGCTTATGGGGTCTCAAACTGTTCGGGGGAACGTTGTGAAGCAATTTTTTGTATCAAAAAGTTTTTCTGAACGTATCCAAGCACCCCACCCCCTAAGGGGGGTAGATTTGAGTGGTTTGTGAAATATGGGTTGTGTGGGCTCAAAATGATCGGGAGATTGTTCTGAGGCAATATATTTGGTCAAATTGTTTTTTCGCCACCCCCCCCCCCCCCCCCCTTATGAGGGGAGTTTTGGTTATTTTCCGAAGTACGTTGTATGGGGTATCAAAATGCTCGGGGAAACGTTTTGAGGCAATTTATTTTGTCAAAAAGTTTTTCCGAGCTTCCCCAACCACCTCACCTCGTTTTAGGGGGTAAGTTTTGGGTGGTTGCCATAGTACGTCGTGTGGGGTCTCTAAGTACTCGGGGGAACATTCTGGGGCCATTCCTTTCGTCAAAAAGTTTTTCCGTCTCCAATCATTTAACCAAGGGTTTTTTCTAGGAATCACGCAAGTAAGCAGGTAAAGTTATGTCCGACCGTGTCGTACCGCTTGTTGCAGATGCAACTGTTTTGTTTTCAAGGAGCGGTCAAACAGTGACCTAAAAAAATGGTCGGAAAAACGTAAAACAAATAGCAAACGTTTTGATTCCGTCTTAAGGCTCTGCAATATACAGAGAAGCATTCACACAGCTGATAGTGCATTTCTACCACCCTTTAAGATGAACAGTGTTATAATTTTTAATTCGTTCCCTTCTTAGGAGCGACTCCAAATTTCTCGAAGAAAGACTTGGTAATTTCTTACGGAACTATCGAAGCAGATTCTCCAACTTCTCTATGTTTTTTTCCGTACTTCAATTTTTAAGGGGAAAAAGGGAAAGACCTCAAATCTGGGGAAAATGTTAAGAAAAATTCGCCGCTCGCAATGTTATTGTGATATTACAATATAGGTACCCTTTGGAGACATATAGAAACTATAGCGACATCTACAGCTATCATACCTGCTGCTGCTACTTGATTACAGAAAATACTTCCCACTTAGGCAGTTAGGCACTAGATAAATGTGTTCAAAGTTGGTTCGAAATGGCAGTCTATAGTGTAAACTAGGTCGTGGTGGAAACTATCATCAGCTGAAGCTGAACTTTCAGAATTGCTATCAAAGACTTCTGTCACTTTTGATTAATCACCAGCACGAGAAAGTCAAGAGAAACCTTTGCCTCTTTGCGCGTTTGTAGGCTGTAGATAAACCTCATTATTACTTAGTACCCAAACCTGCAGCTCTATTTCAAATATTTTTATCCTGCGTAATCACAAAGTTATCATGCATGGAAAAATGTAGGAAAAATAAGTATTGCAAGTACGTACAGTAGGTACGTACCGTTGATTCTAGGTTCCACGGATCTTTTCATCAATCACGCGTGATAAAAAGATATAGAATATAGAGCTGCTTGTAATGTGATGCTTAAAAACTCACGAGCCAGAGCAGGCACTATTCTGGATGCCGCAGCATAGGACAAGTTCATCGTTGCGCGTACTTCTTCGATCTTAGCTTCCCGCAGGAACACAGGACATGTCCTGTCATCAGCTGTATGGTTGTTCCGACAGTTAGGGCATGTGGGTTCGTCCGGGCATTTAAAAACGTTGTGCTTAGGGTGGCCACATACACACGTCGGAGAGTTGTCTCTATCTGGGCAATTGGCAAGTATATGTCCGTAACGTTGACAGTGGGGGCAACGCTCAGGGTCAGGAAGTTCCACCTCGAAATGGTCGGTTCCACTATTTATTTCGACGGGTGGAGAGGGCAGCCCAAAAGTAAAAAGTATTGATGGAGGTATAAAATCTTTTGGCGAAGGCACTTTCCTGGCCGAGATCACCCCTTCATGTCTAAAAACGTCAACAAGTTCTTCCTCAGTGAATAGTGCCAACTCATGGTTATTACGAACCAAACCTTTGCAGATATTTTCTTTTGGATAATTCGATACACTTACAGGTATCCCCATAAGATCGGTAAGGGATATAAGAGTCTCAAGAAGTGAGTCCGTAAAATTTTGCAAGATAAGACACTGTCGAGCTTTTCGAATATTAAATCTATGACTCCCAACCAGCGCTTTAAATGCTTCATCTATGTCAAAGATCGTGGACAGCTCAAAACTGTGACCCTCGAGAGGGGTGACAAGTAGACGTCTGGGTGGTGGACTGACACCCCAAGGTGAAGGTTTACCGCTAGAAGCCATCCTAGATCACAGAGAAAACAGTTTGTCAGTGGAATACCCCCCGGAGCTGTACGCCACTGGACTGGTGGTGAAGAGAGGCAGCACGTAAGCAGGTGGCACTGGGATCGCGATCACACTCGTTGATGTCTATATATACGCTATGGTCTCAGTAGCTCATTACCTACACCGTGTTTCAGCACTCATTGTCAAAGAAACAATGTGAATCCGCTTAAATGATACCTACTATATACACTTCCAAATTAAACTGGAAAATTTGAAAAATTGGTATGCGTATACCGAACCAAAGGGCCCGACAATGGTCACACTCGACTCTTTCGCACTTTTACCTCAGTAATATACAAAATATTTTGGACACTTGTATCAAGAAAGACAGACGTCTTTCGGATGGACGGACGTATCGTAAAAACCACTTTTTTTAGGGATGAGAAATTTTAAAACCACCAGACCGAAACCGCGCGCGTCCGTCAGCACCGACAAACGTTAGCGGACTGAAAGGAATAGGCTGCTGACGCGATTTTAGATCTGAGGATGGGGAGGGAGATAATACGCTTACTCCAGTGGCGCCAGATTTTGAAAATCCGGGGGGGGGGCAAGAAATTGGAAACATCAGATATTCAATTTACTTATCAGTCTGATGGGCAGTGGCGGAACTAGGCCTTGGTTTGGGGGGGGGGGGGCGGAGAGTGAAAATGGCGCCCCCTTGCTTCGCTAGTGAACATCCCTATGTGCAAGTACTTACCTACCTATCTACCTATGTATAGGTACCTACCTCGGTAGATAATATGACGACTGACGAGTATCGAGCAGTAAAAATCCTTACCGAAGCAAGCGAAGTCCAGTAAACAGCAAAACAAGAGCCGGATGAGGCCCCAAGCTAGACTCGATTTCTAGGCCCTTTTAATTATTTTTGTCATTTAGTGCCAAGCGAAGCAGAATGTGGGGGAAAAGGCAAAAAAAGGAACCTGATTTCGACCGAGCAAAGCGAGCGAGCCGAAAATTTCACTTATCTCCGTAAAATCTCCATATTTCCTAATTGTTTATTACGTTTTGTATACATAGGCCCCTTGAGAGCGTAGGCCGCAAGCTATAGCTTATTTAACTTAATGGTTAATGCAACACTGCCTATGTCTTTGAATTTCCGGGGGGGGGGGGGGGGGGGGGGCAAGCTGGACCTGCCCCCCCCCCACCCCAAGATGGCGCCCTTGTCTTACTCTGCGGACCCTAATAATAATCCTGTACGTAATGGAAAATATCGATCGTGAATAAGAGGATTTGGAGGAAGCCTCATGCGCATGAGCAGTCCCATAGAAAATTGTATAGCCAGCTTAAAGGATTTGCAGAATCAATAAGCTCTTCCCCTTCCTCTTCCCTTTTCATCTCCCGAAAGGTAATTACATCCCCCTCAAGCTCTCCCCGACTCTATTCAAACGTTAACGTGAACGTCATGTCTGTGTAATGCCAGTCCAATTATACCTAAAGCTTTGGCGGATGAGTTCCTGTTTCGATAATGGATATGATTGGATAGCAATCCGCTTATGTCAACGCCAATTTTGATAAATTCCATATTATTCAAGATTAGCTTTAGCTAGTTCCTGGAGCGCTAACCTGATCTGACTTCCCTATTACTCCCTACGATTCTTCTGAGCTAGGGGGACATGACTGCTTTTAGGTGCCCACGTACCAGACATACCTAGTAAAAAAAAAAAAAACCGAGCAGTTTTTACTTTACCTGTATACGAAGTATGCGTAAGGTAAAGTATTGTATTCGTGCGGGCCAATTTTCGGCAAACCTCAACTTTGAACCGTCATTGCTCCCAGACCTCAAAAGCGACTGAAACTTGCATATACATTTCGAAAACGTCCATTCCTTCGGAATATGAAAATCATCTCACTTTTTTCCTCCGACGAAAAGTTTGCCCCCAGGAATTTTTAGAAGAGGTCAGGTACTCCGTGTCAGTATGTATGTATGTGTGTATGTATGTAGCTAGCTAGCTCTAGCTAGCTATGTATGTGGCATTGACCAGCAGGTGTATTCCCTTTCTCGAAGGGACTCCGTGTCAGTACGTATGTAGCTAGCTAGCTAGCTGGCTATGTATGTGGCATTGACCTGGACGGCGCACTTTTCAACCGATTTTCTTCAAAATCGGTAGTGACCTTTCTAAAATTGGAAGAAATCAGAATCCGGAAGTTCAGTTTCCCCCCTTTAAAATTAAGAGGGGTTACCCCCCCAAAACTCCCCCAAAAGGTAGAAAAAAAATATTTGCTCAAAATCAGCTCTAACGATTTTGATCAAATTTTGGACTATTATAGAACAAATAATTACGAATCCAATGATACCACCCACTACCCCCGCATAACTCCCTGGAAGGGGCGAAGTCCCCCCTGAACCTGTAAAAGGGTGAAATCAGTGGATTCAGTTGTTTGTGGTATATGAGTAGTTCTGGATATGACACGTGACAACGGCCATACTCGTCACAAATGGTATATGGATTATTTCGAGCCTCCCCCTCCCCCCCCCCCCCCCCAGGGAGGGGGGCAATTTTGAGTGACTTTTAAAGTGCGGCTTATGGGGTCTCAAACTGTTCGGGGGAACGTTGTGAAGCAATTTTTTGTATCAAAAAGTTTTTCTGAACGTATCCAAGCACCCCACCCCCTAAGGGGGGTAGATTTGAGTGGTTTGTGAAATATGGGTTGTGTGGGCTCAAAATGATCGGGAGATCGTTCTGAGGCAATATATTTGGTCAAAATGTTTTTTCGCCACCCCCCCCCCCCTTATGGGGGGAGTTTTGGTTACTTTCCAAAGTACGTTGTATGGGGTATCAAAATGCTCGGGGAAACGTTCTGAGGCAATTTATTTTGTCAAAAAGTTTTTCCGAGCTTCCCCAACCACCTCACCTCGTTTTAGGGGGTAGTTTTGGGTGGTTGCCATAGTACGTCGTGTGGGGTCTCTAAGTACTCGGGGGAACATTCTGGGGCCATTCCTTTCGTCAAAAAGTTTTTCCGTCTCCAATCATTTAACCAAGGGTTTTTTCTAGGAATCACGCAAGTAAGCAGGTAAAGTTTTGTCCGACCGTGTCGTACCGCTTGTTTCTTGTATAGCTTATAGACCACGTACCAGTATCATTTAAAAATCGTACATATATTCAGCGGAGACACCCTATACCTTTGTCGTTATCTCATCCTGATTTACGGAAAGGTTTGTAAAGTTACCCATTGAGGAGGTCTTCGTTGTGACGGACTGGTATCTGGCTGTACTCGTGGGCATGGGCTAGGGTGTGTATGAGCTGCTCAGTAGTCATGGTATCTTGCAGGGAATCCCGAAGATGTCGCATGGTCTGATGTCCGAGATAATAGTAGGACGCGATGCGACCCATTGACGTTGGTTCCAAACTTCGCTCGTCCTGAAATCAGCATAGGTAATTAGTAGGTTTCATCCGACATAGTGGATTTTTATCTCACTATCTCACTTATACATGGCTCTTCGTTTTGAGAATGAAATTAAGAATAAAAAGCTCACCTCTTGGAGTTCCAAACAGCAAGCGTCCTGTAGAGTGCGCACAGCAGCCTCAATCAGCCCCGACAGAAAGGTGTTGACAGTCGCGGGCTCCACACTCTGCAGACCGTAGTAGGAAGGATTTTGCATCAGCCTGTGGGAATAAAGACACACAGGGTACAAGTGGCACCAGAATATTTCTTTCTGTCCATTTTTTTTAGGAAACTGTTAGGCACTTCTATGTTTTGAAATACAATATATCTTTTTAACGTCAGAAAAAGTATTCTTGACAATTTTGTTACTGACAAAAATCATAAAAAATATCAGCTGACTACAGTTAAGGTACCGGAAGATTCTAGCTTACCTGCGGAAGAGGTAGGTCCATGTGAGGTAGTCCAGCGCTTGCTGAGATGACCTCACAGTGCCAGCTACCACCTCGGCGTTCAGATGATCTGGCAGAACTTCCAGCAGGGACGATTCTACGGGGAACGGCTCGTACAGGAACTTTTTGTAGAAGTTTTTCTTGATGTCTTGCACCTAAAAATATTATACGTTGCGAATAGAATAAGTGGCCATTTTCTTAAAAATTGAGCCTATATTTATGGCTTTCATGCGATTCCCGAAATTTAAATAAAAGTCAAAAAATAATATAAATAGCAAATTTCTAATTTTAACCCAAGGCGACTAAAGGCGTGGTGGACGAACCGAGTGACATCCAAGGTGACACCAGAGAGGAGGAAAAGGAAAAGAAATCCACAAAAAATACTCACAAAGACGACTGCGACACCGTGGTCATCATACTGAGGACGACCAGCGCGCCCCATCATTTGCAACACATCAGTGATAGGCATGTCTACATAGCGCTTCAGCTTGCCGTCATAGTACTCCGTTCCTTTGATCACAACCAGATGAGCAGGGAAGTTGACTCCCCATGCCAGCGTAGCTGTAGTGATCAGCACCTAGAAACATTACATGATGAGAGATAGGCCAAAGCAGGTTGCGTCCGCAGATTTAGCGCATTGTTTTTTTTTTAATTTCTTTTATGATGTTAAAAAAAATCAACCATATTACCATTCTGGTATCAGCTATGCTTTAACGTTGCAAAAAGCTGAAAACACATTATCAAAGGAGTATTTAGTTAATAACGTTGGAAGTCAAGAAAACAACAAAAACAGAGGGATACCTGAATTTTCTGGTTGACAAAGAGCTCCTCGACGGTGAGACGGTCACGCTCAGCGAGGCCTGCATGATGCATCCCTATACCAAATACCAGCGTCAGTTTCAGGTTCTGGTCCTTGACGCCAGCTGCAACCTGGTCTGCGTCCGCCTCGCTCATGTGTAACCACTGCTTTTGATCATCTTCCGCGGCGAGGAACGCGATCAGGTCCAGGGCAGTCAGCCGGGTTTGTCTTCGCGATGACACGAAGATCTGGAAAAACAGTTGGGTCTTGCTATACGAGTGACCTGGGTTGAAGTCTAACCATAAGCGATCTTTTCCTAACAGGCTCCGCTGTAAAAACCAAGGTCGAGGGCCGACCCGAGGCACTCACAACAAAATGTCAACCTTTCTTGTTAATTTTTAAATCCTTAAATTAACCTCGTTCAATTCAGTACATGTTCCATGCTAAATTAAAAAGGTTTACCAAGACAGGTTGCGCGGGGGAGTGTTGCCTTATGGCTTGGAAGGCGGGGCGGTTCATGGTGGCCATGCGAGGGCAGTAATGTTTCCCGGGGAAGCCGGATATATGAACTTCCAGGGGCACCGGACGCACCGACGGCCGGAAGTTGTACAGACCCATCTGCAAGACACGAGAAACAAAATTAATACCAACAGCTTCACCAGAGAAGGGGTAAAGTACTTAGCTGCTAGCTGCAATGGCCAATACGTCAATATTTTTTTTCAGTCGTGGTAGCAGGTCCTACCTCTCCAATGCCAAGCCAGTTGGCCAGATCCCGTGCGTTAGCAAGTGCGGTGGAGAGTCCCACCACCCGGAGACTGCGACTAGTGTGCGCCGAAATGAAATTAGTGCGGGAAACGATAACTTCAAGCACCGGGCCCCTGTCTTCTCCAAGCAGATGGATCTCATCGATGACAATAAGCGCGACGTCTTGCACGTAGCGGCGAGTCTGCCAACTTCGGCTGATTCCGTCCCACTTCTCGGGCGTGGTAACGATCACCTGGGCTGCGGCGATGGCTCGCACGTCTGGTGCCACGTCCCCCGTTAGTTCCACGACCTTCCGTCCGAGCTTCTTCTCAAATCGAACTTTCCAGTCCGACATGCGCTCCCGCACTAACGCTTTGAGTGGCGCTATGTACACTACCTGTAAAAATATTTAAAAAAAAACGTGAGATAGGTAGAAGCAACGTCTTTTTCTTTACCGTACCCAACATATTCGAATAAATAGGATATTAATGATGTAGTAACTTTCCAGTCAGACAAACTGGTTGACTCACCTTGGACTTGGGGTACTCGCGGAAGACGCGGAACATAGCCAGTTCGGCGGCGATGGTTTTGCCAGAGCCAGTGGGAGCCCCCAGCAGCATGTTGGTGTCTGTATGATACAGACAATGGAAGATTTGGGTCTGAATGGGGTTGAAATGTGTGAAGGGGTATAGCTCCTGCAGCGCTGGGTCCTTTAGCGCTGTCACTGGCAGCGGCTGCAGGGGAAGTAAGTCTGAAAAAAGTAAAAAATGAAAAAAATCTTTAGTTATGTATGTATGTTATGTTATTATGAGTATGTTTAAGATGTGCCAGCCATGGCAGAATGCTATTTGGGAAAACTGTACGGAGAAAAATGCTAGCGTGCAATTTGTCAATTTTCAGATAAGTATTTCTACGTAAGAAACGTCTGAGTGCCCAAAACCATTTGTATGCAGCATACGAATTCGCAGTATGGTGGAGAGCAGAGGCAGTATCTACCTGTATGAGGAGGGTGCGTCTCTGGGAGGATAAGGTGCTGGAATGACAGAGGCTCCATGTGGTCAGACCCCAGCCACCGATCGCTGACAACACGTACGTAGTACTGAGGCGGAAGCGGCTCCGTCAAAGGAATCGTCACAATCAGCTCCTGAGGCTCCTGTCGAACCACCTGCAAGCAAAATAAAACCTCGACTGTTAAGACCGAACATACATTCGCTGTTTGTTAACGTTTTTTCTGCAAACTTTATGAGGAAATTATTGGATATTTAAAAGTTCTGAAATATCATAATATCTTTTTAACGGCAGAAATTAACAGGTTGTGTGGTGGTTAGCCTCATAATTTATGACATTAAAAAGACATATTATATTTCAGAACATTTAAATATCTAGTAGTATCTTCATAAAATGTATAGAAAAAACGTAAACAAACACGACCGCCTTGACGCCCTTATGGGCAACCACATAATAGTGTTTGTTTATGTTGTTTTTCGACCATTAATTGAGGACACTGATGGATATTTAAATATTCTGAAATATTTTAACGTCAGATATTAGCTGACTATGCTGTATTTTTACGATTAAGTGACTTTTCAAAAAACGGGAGAAAAAATCAATCTGCTACCACGTGTTTTTCCATTGTGTATTAACTGTAAATTGTTTAAGTACCTGTCGCTTTGTGATGAGGAAGTACTCGTGATGGTAGATGTGGTTATTGTCAGGGTCCTCCACCCACACCCAGAAGTGCTCAGCCGTCTTGCCATGCACTCGATCATTCCACGGAAAACGGGCCGTCAGCGTCAACCGGATACGGAGCACGGAGCGGGTGATGGGCTGCAGAGTGGCCGCCACCTCGAGGATTGGCACTTCCTGTGCGCATCGCTGCACGAACGGTCCGAGCTGTAGAGAAAACGGAAAAACAGCTGGTTACTATACTCTTGTGTGCGACCACACTATCGTGTTTGTTTACGTTTTTTTCTGCACCTTCTATGAGGAAACCATTGAATATGATCTGAAATATAATATGCCCTTTAAACGGCCAAAATTATGAGGGCATGTTGTAATTGCACGAACGAGCGATTTTTGTCAACAAAAAAATTGTCCAAAATTAACCAATCGTGAAATCACAACACACCCTCATAATTTATGACGTTAAAAAGACATATTGTATTTCAGAACATTTGAATATCCAATAGTGTGCAGAAAAAAGTGAACTAACACGTCTCCGTAGACGCCTAGAACTTTTATAGTACGGCCAGCCTGAAATGCCTGGCCCGAGGGCATTCTGTGTAAGGTGAACAGTGCAGAATGCCCTCGGGCCAGGCATTTCAGGCTGGCCGTACTATAACCGGAGGGTCCCGGGTTATCCCAGTACAAGGGGAATTGTTTTTTACAGAGACCGGGATTCGAACCTGGCTTCCTGCAGGTGTATTCCCTTTCTCGAACGCCAGAAAACCCACACAACTAACACCTTCAAATTTTATTGTAAGAAGACATGGCACGCTATGATACAATATATGGAGAATAGTTCTTCTACACCTGCTTGAACCTGAACCAAAACCTTACAATCCCCTCTGCCACTATAATATTCCCTTACTTTAGGACTGTGCAGGAACGCGCCCAGTTCACGGGCCTCCATATCAATGAGGCGATCCAGTGTGAGACGCTTCTCTTCAATTTTTTCAATGGTGTCCATTTTAATGGACGAGAACTGCCTCAGCGGGGTTTGGAATTCCCACATTTGTAGCTCGAAGCATTTGGAGAGGGCCAGGAACCGGGACGTCATTACTGCGTTGTTCTTACGGAGTGCGATGTCAAACAACGACCGGACTATTCGCACAGCATTCTGAAATATAATAATGAAAAGTAAAAAAAAATATGACGCTACTTAGACAGAACGCACAGTCGTGAAACACGCAGCAGCAGAATAATTTTTCTTCCCAATTTTTGGGGAAACTGTTGGATCTTTAAATGTTCTTAAATGTAATAGATATCTCTTTTTAACGCCAAAAACTAGATGACTAGAAAAAAAAAACATCAACAAACAGGATTGTGTGGACTGGCTTCAAACTTACCTGAATAATATAGGACTGATCGGAGATAAGTGAAAAAGAGTCCAGCTGGCCACGACTCAGGTACGTCTGGAGAAGAATGTTAACTTTTCCATGGAGGTTCTCACTGCCTCCCGACACCGGGAGTTCACAGTACTCATGCGTCAGCCGGTCCAGTTCATCCATCTCGTCATCTCGCACTTTCAGTTGTTCGAACTCTTGCGCATGCGCCACCATGGCCAACACTTCGCCGTCGTCCATGATTGGGTGCAGCATGTCGTTGAACACCTCTACAGTGCTGTACTTGATGTAGAAGTGGCTGGCAGTGCGGCCCAGATCCGTTACGCTCAGGTCACCAGTTCGTTCGTTGTATCTGAAACAGGTACGTTAATCACCTGCAGTTGGATTCTGGATTATCAGTTAATAGTATATAATAATTCATGCGTAACGTTGACACGGTTAAATGTAAAATTAAAAAGATAAAAACCTCGTTGAGAGTGGAGACGGTTGAAATAATGTTGAACAGGATCATAGGAAGTAAAATTATGTGAATTATGGTCAACCTAAATAATGTTCTTTGGGAAAATTTTGCTTTTGACTCTTCTCATTATCTATTATAGTCTACGGAAAGTCTCACCCGCGGCTCGTTCTTACGAAGGATATGAATAAATTCTTCGTCTCCTAAACGAGCAGGGATAAAAAATATTTAGTACCCCCACCCAGCATACCAACTAAGTAGTAGGAGAGTTAGCAGAGGGTTGGGGGGGACAAGCCCAGCAACTAGACCGTTTTCAAGAACTATCCATTGTGCTCAGCTGGCAGCACTACCAAATACCAGCTCCCCATGCAGCCATCGAGTAAACGATGGGGACCTACAGTTTTAGGTGGTTCCGAACCACCACAGCCTCAATATACATTTCACTTGACATGCTGAACATATCAGAGGTGAATGCCGAGCAGAAAAACTTTTTGGTAGGATTGGGATCGAACCGGTGTGACCCGGCTCTCACTGCTCCTCAAAAGTCGACCATTTAGTCCACTCGGCTATCGAGGCCGTCTAAGTAGTAAGTAGTAACTGCTAAGGCATCGTGGTCTAGTGGGGAAATACTCGACTCGCAAGACTGAGATCCTGGGTTCGAATCCCGGTTTCAGAAATTTTCTGTCGGTTCCATGGATGTCACACCAAATATTCATTTGGCTTCGGCAACATTTGTGCCTTCGGACCAAGGGTATGGGCTGCAAGCATCAACAGGTGTATGATCCATTTAAACTAACTAATTACCTGATCATGCGCGCTTTGTCCAGGGCTTTGGCGACAGCATGTATGAGCTCCCTGCGCTTGACCTCAAGCTGCGGGTCGTCCTGTAGGTCTTGGTAGTTAATGCCGTACACCTGCGGGTTCATCTTCATACGAACGAATAGGTACGTGTAGCTTAGCCACTCCACCGCCTCCGAAACGTTCGAAATTGTACCCAGTGTGATCTAAAACAGCAAATAATACATGAAGGATAATGGCGGTAAGATCCTTTAAGGCTGCAGACACAAGCTGTTTGTTTACATTTGTTTAAGGGTCCGCTAAACCTGACGGTGCATTTTTTGCCGCCCATAAGATTAACATTGCGAGCGGCGATTCATTTTCAAGGTTTACCCTTGGTTGGAAAGACACAAAATTTTGCCTGCACCTAGCCCTAACAATATTCTAGGGAGTGTTCGAAGCAGATTTCCCATTTTTTTTTTACTGGTTTTCGAGATACAGCACTTTCCTTGCGGTATGCGATGCTAGCATTTGCAAAACAGTTGCAATAAAAGAAACCAGTGAGAAATTGGGAAATCTGCTTCGAACACTCCCTAGAACATTGTTAGGGCTAGGTACAGGCAAAATTTTGTGTCTTTCCAACCAAGGGTAAACCTTGAAAATGAATCGCCGCTCGCAATATTAATCTTATGGGCGGCAAAAAATGCATCGTCAGGTATAGCGTCCTCTTAATGACGTATTATTGTCAGAAAAATTATGTAACTACCGATATTTTACTGTCAGAAACTAGTTAACAAATTCGACTTTTAAATTCTCACTTAATTAGTAGTACACACAATTTATATCAAAGGATCTCACCTCAGCGTTTAGATTGTCCGTGAGACAGTTGATGAAGTTGCTCTCGATAGGGAATTGGTTGGTGAGTAAGGACAGGTAGTGCGACAGTTTATCGTGCGTGGTAATGATCACCCCGTGCCCAGATTTGTCGAACTGAGGACGGCCAGCACGCCCAAATATTTGTAGCACGTCCAAAATGCTCAGGTCCACAAATGCGCCGTGTTTACTGTCGTAAATCTCTGTACCCTTTGCAAAAAGGCGACAAAATCTGAGTCATTTCGAAACAACAAAACCGTAAAATAGATAAAAAATTAGACAATACAGAACATCAGTGGTAGCAGACAGTTAGAGGAGAATTTTCCACCATGCTCAGCTAGCAGCACAACCAAATACTAGCTCTCCACAGTTTCAGGTGGGTTCCGAACCACCATAGCCTCGATATACATTTCACTTGACACCTGATGACATATCAGAGATGAATACCAATAAAAAAAAAGTTTTTGTAGGATCGGGAACGAACTAGTGGGACCCGTCTCTCAGTGTTCATCTAAAGAAAACCACCTAGATTGTAGACCACTTGACTATGGAGGCTGTTGAAGCAGTCAGTACGCTTACCCGTATAATAACGGCATGGGCCGGCAGGTTGACACCCCACGCCAGTGTGGAGGTGCAGACCAACACCTTGATAAGTCCATCACTGAACAACTTCTCGACAGTTGTTCGGTCCGAGCGCAACATTCCCGCATGATGGCACGAAATGCCGTACTGGAACAGTTCGGCCACCTGTTTGTTCCGCAAACGCCCCGCTTGGCTCTTCTTAGCGAGGCTGAACGCCGCCCCGTCCTGCGGCTCGAACGCTTGTAACTGGTTTTTTTGAGACGCCAGTTCTTTGAGCACGTTCGCTACTCGGACGGTGGCGTTTCGTGCGTGAACGAATACCATCACCTACGGTGAGAATTATTACTTTTATTATTTACCTAACTGACCTAACTGAAACTGACCTACGGTGAACTGTATGTAGAAACCTAGAAGTCTTAAATAAAACTAGATTAAATTTGTGAGGGATTGTTCAAAATACAAACGGGTTCAAATTTTCTCGGGCACCTTTGCAGTTGGATATTCATTTGTTCCGAAAACGAATTTTAGCGTTAGAACCTAGTTGGACATGATGGAATTTATCAACGTATTTCAACATCATACATCAAAACCAAAAATATTAGGAACATCCACTTAGGTTTTTCACCCGAAATACTTTTACGATTATTTTCTCACCTGATGACCACGCTGCACTTGTTCCAAAACTTTTTCGAAGCAGACATCATCCATTTCAGACATTTGCTGAAGCATTTTGGTGGCCTTGACCCCGACGAAAGTCTGGGAGAGGGGAACTGGGCGGAACCGAGAGTCAAAGTGGAAAAGTCCGATATGGGGATTAACCCGCAGGAAACGCGCCACGTCCAGGTAGTTGGGAAGAGTCGCCGAAAGTCCCACAATGCGGATCATCGACTGCGAGGTTTCCACCTGGCGGAGAGTGCGCGCAACCAGAGCCTCTACCACGGGCCCCCGGTCACCGTGCAGCAAGTGCACCTCGTCTATGATGAGCAGTTTCACCAGCTTCGTCAGCGCTACGTCTCCTAGAAAGAAAACCATCATAACTGGATTAAGTAACGTAACCATGAACATACCAATAAAGGGTACACGATATTATATGTGTCCCACTTCCGTTGTTCGCAACTTTATTTTCAAAACCAGATTCTGACGTTATAAATTACATATCACAAAAACGTAAACATATAGCGAATGTGCTGTACGTGTGCCTTTCCTAGTGACGACACCCACTTCTCCGGAGAAGTAAGAATGAGAAATAGCGAATGTGTGTTCGGTCTTAAAGAATGGTTTCCCTTCAGGTACTGTACCTGTGCCTTTCCTGGTGACGACATCCCACTTCTCCGGAGTGGTGACCAGCATCTGAGTCTCGAGGATTTCCTTCTTGGTGAGCTGCATATCCCCCGTCAGCTCGCGCACTGACAGCCCTAGAGCTGACAACCGTTGACCGAAGCTTCTTGTCATTTCAGCCGCGAGGGCTTTCATCGGTGCAACGTACACTATCTGAAATCATATTTCGCGAGTACTGTAAACCTAACATACAATGGGTATTTGTTTACGTTTTTTTCTGCACACTTCATGAGCAAACTATTGGATACTTTAACGTCCTAAATTAAACTGTGATTTTACGATCGGTTAATTTCGGGCAAATTTTTGTTGACAAACATCACTCGATCGTAAAATCACAGCCGTTAAAAAGACACATATTTCAGAACTTTAAATATCTATCCAATAAACTGTGCAGAAAAAAACGTTAACAAACACGACTGCGTAGAGAAAGGCAAGAACAAACTCACTGCCCCACTACCCATTTTACCTTGAATGCGTTCTTGTTAATGACCCCATTCTCGACATGGGCCTCGATCTGGTGGACGACAGAGAGTAGCGCGACATTTGTTTTTCCAGCTCCAGTGGGCGCGCAGATGAGCAGATTCTCATTGGTGGTGTACGCAGTGGGGAACACTACTGACTGAATACGGTTCAGCTCTTTCACACCCTCGAACGCCACACGACCAATCTAAAGCAGAAGAAAAAATTTAAAGGTCCCCACACCTTGGAATGAATATGTTTTTCTCTACACACCCAGTAAGATCTCATACCAGTCAGTGGCAAGAGGCTTTTGGGAAAAACTGTTAACGTGTAACTGGTCAATTCTCAGAAAAAATTTCACCATCAGAGAATGGACCTGGGAATCATTGGATAATAAAAGCACAGACCTCGTTTAGAGCAGATACTTTGACGCGCTGGTCCCCCACGCCTGTAGGAACAGCATCGGATAGGGGAATACTGACTTCTTCATACGTTTTCTTATCGATTTTTTCAACTCCAACAGGCAGCATCATCTTCACTCCCGATATAAATCCTGCCGTCTGCTTCACCTAAACACCCATACACAATTTTTTACCTAGTTATCACCGTTGAGTGATATCCCAAACCACATACAGGAAAGCAAATAATAAAACAAAAGATGGCAAGTTACTTTTTGACGTTAGAAAGAAAGACATATTATATATCAGAACATTTAAATAGGTACCCAAGTTTTGGGAGGAAAAATCAGTCTGCTACCACTGTAAACATATGTCATCCCTATTGTTTACCTCACGCTGTAGATCATAAACATGAGGGTAGTCCACGGTATCGTGGAGCTTTTTCTTAGCGAGCTTGTTGAAGTGGACCTGAGGCGGGCCGGGAGCCTGAACGCGTTGCGAGCGCACTTCCGGCACGTGCACTTCCGGTTCCTCATCCGAGGACTCAACTGGGACCCGGGCCAGCGCGCGCGCCAACTTTTTTTCTTCTTTTCGCGCCTGTTTTTGAATTTGCTTCTCGTAATCCATTTGAACTACCACTTGAGACGACACCGTGGGCCGTCTTGGTTCTGAAATTTTATCACATAATGGTAAGTAAGAGGCAGAAATACCACAACTAGTCATGACTACTTTAAAATACGAAGTACCAAAGGGATTTGAAAGAATTTTTTCCCAGTCTTACAAGGTACTTGTACTACAAGTACTTTATCCATACAGGACGAACTAAAGATTTTCTCTATATTTCCGTATTAACTCCCTGCGTGATAAAATAATCTGAATAGACCCCCCTGCTGTCTGCGGTTTCCTTCTGAAATAGGGCACCTGGTTTCGGCAGATCCTGTCGGGAAGGCAGGGACATGGAATGCACAATATCCCCGCGATGCTGCAGCAACGTCTGAATGAGAGGAAACCTGTCAAACCCCAGCAGGTCAAACAGTTCATCCTGCAGCGCGTCATTAGTCTTGTCCTGCCGCAGCCTCCCCACCACCGAGTCCACCAATTCATCCAGTGTTATGCCTGACGGAGAGGAGTCGTGGTACTTCCCTAGCTCACCGCGTAGCCATTTTATCCCGAACTAGAATAAATGTAATAGGTAAACCTCACTACAAAATAACATTTGTTGACGTTTTTTTTAAATGTCATTTTCTTAAAAAACTGTAGGGTTGTAAAAGACAGGATTTCTTTTAATGCCAAAAATTAGTTTAATAAAAATATGATGTGGTTAATGTGGACAAAAAAACAGTCAGAAATTACTTTAAACACATTCCACTAGTATCTTTAAAGAAAAATAATTCTGCTGCCACGTTTTTCAAGGCTGTATCTTCGTCTTAAGTTGCCTAGCAACGATTACCTGTGGGTTCTTGGTGTGGACGCTTTTCTGAGCTGCGTCTTCCGCCACACTGCCTTGGTAGGCAACGTGGAAGCGGTCAATGAGCTGAGCCCGTGTGTCCTCCGTGAGGTCCCTGAGAAGTGGCAGGATGTCTTTGCCCACGTCATACGGCACGTTCATTGGAGGAACAAAGACAATATGGCTGCCGTACGCCTCGCCAGTGGGCTGAGAGGCGCCTCCCATCAACAACGCCCGCGTTTTCTCGTCAACGAAGTCAGACAGCTTTTGAACTACCTAAACAAAGCGAAGGTGACATTTAAGATACAAGCTAAAAGTCTGCGTTAAACGGTGGTTAAATGAAACACAGTGTCGTATTTGTAGTCATCTGTTTCCTCGCTCGAATAGCATTCTACGTTTAGCTTTTAGAGCAGCCGCAGCCATTGGCGGTCGCGCAATTACCAGTGTTATCCAGTTCCGTAGTTTAACCTGAAACATATCTGTGGTAACCGATTCAAGTCCAAAATGAAAATAGAATTTCAAAAAGTCAGCGAAAGTCAGTGCAGAAACTATACCTCAAAGATGGCGCACGCCTTGCTATAGGTGACGGAGCCAAACTTGTGCCTTAGTTCCTCAGCATGAGAGTGGAGTGCCATGTCAGCATTTAGGAACATCTTGAAAAGCAACAGCGCCGCCTCCTCCGTCACCTGTTGCGGCTCCTGGGACGTTAGTTCCCGCGCCGCCTGCCAGAGCGCCTCCGCACACCGCGCTCCCCCTGCCTCGCTCACTCGTTTCTTCACATCCTCCCATCTTAACCTGTAAAAATAGGGAAATTAAGTTAGCGACAGTGGCGGCTCGTTGTACTTACAATCCCTAAGAAATCACGAGGCAAATTTTTGACTATAAAGAAGAAGACGGTGACTACGTCCGTTGTCAACTCCTTTTGTAATGAGGAGAGTACAATTTCACAGGGTCAAAACATCGACGGTTGCGCGCGGATTCGGCACTCAGCTGAACTTCAGCTACGCAGGGCTCCGTTTAAACATTATTTGCTCCTATACGGCGCCAGACATTTTTATGCAATGACATTACAAAAGAGATAAGAAGAGCGGTTGTGCCTCTCAGTGGCCGAGTGGTCAAGGGGTCCGCTTTGTGCCCTGAGAGGTCCGGGTTCGAATCCCGGCGGAACGGGAAAATTTTCCGCTTCCGACATGGATGTATTGGCTTCGGCCCACTCCTAAACTGGCTTCGGCCACTTCGTCTTCGGCTTCGGCCAAAAAACATCTAACAAACCAACTCATCGGCGTATATGTTCTCTGAACGTCGCGCGTTAATGGAAAAAAAAAAGAAGAAGAGCGGTTCTTATGAGACTGGTAATTGCATAACCGTCAATGGTTGTGGCTGCTCCAAAAGCTAAACATAGTGTGATCTTCGTACGAGGAAACAAAAAACACTGCGAGTGGGACACTATGTTTAGCTTTCACTCGAGAACGAATTCCTTCGAATTCCGCAAATGGTGGTGCAATTACAGTACTAAATACAGTACGCCATAGTAGAAACGAAAGAAACTGACCCAGCTTGAGCGCGCTTTCGACGGAGTTCCCTAGCTCGCTGAAGATCAGCATGGAGATCAGGAAGAGGAAGTCGCTTAAGGGCCGGATCCTCTAAGCTTGTGAAGGCTCTCAGACTCCTCGTCAGCCGCGGCAAGTCTGGCATATACGCCACTGGCATTATATACCTGAAAGCAAAGCATACTGCAACAATCTGCCGCACCACAAAGCCAGTATAAATGATAATGGTGGACATGAATAAAGAAAATCCTTATCATACAAAAAATATCAGAAGTTTTGAACTACAAGTAGGAAATTTAAAAATTTTCTTTTTTTTTTATAATGGAGTCTACGCAGTCAAGCTTCTTAATATTTTTTTTCTGCACAATTTATGAGGACACTAGGGATTTTTTGTTGACAAAAATCACTCGATCGTAAAATCACAACATAGCCTCTTAATTTCGGCAGTTAAAAAGCCATACTATATTTCAGAAAACTTAAATATCCAATAGTTTCCCCTTAAAGTGTGCAGAAAAAATGTAAACAAATAGCGAATGTATGTTCGGCCTTAACCAAGATGTTTTTGCATGATAAAAACTTTCTCAACTCATGGTCTAACGTTGCAGATATTAGATATTTACCTGTGTTCTTTTACCCTTCCAAGGCTCCGCATTTACAAAGGAAGTTACTACGGGCTGTCAATTTGAGTTATAATCTGAGACTAATAATGACACATCAACATATTATGTTACCATAGCTTCTAGCTTATATAGGTTTATATAAAAATACAAACGACAAAGAAACAAGAACTGGTAGCAGTAATGGCAGTAACAATGGCACCCTCCCGAGTTATACAAGGTTCACGTTAAAAACGAGGTGATCATTACCTATTAAATAGACACTCTGTACAGGGGTCATTGTGGAAAGGTCAAAAAAATTCATGCTAGTTCGAAGCAACAAAGAAAAACTGTTAAGATCAGTGACTGGGATTAGACAGGGGGTCCCAATGACTCCTCGTCTTCTCGGGTCGCGGGTGGAGCGCTCAACTCCATATACAGACGTTGACAGTGCAGAAACTCCTTCAGGACGGCCAAACACTCCGGCAGCAGGCCGCGCGGGACAGCGTGGGTCGTAAGAAGAGTTCGCAGCTGAGTCAGAGCTCCATCCTGCGCCAGGAGTCGCACCAGCGCCACCAGCACCGCCCGTACTTCCGCAGCGGACCCCAGCGTTTCAGCGGCCAACAAATGATGGTGTAAAAGGGTCGCAGAGCATTGTGATGCAGTGGCAGAACGCACCGCGCCCACCCGCGCCAAGCCAGGACCTGAGGCTGCTCGTAACTCACGCAGCAATCCGCGCAGAGGCATCTCCGCGTCAGAAGGAGGCAGTGACGTTAGAATATCCTTTTGACTTGACAACTGCCACAGTACTGTCTTCACATCCGTCAGAAGTTGCCACCCCATGGCACTGGAATACGTGAAACTTCGGCCGTTTGTCAAAGAAACAATAGGAGATCCATCGTCTTTGAGTTTGCACGAGGCGAAGGCAATGCCGTCCGTGAACAGTTCACCTCGCAATGTATCATCGCGGAGAGTCTGCAACCCTCTGGTCAGGTCCCACACCATCACATGTCCACAAGTAGTCACTACACACAAATAATCGCGCACAGTAAGGTCGAGGCACGCAACAGGGCCAGGCAGGAGCAAGGGTAGGATACGGGGAGCTCCACCGGCAGACGCCAGAACCTGAACACTCCTGTCAACGCTGGCTACAACAGTCGTGGACGCGGTGCTGCGCACAGAGGCCACTGGATGGCCCAGCACAAGCTCCCACTGCACCACCGCATTCGCCCCCCGCGTCTCCCGCCGCACTCGCGTCAAAGGAGGATCCTTCAAGTTCTCAACGACGACAAAGTGGCCGGCTGCTCCTATTACCGGAGTGGATCCCCCACCCTCCATGCCCAACGGTCTCAGAAGTTGCGAGCTGACTAGTCTCAGTTCTGGACGAGCTCTGGTCTCCATTGGAGCCACAGCACGCTGGGTGATCACGTCAGCAGACATAAGGGAAGTACGCTTCTTAATTTGAGCGGGAGGAAGAGGTGTAGCAGCAGTAGGTGGAGCACTCTGGCTAGGAGGGGCAGCAGGCTTGGGGGCCACCTCTCCACGCTGCTCCACAATAATCTTCGTTTTCATACTACTCGAAGAAGAAAATGACTGCAAGTTTGGGAGAGGAGCATCCCGCGGCACTGTGATGGGTGTTATTCGCCGCTTCCCATCGGCTCCTCTCACTTCGATTTGTTTGGCATGAACAAGAGAGGGTTCTGGCGGTGGAGGCTCTTGCTCCATCTTCACAGGTAACTTTTCTTCCTGGACCACGTCCATGGATAACAGTTCCGGTACTTCGACCACAGGTTCTACTTTTCCGTGCAAAAGCCGCTTCCCATATAAGCTCTCGAGAGCTACAGTTTTCTCTTCCGCCGAAACTACAGTTCCAAGCTCACCCTCTCTAAAGTGGAAGAACGCGACAGAGCCGTCCCACGAACACGCCATGAACAGTTGTCCATCCGCCCCCCATGACATGTCCAGAACTGACTTACTGAAGATATTGTTGATAACAAAGAGAGGGCGGCGTTGCTGCGTGCTCCAAAGAGCGATCGAGCAGTCGCGGCTGCCGGTGGCGACCACGCAGAACTTGCTCTCTGCCGGCGGCTTCTTCAGCAAATTTCCGTTAAACTTGACGCACGTCACAGCTTTTCGATGACCAACGAAGTCCATATCGCAAGGCCAACACAACTTTTCAGCGTCCATTGGGCGTTCTATGATCTGTGCAGTGGGTCCCCCACAGTTGGAAGCGTGAGCGGACACGACGTACTGTCCATCGGGGGACCAGTGAAGCCTCAACACGTGGGTCATGTCTCCGCAGTCTTTGAAAGGTTCCGTAACAGCGACTTGCTGAGCCCAGTCACTCGTTCTCCAGAGTCTCAGCGAGCGGTCGTCAGACTGAGATGCGAGGAACTCCCCCACGGGGTCCCAGGCCACCCCCTTGACGAGTCCCGCATGTCCTGTCAAACGCACGAGAACGGCCGGCCTCCCGTCCATACTCCACACAATGACGGAATTGTCCACACTGCAGGAGGCGAGCCGCGTGTCCAGTGGCGCCCAAGCTACATCCAGTACATCACTGTCGTGCGCACTCAGAGTGTGAGCACACCGCCACTGTTCCAGACCAACGAGGACACCCGCCGCGTTCACACGCGCTTCTCCAGATCGCGTCCATATCATGATCAGTTTGTCGTCCCCACCAGATGCCAAGCTCTTACCTGAGTGACTCCATCTCACAGTGTTTACACAACTCAGGTGATTATCTAAGTTACAGAGAAGCTTCGGCACGTTTTCGTCCCTCTCGACCGACTCCTCCATGACCGCTCGCAGGTTCCAAATGGCGATGCGGCCTGAGTACTTTCCCTGGCCACCGGTCGCGAACCGTAGCCCATCAGGGTGGATGTCGCAACTGAATATCGGATTGTTGTCATGGTGTATGAACGCCGGCTTGATTATTTTCATGTCCTTAGCCTAATTTGATATTTCACTGAAAAGCAACATCACCAAATTTGGATTTTGACGTAGGTAAGCACTGAAGCATAACAAGAGAACGATTTTACAAAGTCTTGGGCCGAACTGGAGGTTTCTCTTGACAACGTCAGTCGTCCGCCGATGAACACCGATGGAAACACACTTGGCCCGGTAAATAACCGTGTTTTACACATATTGCAGGGTCAGCCCAAATTTCTTTAGACCTTATAAGAACATGTATCTGAACGTTAATCACCGGAACAAACACATACAGATACATAAACTGAAATAATAAGGAACGTCCACGATGATATGATTACCGCGGGAGACACTCGTAGAGAGGTCAAGTAAATGAATAATTTCTTGAAAGAAGCCGTACTAAATAAATTTACATACCTTTCAAATAGAACATAGAGCGCGATTACCCCATTAAATCCATAAATTCTTTCGCTTTTACAGCTCCATAATCATAAACTAGATAAAAAAATTATTTTCGGGTAGGAAATCACAACGCCTTGACAAGCAAAACAATTATTTGTCTGTCTGCGACAAGGGGAACCGGAAATGTCCAACATAACGGCGAAAAAAATCCCTATGCCGCCAAAATTTAAAAATAATAAATTAAGGTGTGTTTTATCATGAAGCTAAATAATTAAGTAGGTTTTATCACAGGTTTGCCCGGAAACATTATTGCTATTACAAGTGCTTATAACCTGGCTAGCTTACCTCTACTTCCACGAAACAACAGTTTAGTTGCGTGCTATTGGTCGTGATCTAATAAACCCAACAAGGTAAGTAGGTATCGTCAATCGCAATAACGTTTGACTTTCACAACTCCGCGTTTAATAGAACAAAATTTAAATATATAGGTACATTCAACTATTCACCGAAAGTATGTGGAATCATCTAGTCATTTTTTGGTGGTATGGCCATACGGTAAATAACGATACCGCTGTAGCCCAAGCCGGCAATGCAGATGAGGACAGTAGAAAAGAACAAGACTTTGTCCATGAGACCGCCCTTCAGGTAGATAGGGGTTCCATCATCAATCTGGTAATGCCTCTGCTTCGCCTTGATGTGGGAAATGTCAACACGTTCGGGACCAGGCCCGCCACTGGCAGCAGCGAACCGCGCCTGACTAGTGGTCAGTGTCCTCAAGCATTGAGAGGCTGCGGCCTGGCTCAGGCACTGCTTGGACAACTTTGGAAGCGCTGCCTGCAAAAGATAAGCCAGTTTAAGTCATCTTGTAACCATTAATAAGCCAGTTTAAGTCATCTTGTAACCATTAAACTAATATGCTAACATTCGTCGGTTTCTTATGTTCTACCACGATTAATAATTATATTTACTCGAGGCTTCTCTCACTAGCTCTCCGTACCTACCTTCCCAGCCTCAACATTATTATCACACTAAATCTACCATGCTGTCACAAAGTACCAATACAAAATACAATATAAAATAGTACTAAACTAATTCTACTTATTTATTCGTGAGAAGAATCTATACATTAGAGTTTAGAAGACAACTTACCACAACCCTGTTCATTTTGAATACTCAAAATTCCACAGAAAAATAACGCAGAAACAGCAGTGTCTTCTGCTAGAGTTGTGTTCACATTTATACGACAATTTTCCCTTGTGAATGCAAACTTTGTTGTAGCAAATTAGTGAAAAAAATCAATGTTTAGCTGTGCATATAAATAAATTACAAATACAACAATACAATTTTCCAATAGCTGCCACGCGGCGCAATCGGCGCATAAAATAATGGCTGGTGAGGGATTTTTACGCTGTGAGTTTTTGGCTCAATTCAAACCGTGATGACTATATTACCATTATTTTCTTTTCCAGAGCTCTTCGTAAAACACCTGTGTACCTATTGCCAAGATGAGATCCAGGGTTTACGCGTCAAGTGCGTCGAATGCGCAGAGTTTGTGATGTGCCTCCAGGTGAGTGCCCGGTGACGTCACCGCCACTGGAGACGCTACTTTCCCGCCATCAGCTGATAGGAAACCTTGGCCTTATCTCAGCAGCCTAGATAGCCTAGTGGTCATGGTCAAGATCCTAGTCCTCCTAGTCATTAGAGAGACGCTCACCGCCGGTTCGATCTCAGTCCTATCAGAATTTTTCTGATCAATGTACCTCCACCTCTTAATATGTTCTAGCGGCTTGACTCGTCCCTCCGCCTCTACATCCTTCTACTAGCCTTATCTATTTTTTTCAGTGCTTCTCGGCTGGAGCTGAAATCGGTCCTCACCGGAACGACCACCCCTACCAGTTTGTGGTAGGTTATTTTTAAAAGTAGATGTCAGGGGAAGTACCTACTTAGAGGAAAGGAAGGAAACAAGGTTTTATACTTACCTACCGGTATTTTCCTGTAGACTAGAGACTACAGAGACTGGGATCCGCTAGGGGTAGGCATACATAATTTTGATACTCAACAGAAGTAGGTACCTACCTACAGAGAAATGATTCTTTACTACCTATACCAGAATTATTTGGAAAAGGTTATCTTACTGTTCACTATTTACCTAGTGAAACATCGCTCTCTAGTGTTTTATTTCGATATATAAAAACAGGAACAACTAGACTCAGATTAAATATGTACAGAACCATAGAAAACAATATTATTATACTAGCCACCTCCCAGTGCTCTAAGTATAGCTTCTGAACTTTATTTTTATGCGTTAGGATTCCGGAGCAGTTGGTCTTTCATTTGGTAAAAATGGTTGGAGCGCACGAGAGGAGCTTCATCTTTTGGATGCGGTGGAGGTGTACGGCTTCGGGAACTGGGAGGATATCAGCCGACATATTGAGACAAGGACACCGGAAGGTAAGGAATCGAAAAGTGGAAACCACTAGCTCTGAAAAGATTCCTTCTTATTAGGGTCAAGACACGGGCATTAAAGATTTGAGTCACCACACAGTTATTTATGTTATTTTCTACTATTTTTGAGGATATTGTTGGATATTTAAATTTTCTGAAATGGAAGATGTCTTTTTCACGTGAGAAATTAGTCGGCTAAGGTGTGATTTTTGTCAATAAAAAATTTGTCCAAAATAACACATAGCCGGCTAAAATGACATATTATATTTCAGAGTACCGACCTATGTAAATACCCAACAGTTTCCTAAATAACCATTCTGGTGACACGTTTTTCCTCCGGTAATAATTCTTGTTCCATTTTCAGAGGCGAAAGAGCAGTACACGAGCCGTTACCTGGAGGGCACAATAGGGCGGCTGACATGGCCTCCCGCCCTGAGTCTCCGTCCTAACCTGACTGACGCTGCCAATTTGGACACGGGCCCCCTGTCACCTTCTGCCGCTGGCCGGCTACCGCCCCTCGATGTGTCCGCCGAGGAGGCCAAGCAGCTAGTCTATATGCCGCTCAGGGATGATTTTGAGAGTGTAAGTCGAAGAAGAAACGCACAAAAATACAACATTGTATACAACATACAACAAAATACAACATTGTATACAACATACAACAAAATACAACATTGTATACAACATACAACAAAATACAACATTGTATACAACAAAATACAACATTGTATAGGATGCAGTCTTAAATGAGAGATTGAATTTCTCCCTGATTTCGGCAACTAGTAACCTTCCTACGAGAATATCCGAAGACCTAGTGATGCTTCTGTATTCGTGGGAACTAATAATTAAATTTGTTATTTCGTAGGAATTCAACAACGATGCGGAAACGTTGGTGACCCCTCTCTCCATTGACGGCACGGAAGAGGATGAGCTCGATTTCGGTATGCTTATTTAATTATTTTCTGTGAAGATAACCCATAGAAGCTTCATCGGAAAGGAGAATGCCCAACTTGAATCGAAATCGGAGCGCTAAATGGCGTAATCGTTTGCTCAAGGATAGAAGAGTTGTGACTGCTGGACTCGGCCCGTGGATCAATCAACAAAGCCAGTTTACATAATTTTGAAATTTAAAAAAATCCATACATTTTCTTCATAAAATTAGAAGAATAATCATTCACGATTGTTAATTTGTCCTTGAGCTATGTTCATGTTTTTTTTTCTATTTTTAGCGTTGACACTAGTACAAATAGACATGTACGTGCAAACTCTGCGTGAGCGGGCGCGACGGAAACGAGTTGTTCGCGACTATCAGCTCGTGTCCAACTTCTTCAACGCTACTTCGCGCAAGGAGAAACCTCAGCAGAAGAAAAAACTTACCAAAGAAGAAAAGTAAGCTTTTTTGTACTTTGGACATAGACGAGGGAGATAAAAGCACCTAGTCGTGCGGAAATTGTAAATAATTCGTCCTTTTGCAGAACTCCTTCTCTGTTTGTTGCCGTTCTTTAATTTCTGAGAAAACTGCTGGATGGTTGATCATTTGGAAGTATTGTATAATATTATTTATTTTTAACAGTTTGTTTGTTGGCGTTTGTTAGTAACATAATTTGTCGCCAAAAATTACTCTACCATAAAATCATGACATAGTAGCAAAGTAGTTTCTGAAGTTACAGAAACCTAGCAAGCGGCATTGAATCTTTTAAGCTTTTGATATATTTTATCTTATTATCAGTATGTTTTCAAAGCATAAAAATCCGTTAGGCTCCAACTGAAACCGTCCAAAAGTTGTGTTCTTTTAGTTTCACTGATGTTTACACGAAATGTTCCCTGTTTTAGAGAGTTTCAAGACGGGATGCGGGTGTTTTGCCAGTTCCACACTGCCACGGAACATGATCAGTTTCTGCAGAACATGCAGCGTGAGCAGGAACTCAAACTACGGCTGACTGAGTTAGCAAGGTACCGACGCCATGGTATCACGCGCCACGAGGAGTGCGCCCACTTTGAGCAAGAGTTGCTGGCCCAGCAACCCCTGGTAACGTTGCCAAATCTCTTGTTTAATTTATTCTTATTTAGTGCGTTTTGTTTACGTTTTGAAGACACAGTTGGATATTTATTTTTTCTGAAATATAATGTGTGCTTTCAACGTTAGAAACTAACTTTTGGTGATTTTACAACCATGTAATTTCAAAAAATATTTTTATTGACAAAAATAGCTCGATCATTGAATCACCACAGGGTGCGTCACACCATGTCCAAAGTGGAGATTTTCTCCCATGTTAAATTTCCGAAAAAATCGGCGTTTTTCTCTTCTATCTAAATATCTCAGAAAATGGGAAGAAACGATGCTGTAGATTTTAGCCAATCATAAGACAATAATCCGTCGGAAGTCGGTCGATCACAGACACGTGAATCTTGTTTTTTGTTATAAGTGGTACGCTTATTGAAGAGACGTGAATCACCACCTTTTATTGATTTATTGCTGCTTTGGCATACAATGTGAACAACTGAGTACCGGTTTTCGATTTTTGCCCGTTTTGATCAGCAGTGATTTTTGCGTAGGGCAGCAGTGGAGCGAGCCCGACACACCCAGCGTTTCACCCCCAGGTGTCAACCTACTTACGAAAAAGGTACGGACTGTAATTTATTTGTATTTACAACTGAACACACAGTAATATTTTTTGACACTAAGCACACAGTTTAGCTTCTAGGTTAGCAAATGGCCGTGCACACGCCCCATATACTCGGGGGCATAAGTATTTTTACCTTTAAGTTTTCTGAAACGACGAAGTACGGTGACCAAGCATTGAATAAAATTCGTACGGAAAAATGAGACCTTGGACCAAGCTACCGACAAATGTCAGCTGAAATATCTACTTATGGATCCGTAATGTTTGCAGAGGAAGAAGCGAAGAAACCGTCTGGTGTTCAACCGAAAGAAAGTCCATATTCGCAAGTTTGGGCAATCCGTTACTGGGTAGTAAGAGTGGAGGGTTGGAGGGAGTGGGGGGGAGCGGAGGGCTAGAGGGACCGGGAGGGGCCGCCGCAAAACTTCTCAGCCGCCAAGAAATGGCCCTGTGCTCCGCCCTCGCTCTGCTCCCCGCCGAGTATCTCGCCCTGAAAGCTGCTGTCCTCAAGGTAGTGTATAGTAAATTCAGTGATATCCTAGGGTGGATAGTACAGAAATGTGAATTGTCGATGCTAAACTCATTATGACCCCTTATTCTAAAGTCTACTTCTTGTTCTGAACAAAAAATAATTTTGGAAACCCTGTGATTTCTTTAAAACAGTGGGTGTAGTTACTCTCGTCCAAGTGTGAGGTGTACTGTAGTAGAGGTAGTAAAATATACAGGGTGTTTCCGGATGACGGGGCAAAAAAAATATGGCGGGTAGGTACACCCCCATAGACCATTTTTGGCTAATACATGTGGGGTCGCAGGTCCTTCCTAACTGAGATACAGGGCCGGAACCAGTACATTTGACAAATGGTTTTTTGCCCTTTTCTCGCTAACGACTTATAATACCGAAAAAATAAGTGCAGTTTGGGTACCATTTTTAAGGATGCCGCATCGAATGGTGGTATCAGTTTTTCAAAATTCAGTTTCAAAATGGCAGATTCAAGATGGCGGCTATCATTTTTTTCTCCGATCTCAATGAAAATTGGTGGTTAGGGGTTTTCAGGCATGCTGAAAATGAATCTGAAAAAAGTTTTTGAAAATTCGAAAACTTTTGTTTTTCTGCCACTCTTATAATTTCATGAAACTAATTCGATTTCCATGAAATTCACAGTGTACTAACTGATAGACCTACTTATTGAAAATCTGTAAAAAGTTTTCAAAAAATAGCACGCGTTTCAAAATGGCGGTGTCGTGATAGTCGTTTCATGGTTCCGATCAGCATGAAATTTATAGCACAGTAATTCGTAGACTTACTTATTTAAAATCCGTAAAAAGTTTTCAAAAAGTCGCACTCGTTTCAAAATGGCGGCGCTCTAAAATTTCCCTAAAGTTGTCATAGACTCATCAGATTTGCATGAAATTATGCAATGAGGTACCCATGTACAAGGTACCCACCTAATTGCCTACTCTAACTTTATTTCCGTGAATTTTTACATAATTATTTCAGATTATTGTTCGTAATTCCTACATACATTAAATTATCAAATTTTGCGAAAATCGGACAAGGTCTACTTCACCTTAGAAGTAACTTCAGGACGCCGCCATTTTGAAACGCGTGCGATTTTTTGAAAACTTTTTACAGATTTTCAATAAGTAGGTCTATCAGTTCCTACACTGTAAATTTCATACAAATCGAATGAGTTTCATGAAATTATAAGAGTGGCAGAAAAACTAAAGTTTTCGAATTTTCAAAAACTTTTTTCAGATTCATTTTCAGCATGCCTTAAAACCCCCAACCATCAATTTTCATTGAGATCGGAGAAAAAAATGATAGCCGCCATCTTGAATCTGCAATTTTGAAACTGAATTTTGAAAAACTGATACCACCATTCGATGCGGCATCCTTAAAAATGGTACCCAAACTGCACTTATTTTTTCGCTATTGTAAGTCGTTAGCGAGAAAAAGGCAAAAAACCATTTGTCAAATGTACTGGTTCCGGCCCTGTATCTCAGTTAGGAAGGACCTGCGACCCCACATGTATTAGCCAAAAATGGTCTATGGGGGTGTACCTACCCTCCATATTTTTTTTGCCCCGTCATCCGGAAACACCCTGTATAGATACAAGTATTATGTTTCAGAAATAAATATCGAACAGTATCAGTAAAATCCTTCTGTTCCTACCAGTGTTTTTAGTCTGAAATGTAAAGGTAAACTGAGTTGCCAAGAAAGACTATTAATTATGTTCTTTTCCTTGTCTAAGCTAAGCATTCAAAATAAGTTGTTCATTTTTCTGGATTTATTTTTGTAAATTGTGTGACGATTGATATTCAGAAAAAAAAAAATTCGACAGTTTTGTCGCAAAGATGCAACTCTGATGTCTTTTTCTTTTTACTTTCTCGCTAGCCATATATGGCGAGAAAGTATTGTTTTCGTGCAAAATTTCGAAATTGAGATTTTGGGTTTCCCATGATCCTGGGGGTCCCCTGAGTCCAAAAAAGTGGTTTCTGGAAAAAGTCTGTCCGTCCGTCAGTCCGTCCGTCAGTCCGTGCAGTGCTCTAGCGCCTATACCGTTCATCCGATTTTGATGAAATTTGGTATGGACCTGTCTAAAATTACTGCCGAGGGGCATTTTCAAGGATTTTTTGATTGGTCAAAAATTGCGGCCGCTATTGTCAAAAAACCGCCAAAATAATTCAAAAATCGTGTTTTTGGTTACTTAGACAAGCGCCGACGGTACACTTTTCAATCTATAACACTGAAAATTGGTATGTGTGTTGACAAATAGATGCTTCGAGGTCATTTTCAACTAAAATTGAATTGGTTGAAAATTACGGCCGTTCTGGACCAAAGTTCGATCGTTTCGGCGCCATTCACATTTATTGACCGATTGTCATGAAATTTGGTAAATTTGTGTAGAACCATGTAACTTAAACATCTGTCGAACATAATTTTGTTATCTTCAAAATTACGGCCGTTTTTGTCAAAAAAGTGTCGAAAATGAGTTGAGAATGAGAAACCACGTTTTTGAATGGTCGGAACGCATTTGGGACTACAGTAATAGAATGACAGCCATGAAACTTGGTGGGAGTGATCTCAGATAGATGCTCTTGGGTCATTTTCAACCGATTTTGGATTGCTTAAAAATTACGCCCGCAAAAAAATCTCAAAGAAATCAAAAAAAAAAAAAAAAAAATCACATGGGGCGAGAAAGTTTAGTGCGACTGTTGTCGGACCCTTTATTTACCGATAAAATAGATCCATCATGAGCCAGCTAACGATCACTTTTCCTTGAGCATATTTTTTTTTGTGTTGCAGGAAAGTGAGGCAGGAGAGCTGGGACCTGAGAGCGGTGCAGAGCGCGGTGTTCATCTGTTCCTCGCCACCCAAAGCTGGCTGCCTGCATGATGTTCCGTACGCGACCCTGCCTACTTCTGCCAATTCTCCCTCGAGCTTCTCGGAGACACAAGCCTGGGCGTGTGACGCTCTCCCAATCCTCTCTGGGCTGTATGATTTTCACTCCACCTGTGCCGATTCTCCCCGAAGCTTTTCGCAGACGCTGGCTCGGTCGTGCGATGAACTGTCAACTCTCCTTCAAGTGACTGTGCCCCAGACGCTCCCTTCTTAATGTCGGATTTTTTTTTGTTGAAAACTTGACGTTGCGTAAAGTTTTTTATGAAAAGTAAGAGCTACTATGGATGATTGATGCAAGGATTTTGGGGGATTTTTATCGAAATCTTTGAATAGATGGATTTTCTAAATTTATCTTTAGAGCAGAAATGCCGTTAAAAAATTTGAAAAACTGGAAATCCGTTTTATCAGAATTCTATTCGAATTTAACACAATTCTAACCGTTCCGTCAAGTAGCAAAAAAAGTTAGCCAAAGATAATTGTTAATCTAGAAATTTCTAAGTGTTGAAGGATATCGATGAAGTATACCCCATTAACCTATCAGCAGTACCATAACATAATTAATTCATGCGTTCAGTTTCGACCTTGCGCTACATTCAGTTTTCACAAAATCTGACTTGACTCTCCTCTCTCCCATAAAGGTGCCTACGGGTTTGCGTATATTTATTTTACAAGTATTATTGTGTAATTTATAGTAAATTTTTGTGTAACTGTGACAGAAAGCTTTAAATTCCTGAAGTCGATTTCACTGATTCGAATCTAAACGTTCTAAAATATCAGAAACGAGTTTTAGATTAATTGTGGTGAATTCGTCAGTCAGAATAGCTGATTATGTGGTGCACGTATTGTACATGCATACTGCCTGTGTTAGCTCAATGTGTGATTATTACCATCATAGCTAAAAGGAAGATTTTAGCTTGGCACGGCAGTCACCGTGGTAAGAAAACCACTCTTCATCTGAGACTGCTGGAATTCAAACCTGATCTGATTTGTTTGTTTCTCTTCCAACTTCTGAAGGGTAATTGAAGAAAAAACGTCACGGTGCAGGAATGACAGAAGAGTGACTTCCTTACCTCTGCGACTTTCCAATCCCACTTCAGAGTATCTCACCAACTCGTCTTCTGCGATGTTTCGTTTTTGCATTTCACTAAATTAGTGTTGAATTTTTTCGTGATGGCTTGCTGTGCCATACAACACTTCCACGAGTTTGTCGTACGAACTGCAAAATCGAAAGCATTAGAAAACGTGTTGGTGTGTTTGAGACTGATTCGTTGATGAGAAGACAGGAGTGGTTTTTTATTTCAATTATTTTGATTTTTTGTTTGTGGAATGGAAAACTGTGTGATGGTACTCCCTCCGACTAATGCCTCCTACTACATTCAGTCTTTTACAATGCCAATGGACTGTTCGGTAGTGGCAGTGTGGGATTATAATGACTAGATGGCAGATTAGTCATAGAGTACAAAATTGTAGTTGCGTTGTATTTGCCATAAAAATGTATTCATGGTGGATACGTCCTCCTTACTATTTCTACTTCATCTACCCACCTTAGGGGACTAGGCACAATTTCGTTTATTAAATTCACCGGTCCCCCTGTACCTTTTCAGTTATTTTTATTGATCCTACTGTAATTCATGTCGAGAAACAAGTTTAAGTATGAGTCAAGGATGAAAGATTTAGGTAATAAATATATTCAATCACACCGGTGAAAAGTCCAACTGCACATACATCTGCCGCACTCCGACATCCGAGAATATAGTGTTGGTATGCGAGATGATGTACTTCGGATCCGCGGATCTCGACACCTCAAGTTTGATCCCACCCACGTAGTAATCGCTACACAGGGTCCAGAAATGCGGATCCTGAACACTCAGCACGCCCGGCAGCTGCATCACCTTGCGGTAGCAGTTGGGCAGCCCGGCGTCCAGCTCAACAGGCTGCCTCTGCATCAGAATCAGGAGCGAGTCCTTCAGCAGCGCCAAAACACTCACGACGATGAGCACCGCGATGAACATGGAGCATATAGGGTCCGCAACCATCCACCCAAACGCCTGCATAAGCACCGTACTTATTATCACCCCCACACTGCCCAGGGTGTCGGCTAGAATGTGGAGAAACACACCCTTCATAATGTGTGAGTTTCCGCCTTTGGGCTCGTCATGCGAGTGATTGTGGTTGTTGTGAGAGTGGCCATGTCCGTGCCCCCCTCCGTGAGAATGGCCGTGGCCATGCTGGAAAGCGTAGATCCCCACCATATTCACCAGGAACCCCAGAACGGACACAAGGAATAAACGCTCGTGCTTCACTTCTGGTGGCTCGATAAGTCGTTCCACCGCCTCCGACATTATAAAAAATCCAATAAATAATAAAAATAACCCGTTTACAAAACCTGCGAGTACTTCGGCTCGCACGTAACCGTAAGAAAACTTATCATTGGCTTTCCAACGGGTAATGACAGTCGCGGCTAGACCCGCTAACAACCCTGTACAGTCGAAGAACATGTGGAATGAGTCGGAGATGAGGCCCAGGCTGTTGGTCCAAATCCCATAGAAGAGCTCGACGAAGGCGAAGGAAAGATTCAGCAGGAGGAACATCGCCAGGTTCCGCGATGTTTTGTCTGAAAGAATGTGCCGAATCCATTGCTGGACTGTTTCTTTTGTCCGTCCTAAGCAGGACCGGGACGGAGGGTCCCTGTAGGACATCGGTAACATCTTGAGGGGTTGTTTGATTCTAGGCAGGAACTCTGGAAAAAAATTAGGAAGGTTGTGAAAAGTGAAGTGCCAAAGACTGTAGCACTGACATAGTTTCCAGTCCCTGATAGCATAACTTCGGTTCGGCAAAACCCAGCGGTGAGGCGAATCTATCAGAAAAACTTTGATGCTTAATTGGATCGAACCGGACACCTCTCTCTCAGGGCAAACACCGTCCCAAACTACTATCAAGGGTGTCTGTACCCATATTGACACAAATTCCTCCAGTAGTGAGCCATAGGGCGCGTCAAAAAGTGACAGCAAATACGCAAACCAAGAAGGTAATAAAAACCTAGGCCAAGAATTCAAGAGCAGCAGATTCACTATAACATGATGATAGACGTAAATAAACTTACATGTCAACTACAGCGTTTCCACTCCACTTTTTGGAAAAAGTCAGCTGTCGGCTCCATTTGGACTGGTCAGCATTGGAATCAGGAAGGAGATCACTGAATAGGAAGTATTCCTAGGTTATTCTTTGAATCAGATACTCCACAACCCTTCACTTTACGTCCAACACATGGTACCATACAAAATTTTTTAGTTTTTACTTTTTATCTAAAATTGTTAATGATAATGAGTGCGTGTCACGTTTTCAGCCATTTTGACACTTTTTGACGCAGGTGTGCCAACTGAGTGTGAGGGAAATTTGTCGGAAAAATTCAATAAAAACTTTCCACCTGGCGACAAACTCTCCTCATGTATCCGGTTTGAGGAGCTCCACATTGCTTCAATCATGGTAAAATTATCTCTTATATTATTTATTTATTCTTTTAATAAGTATTAAAACTAATGTAAGAATAACACAGAGATATTCCTACCCTGTTCGGCTCTATAGCTGACTTTAAAAATAAATACTTGGGTGCTCTGAAATTAACCTCAAAACTTGTGCCCATGTGGCTATGTCCCTCTGTTGTTGACACTGCTGCTATTCATGATGAAAACTCCTTTGCTAGAAACACCGTGTTAGCAAAAACTGATTTAATGAGTCTGAAAAGTTGCAGCCTTAAACAATGTAGGTAGTTAATTTCATTAAAAATGGGTTTCTAATGGTGCTCGTTTCGGTTTTGATTTACAGCCTCCCAAAAAGGATACCAAGGGAAGCTCCTCGAAGCAGCCCCAAAAGACTCAGAAGAAGAAAGAAGGAGGAGGATCTGGTGGAAAGGCCAAGAAGAAGGTAAGTTTTATATTATTTTTGGAAGTTTAAGAGGTCAATATTGATTACAGATAATAAGTATTCTTTGGACGTAAGTAGTAAAAGTTCCACAGTTCCCTGACCGTTGCCACTGCATCCAACGAAGAACTTTCGCTGCCCACAATGTCGATCTGTCTCGACTTCCTTTCTGTGTCACATCTCTTAACGCGTTATTTCTTGTCTGATTGCAGAAGTGGTCCAAGGGAAAAGTTAGGGACAAGCTAAACAACCAAGTGCTGTTCGACAAAGCGACGTACGACAAACTTCTGAAGGAAGTGCCACAGTACAAGCTCATCACACCATCCGTTGTTAGCGAGAGGCTAAAGGTCCGCGGATCTTTGGCTAGGAAAGCTCTGGAGGAACTCCTTAACAAAGGTACTTACGATTAACTTTATAGAAATCAGTGATGAAGGCCAGGGTGGCAGGAAGTCGCTAAAAAAGGCTTACCATATCTTAGTAAAAAATGTAAAGCAACTGAAGGTTCCTGAGCCGTGCTATTATGAAGTAACTCTCGTGTACAAGAAGTAAGTACGGAGGTTTAAATCTTCTGGTGCAGTGGAAAAGAAGTATGTGATTAAGGGATGATTTGGCCTCACCATGAAGTTGCCAGAGTCACGTAGTATGTGATCCCATACAACTACATGGTGCATGCTCTTACGGGCGATCAGTTTAGAATGACTGTTCCTAGGAGCAGTACTCGTATATTGTGAAGCAGAAGACTCTTATGTTGGTTTTTGGTTGCAGGACTTATCAAGCAAGTGATTAAGCACCACGCGCAGGTCATCTACACGAGGGCGACCAAGGGCGATGACCCCGCACCCTAGACTACTCCTTCACACTCCGGTTCCTATTTTTATTTTTAACACTTCTGTTGTTGGAAAATAAAAATTTGAACCATAAAGTTGTTGCTTCATTTTTTTACACTTGTCCGGTATGTAATGATAGGGACTATAGGGAACATTTTCTTAGGCAGGGTCTAAGTACAAGCTATGACGTAGAGACCCGTTTGCAACGGTAGTCTAAGAAGGCAGCGCACAGCAAGCCATGGTTTTCTAAGGCTGCGCTGAAGTTCTGAGCCTCCACCTGAAGTCGTCAACTCTTCTGGCAACTTACGATACCTTTGAAGGCTCCCTGTCAGTCTGTCACCGATGTTTTCTGAAACCTACTATTAACGTAGAGCTAAACATCGTGTCCTATTCGCAGTCATTTGTTTTTCATTCGAAGAACACACTATATTTAGCTTTTAGAGCAGCCACGGCCATTGCCGGTCGTGCAACTACCAGTGTTATCCAGTTCCGTACTCTGAAGTAGACAAACTTAGCTCGTTCGGTTCCATCCGTTATTTCACTCCAAGTCAGTTTGTTTTGTTTATTTTCCGAGCTAAATTACTTTTGGGTATTATTTCTCAAATTATTTTTATTTCCCTTATTACATGTTTTAAAATTTTAAAATACATCTCAGGTAAGAAATAAGTTACGAAACTTACTGAAACCTGACAGGTAAGCATTTTCTCTTAATTATGGGCATACTTTTAATACTCTGGAAAGTTTTTTTGAGGTTAGGATTCCTTGGACGTGGACTTACCAATAAGTATTGAAACTTTTCAGAACTAAATTTTTCAAGTGCCTAACGATACATGTTTGATGACATTTGTCGAGCTTGAGAAAAAGGAGTGCTCAAGCTTCACCGTGGCGAGGCGCGAAGCGATTTCGTCTCCTTTAACGGGCCCCGAGACGGAAGCATTGGCAGAGCGGGGCATCGTTCTCAAGGAGAAGATAGGCGCAGGGTGCTTCGCCTCTGTCTTCTCTGCCGAATGTCATGAGCCTCAACGCCGTATGCGTCTGGCGTGTAAGGTGTTTGATACCAGCAAAGTTCCTCGCGAGTACCAGATCAAGTTCTTCCCCCGAGAGCTGGATATCCTAATGCGCGTGTCGCACCCCAACATCATTAATCTGCACAGTATTTTACAGCGGGGGGCCAAAGTTTTTATTTTTATGCGATTCGCTGAATGCGGGGATCTTTTGGAATACGTTCAAAAGAAAGGACCCATTCCGGAGGGTCAGTCTCGCCGTTGGTTTAAGCAGTTGGTCTCAGCGTTGCAGTACCTGCATCGAATGGATATTGCGCATAGAGATCTCAAGTGCGAAAATATCTTGTTGTCGCGGCGCGACAATATTAAGGTGAATTATTACAAGCTTCCTCAACCCACGGCCATAACCCATAAAAAAAAAAAAAAAAAAAAAACAATCTGCACTAAATCTGTCCGTGTGCCATATATCATGGTGTGTTACAAACAAAATCTTAACAAAACAAAATGCTATGGTGTTGTCTTGATACAATTTTAATGATAGCATATTCAATTCAATCCAAAATATGATTTTGTACCCACCAATTCTCCACCAATTGAATTTGCAACTTGGATAGTAACTTTTGTTAAATATTATATTGTAAGGTGGCTGACTTCGGGTTCGCCCGGCGGTGTGTGGACGAGGTGGGGCGGCGGGAGCTTTCCCACACGTTCTGCGGATCCTCAGCTTACGCCGCCCCCGAGATCGTGTCAGCAGTCGCTTACAACCCCAAGATGGCGGACGTGTGGTCACTGGGGGTGGTGCTTTTCATAATGCTCAACGGGATCATGCCGTTTGACGACTCCAGCTTAAACCGACTTCTTCGCCAGCAGGTACGGACGTTTTAGATCAGTTTTAGGCTGTAAACCTAATGCTGTTTGTTGCATTTTTGAATGTCCAGTTTCTGAGGCATTTTTCTTGGAATCTTAATGTTCCAAACCTAGTTACCTAACTGGTGATTTTATAATTAGTAGGTAATTTGAAAAATCATTCGATCGTTACACCAAGACACTTTCAACTAGTTCCTAACGTTAGTAGAGGGGTGGCACCTTTGAATTTCACAAGTAACCTATAAACTTCCCTTTATTCGCAAGTACTGATAAGCTTAGCTTTCTGACAAGTGGCAGACTTGTCGACAGGTTACGAAAAGCTGGTCCTTCCGGAAGAGGGTTCGGAACTCCGTCTCTTCGGTCGTTCGGTCTCTCGTCCGGCAGATCCTCGAACCAGACGTCATGCGAAGACTTCGTCTGGACGCCATCGCGAGACACCGGTGGATGGAGGCTCCGCTTGAAGCTGGCGACGGGGAACATGGTCACTCCACCAACAGAACGTCAGAGTGGTCCAACTACTAACACTTACTGTTACTCTAGCTGGAGATTATGAGGAAGTAAAGAAAAACGTGGCAATTCTGAAACTTACGGGTAGCAAGCTATAATGGTCATAAACGTCAGAATTACTTTCAGTGCTTATTCTTTCCTAATTTACTGCCTAGGTTCCAAAACTTGCTGACGTCCCTCACTTTTGAAAGGAGATTTCTTCGTAAACCCCCGACTGGCAAATTTTGAACTTTGCTATTCAACTGATCGTATCCCCGAAAATTGGTAATTTTATCTGTTCACATTTTGTTGATGGCCTTCCCGTAAAAATCACGAAATGAGAATTTCATCTGAACTATACCTAGTTCGTTCTCAAATAGGCATTTACCTATTTTTTTGGAGATCGTTATACAGAGAGATATATGATGAGCACATTTTCTTATGTCGATACTGGAACTCAGTCGATCTTTTAGTTCATCCCCAGGAAAGCTCGGCAAAAACGTTAACAAATTCGAAATTCTCCTCACTTCAATAAGGCACTTTTGTGGTCTTAAATTCCCAGATGAAGAGTCGTCATCAAATTTAACGATGACCAGAACCAAATTATGACTTCCTTCTCTTCCCGATTTTTTTCATTCCTCTCCGGAGTTTTTTAAACATTTTAAAACGTTTTCTCGCTAAAATGACCTTATAAGTCAACTCAGCAGCAAAAATGACAGATGCGATAAGCAGAAGACAGCTAAATACAGCGAAGGCCCCGGAGAGTTGCTCCATATTCAGTTTACTCATGTCTGGATCACCTTCAATAATTATAATATCAACGGAGCTGGCATCGCTTAGCGCGTGCTCCAGCTCTTTTCTCAAGTAGTGTTCCCCCCAGCCGCCTTCTCGTAATCGCAACACATTCATCTGTAACTCTGGCTGCAGCGGATGGTCGTGGGTAGTGTAAAACGCCGGTCTGTGTTGTCCATGGGTCTCCTTCAAAATTCGAACTAAAGGTCTACAAGTAGTATGCGTCAGCAACCTGTTGGTTTCATATGCGATAATACTTTCCGTCAAGAAAACAATTTCTTTCTTCTTCTGCGCGATTCGCTTCAAAACGCTGACGTGGTCATATGTCCAGTTTACTAAGTTGTTGGTCGTTATGTATTGGTAAAACTCGGGAGTTTCATCTCGGACTGTTGACAGTACGGATGGGAATATGTTAGCTACGTATCCTTCGCGCACCGCCTCCATGGGTGATTCGGGAGAGTCGACGGTGTGGCCACTGGTCAGAACTCTGAACATCCCGGACTGATATGCTGCTGTAACATTCAGCACGTAGACAAAGTACAACGCGAGGAAAAATCGCGTGAGGGGTCGGGTAGAGACGGTCGAAGGGTACACAACTGGGGTATACAATATGTGACCCACAGAAATCATGGTTGCTTCCACAGCGCTTAATTTGCTCAGGGCCCAAAGAAAGACAGCTGCCACCATGACGATTAGAAGTGTTCCTAGCCACATAAACAGGTCGAATACCTTGTAAAGATCACGCCACGAAGGAACACGGTGGGGTAACGGCCCCGCCCACACAATATGGGCTCCGTCAGTGACGGATTCGACAGGATCCGCAAACACAGACCGTTCCCAGGTGAGAAGAGTCCCACCGAAAGCAATGTCCGCTTCGTGACGATACACTCGACCGATGATACCCACCACATTTCCGTTAACAACCGACACCCACGGCTTCTCTCCAGGGGGACTTCTGATGAATCCAATCGTGAAGTTTAAAGATCGAGCGAAGTCTTGTAGGAACAAGACCTCTATGCCTTCTGTAAACGGATTATTTGGGTCTTTGGTGTTGGAAAAAATGGTAAATTCCGTGCTAGCTGCAACTATTTTACACTGGTTGAGATTCCAGCCGGTTCTCTTGGGAAACAGCGTGTGGTTGAGTGGACTATCTTGGTGCCATCGGCCAGCGCTGAGTGCGTGCGGTTCGCAGTGAGTTTGTGGTGAGTACGGGACTGACGTGTAGAGCTCCACCTGCTCCTCCCCAGCCGCCATCACCGCCACACTAGCGGCTTTCGTTTGTCGCCACAGCTCACTGACAATCACTTGAGCCAAATCGAGGCTCTCTGTTCTCCCTACAACTACGGTCAAGATTGAAGCCCTGGCTGACCAGACAGGATTTGTTGTCCATCTATACACTTCAGCCGAAAAGAGTCCAGGGGTAATCACTACCCTACTCTCAATAATTGCGACGGTCTGTCTAACTTTTTGTAATTTCAAGTTTCCGAACTGAGTTTTGGAGGCCTGACAGGAGCCATCAAATACTGTCAGTGCCCAGTGCTTGCCTAGTTCCTGGATCAGATCTTCAACCGGATCCTTGCCGACATCTTTGAAGTTCCTCAGTGGATCTACAATGAGCAGTAGGATTTCAGGGCTGGCGAACTCCATCCTGGCAACTTCCACGACCGCTTTCGGCCACTGCAAATGGAGTACCGCTGCCCCATGCACTAAGCACAAAGTGGAGAAAACAACGATAGTGAACATTCGGACGTTCGCATGAAACAAACGGGGGTAGCGAACGCCTCAGATTGATCAGTCGACATGGCCAAAATCCTATATATATCTACCTACTGCAAATCCACAGAACAAAGTCAATTGATTAAAATTTCATTCGTGGATTATTTTATGGGCAATAAGGATTTTGCTGCTGATCGTACAATTTAATTTACTTCGAATACGGGGAAGTCTTGATTTTATCGACTCCGGCAACGGTCGCACCAAACTGATAATTAAGGGAAGGGGAGTATAGTACACAACACACTTGATGGCTTTCCACCATTTTCGTGTTTCCGCGGATCGTGTTGTGGAGTACGACATTTTATATGCATGCCTGCTATCTGCTCACTAGATCCAACACAGGCGTAGCTCTACTTAAACGCTTCCGTGTGCTGTCACATGAACATCTAAGTAGTCAAGCTATAAAAATTGACATAGGAGTCTATATGGGAATATTTCAGAGGGAACTCTTGAATATAAAATATGTCTTTTAGGGTGGCTATTCCCAGTTCCTTACTGTGCAGATAAAGTTAGTGAATCTATCTTCCCAAAATATTTGCCGTTAAAAGTTCACTAGCTAACGTTAAAGGCAAGCTACCAAGGGAAGTAGGTAGGCAGGATTCGCATGCTTGGAAGGTACAAATAGCCGCACAAAAATATTCACTTTCTCGATACATTTAAGCAATATTATAGCGAGAAAGTATTATGACTGAGCGAAGATTCGATTTTAAGCATTGGAGTCCCCTAAGACAAAGAAAGCGTTTTCCAGAAAATAACTGTCCGTCCGCCCGTCATTCTTGGATTCAGCAGCTACAGCACTGAGCCGGCGTTAAGGGAAAGTATGCTAAATTAACTATAGAAGGTGGCCTTGCGAATGTCCTATCTACGTAAATAGTTATTTGTGAAATGAGCCTTTTATTAACCCTTGAAGCGGTGCACGACAGCCCTGATCGGCTAAACGATACAGGAAAACATCCACTAATTAAATTGTTTTGTCCACAAGGAAGGCAACTAGACCGTGGCCGTGGTTATTGGGAATACAGCTGAGTACGGTTCGGCTCAAGCTGTTGTAAGTGAGTTGTGGCGGCAGATGAAGGCTGTCGCCGTGGCGGTGATGCCGACTAGAGGAGATAAGGTGGAAGTCTACACGTCGGTTCCGTACACCCCAGAAACTCCCTGCGAGCCGCTAGTATTCAGTGTTGGCCGATGGCATCAAGACATCACACTCAACCACACACTGCTTCCCAGCAGAACCACTTGGAACCTCAACCTCAACCAGTGGAAAATTGTTGCAGCTACCTCCACCCCCCCCCCCCCCCCTTACGTGTGCGCCACTGGCGTTAAACAAACTATGGTTGGAGGCGTAGAGGTCATGGCTCTTTCGCAGCATAGCAAAATCGATGACCTTTAGCTACGGCTTTATCAAAGCCCCACCTGGAGAACATGTATGGACTTTATTTTCAAATGGATAACCAGCGGGAGTCATTGGTACACAGCACTGATACGAGGCCGACTTTGCATTCGTCGGAATGAGGTTAACTCTGCAAAGCTACAGTCTGGTCAAAGCCATTGATTCCTACTATAGAGCGGAAAGCTATGCGTGGGCTGCACCTCTGCCACAGAAAGCTCCTATAGGTACCTATATACAGGCCCATATCCAGAAAGCGGTCAAGGGGGGTTTAGCCTATATATTTTTGCTTCACGTTGGCATTACCCTTTTTTCAATATTTGAAATATAAAAATTTATTTGAACTCTTTTTTGAACATTTGAAACATACCTAATTTATCCAAAATTCAGATGATGGAATTGGGATCTGTCGCTGTCATAAACCGGTAGATTTTTTTGCTGAGCTCGGGCCCGATGCGGCGCGAGGAGCTGAGAATTCCCGCATCCCGGCGCACTGCGATGTCTCCCAGCAGGCCCGCGGCAGCGCTGGAGTCGCTGCAGCGCCGGTACGCCGTCAGCAAGGCTAGAGGTGACGGGTACTGCCCCACTATGGCTTGAGCAACCTGTGTAAAAACATCACTATACCAACACAATGGGCCTCCTTACTGGAAATCATTGGATAGGTTTGGTTAGGTACTGCAGTCGGATCACTTGCTTAATTTTCCGTGATACAGTACGGATTTTTTATTCACGTGAAACGTGGCACCAGAGTGGTTTTTTGTTCCCATTTTTTTGAGAAAGCTGTTGGATATTTAAATGTTCTGAAATATAATAATCTCCGAAATTAACTGGATACGTTGTGACTTCACGATATAGTTAGTAATTTTGACCAATTTTTTATCGAACGTAAAATCACAAAATAGTCAGTTAATTTCTGACGTTAGAAAGCAGAACATCTAAATACCCAACAGTCTACTCTGAAAATGGTCGTACCTCCGAACTACCACAGGTTCGAAATACATTTCACTTGGTAGCATCGAGATCGAACCGGGGTGATCCCGCTCTCGTTGTTCCTCCAAAAGACGACATCTAAACAACTCGGCTACCGAGGCTGTTCAGTACTCTCAGGTATAGGTACTTACTTCAAGTCCCACATTGTTGAACTGGCAGATCTGTTGCTGCCACAGCTCGAGCAGACCGTTTCCATTCTTGTCCACCTTGACGCAGCTTTTTCCGTCAGCTTTTGCAAACCACGACACCGTGTCCTTCTCTCTGCTGTACTGCTCACGTTTATATTCTATCTGCGATATGGAGCGTGTCATTTGGAGTACTGTTGTTGCTACCTCTTGAGCATTCTCCACATTTCTGTAAATAGAAAATGACACGTTTTTCAGCAGAATTTTCTGATGAATGATGTATGATATGAAATAGTTTCAGTATATTTTTCCAACTAACTAACCCTTATGAACTGGAGTTTCTTACTTGTGACAGCAGTTGGTCAGGAGCTGCGCCTCAGTGAGAGCCATTTCAACATCGTCTGGTGCCACGTCCGGGGCGGCCGCCAGTTCACCGTCCACCTTCTTGCCACGAGGCTGGTTTCCGGTCAAAGCCGCTTTCATCGCCTTATTCATCTTATTCGCCTGAAAAGCCAAATACTTTTCCATCCCTACAATAACAAGTGTCAGTTTTTTCCCACTTTCGGCACTTTGGAGTGCCCTCACGTGCTTTAAAAGTTCTCCTTTGGAAACCCAGGATACGAAATCCCACCATCCAACCAACTTCAAAATTTGGCTCTCTTCCTGGACTCGGTCCGTGACGTCCTCTAAACTGTCAACACCCAACTCCTTTACTACCTTAGTCCAGATAATAGTGTTTGGAATTAACAAAGATCGAACGCAATATCGGATGCCTTCTTTTTGTAAACAGGAAGTAATGTCAGTCCCAGCCGACGAATTAATAATTTGAGTGTCAATATGGACGGTTACACTCTTGATAACTTCTTCAGGCTTACGACTCCGCTGTTGCGAAGCAATGGCGGTCTTCATATTCTTTTGTCTCTCTTGCTCAAGTCTCCGTAACGCTACTCGTTCATTTTTTTGCCTTCTCTGCTCTTCTTTTGATTGCGCTGGCTTCTTCCTTTTGCCGTTGTGTGGTAGACTAGTTGGAGCAGGGTTCAACAGGTTGTCTAGTGAGTTGCTGCCCATTAATTCATCATGTTGAGGAGATTCTGTTGAAAACGGTGATGAGTAATTTGTGGAATATGAGTCTTTTGATCGAGAAAAGGAGCTTGTCAGACTGTTCTCAACAGTCGTACCTACTCCCAAAAGTGGGCTGCTTCTGCTGCTATGAGAAGTCGCTATTGGAGGCGAATAATTATTTGTAACACTACCACACGGATTTGAGCATTCAGGTGGAGAAAAGGCGTCTACCTCACGGTTTTCTACAGTCGTACCCATGCTGAAAAGTGAGCTACTGCTTCCTCCATTTTGATAAGATGTTGTTACCGGTGAGTAATTCACAATACTACGACACAGATCTGCGCATGTAGGTTGATAAAAGTCTACCTCTGGGTTTTCTACGGTCGCACCCGTTTCGAACCTTGAACTGCTGTTGAAGGGTTCTCCATTCTCAGAAGGCACAGTGGGCGGTGGTGAATAAATTGTGTCACTACCACATGCATTTGCTTCTCCCGGCAAATCTTCTTGATAGTTATCATACTCCACGGTAGCATCGCTCCGAGGGCTTCCTCCTTCGCAGATTTCTGTGGTGTCGCTATCGTCAATCACGATCTCATCCGGTACCTACGAAAGGATCTACATGTAATACGATTTATATATACTACTAATATGAAACTAAGCTTACTTCTGATTATGTGACACTATTTTAGCCACTAGTCGTTGATAACGTTAACCGTAACGACAGAACCGAAAAAAAACGTAGGTACCAGTTGTCCCGCGTAATCTATCCCAGGTCCGTCATCTTCAACCCAGTCATTATAAAAGTTATCATCCATAAAATCCATCGTTTCTTGCATATACTGGAGTCAAGACCTATTTAAGAAAATTAAAATAAATAAATTTACACCAAGAAAAATAAAAAAATGATCAAAACCTTTGAATCATGTGTGTGTGTGTAAACATAAACAAAAAATTTTTGGCGTTCGAGACGTTGGAGGGACGTGGCATTAGAATTCTGATAGGTGGTTGAGTAGGTTGATTTGTCTCATTTTTTAGCAGTGTATATTTATTATTTGTAAGTTAAGAAAAATGAAATTATGTTAAATCTAATTTATAATGAGTTTAAATAACATAAAATACGTTTTATGCCTTTAAAAGTGGAGGAAACAAAGTAAAAACAGAACCTAAAAAAAGCGCCAAAAATGTTAAAATGATGTATCGATCTATCATTTTTATATCGATATTATAATTTGGATTTAAAAATGGCTGGACAAACAACAGACGTTGTAGTGGATGCTCTTCCCTATATTGACCAAGGATACGATGATCCAGGAGTTAGAGAAGAAGTAAGCAATTCCAAAAAAATTAGGAATAATTGGAGAAACCAGTTGTGGTCTAATTTTTTGTAAATTTTTATTATTTATCCCTCACTTACACGTTCTTTGTGTTGCAGGCACTGGCAATGGTTGAAGAAGAGACGAGGCGATACCGGCCAACTAAAAATTACCTCGAGCATTTACCCCCCTTAAATTTGACAGCATTTGAGGTATGTTCTTAGCTTCAGTGAGGTTGTGTCTGTCACTTGCTCCGAGCGTTAACGTCGTACTATGTTGGGTTTGACATGCTTTTTACTTAGCTAGCACAGTTCGGGAGGTTCTTACTGTTTGATTTTCTGGTTTAGTCTGACATACTGAAGGCTGAGCTTGAGCGAATGCAGCAGCGGCTTCCTATGGATGTTCTAAGCATGCGTCGGTACGAGCTTCCTCCACCACCGCCTGGCAAATTGACAGACCTCGCCGCGTGGAACGAGTGTGTGGATAACTCTATGGCTCAGCTGGAACATCAGTCTATTCGGTAATTTGTTTGTTATCTTCGTAAAATTAGGTCAACTATCTATTTACTATACATATATTCACGCTTAGTACCTTATGTTGGACCTGGGGGCTCTACAGAACAGGAAATAACGTCTATATGTATTTTCTAGTGTGGGAAATCTGGAACTGATGCTGGAGTACGGGTGCGAGTCCTGGAGAAGACTTCTGGAGAATTTGGTTGGACAGGTCTCACAAGCTCAGAAAAAGCTCCAGGCTATGAGGTAAAAATAACATTTTTTTCTTTCAAATTCTCCTAAAAACGTTGCCGAAGCTCTCACTTTTATGTCTGGTAATTCTGGAGGTAGGTACTTACCTACTCAGTAGTGATATTCTCTTTGTTTGGGTTTCTGTATTTGGATTTTTTCCCCCCTCCCACTTTAGGAAATCTATCCAAGAGATAAATTGGGAGCGAAAGAGCGCTCAGACGGCAGGAGGTGAAAAGCTGCGGAACCTTGAAGCCACCTGGGTCAGCCTTGTCGCCAAAAACTACGACATAGAGCAAGCCTGCCTCAGTATGGAAAATGAAGTCAGCAGGATCAAGGCGCAGAAGAGGAGACGCTAAACCTCCTGAAACCTCACTCCATCCTGTGGCTCACATTCCTGCTGACTGCCTTGTTTCTTGGTTTTTCAAATGAAAAATTATTGAATACCTTACGTAACTAGACTTCAGGTTCAATCACTGACACTGTTCATGGTGATTATACTTATGTAATTTTCTACTTCATATTCGATTACCTACCCAACTTACTCTTTAGGAAACAGATGGATCCGAACGAATGAATGAAAGAAGAAGAAATAAGTAGTAGTAAGCAGCATAATTGCTCATTGCAAAATTTTGGCAGCAAGGTTCAGTCTACTTACTGTTTGTAGCGGTTGCCACCCCTAATAATGCTCAGTAACAGCATGATGGTTCAGAAGTACAGGTAAAAGAAAATCAGTGGCTGCATGACATTTTTATAATAACGGTACTAATGAAATATTTATCACTCCTACCCTTTTTCTACAGTTTCACTTTCTTTAGTTTCTGCTTTTTTAGACATCGGTTCCAGTTCTTGGTCTAGCCGCTCCTTTGCCCTAACCACTTTCGACTGAAGATAAAACGATCCACCTTTCGACTTGTCGTTGACATTAAATAAATGTTCGTACTTCTTGAGAACTTCTTCTCTATCTAGTTGAGATACATTAAGAATTTGCTGCGCCTCTTCTACGGTCATGCCCGTCCTCAAGTTCTCGGCCGCGCGCTGCGCACCCTTCCGACCTCCACCAGCTCTTTTCGCAGCCTCCTGACTTGCTGCGAATTCTTGCCTGACAGCCCGTGTGAACGCTTTCCCAATAACTTGCGCACCAAGTACTATTATCTGAGCTATATATTTTGCCATTATTTTAGCTATAAATTACAGAATCTGACGACATTTAACAACTTTTTTCGCGTGTTTATTTTTCACTTGTAAGGCGCCATGTTTGTCGTGGCACTAAATAAGGCCGCCATCTTTTTCCCGCGCAAACCACGTTCTGAACTTTTAAAAGTTTTACCTATTTTTTTAATGATAATTTATTATTTCTATAGTACTTAACATAATTTTATTGAAATTATTTTAAATTTTTAAATAATATAGTATTGAAACAGAAGTTTTGTAGGTACAAAAACACTTCTTTCAAACCTGAGACTTGGGTATCAACATTCAGGGACCTACCCATATCATGAGCTATCGCCCATATAGTACCGGCAGGTGCAGATGTATACTTTACAATGCCTCACAATAATGCAATGGTGGGAAAATTAGCTGTTAGAGTGAATTATTTACGGTGTGGCTATGCATATGGGCGGAGCTGACTGCAATATTTGCAATTTACAGCCCCTAACACTTAATGGCATTTCGACTCGCACCATCACAACAGCAGTGTATTATTTTTATTGAGTTCCGCGATACTTCCATTCCCACACTGACACAGGTACCCCTCTAGCTATATACCTACCTCTTGTTCTCCTGTGAAGTTACAGGTACTACCACAAGGCTTTTCTTCAGGCAGACAGGAAAAATTCCGAATGTATCAAAAAACGAAATAATTTAATAACAGACATTTACAGTGATCAGGACTTCGTTCACGACATCGTCTTGAGTCCAGCTAGAAGAATCCAGGGTTGGTGTGCTCAATGACGCATCGCTTACAGTACTTCTTCACGGCTCTGTACCCATCAAGGGATATGTGACAGTCCTGAATATTGAGCTGCTGCAGACCTCTGCAGTAGTAGGCAATGCACTGAACACCTCGGTCTGTAACTAGCTCGCAGCTCCGTAGACTCAATTTCTTCAGGTTAGGACAACTCTCAGCCAGGGCGCGGAGCCCCGCGTCGCTGACGTCGCACTTGCCAATGTCCAGGGCTCGGAGGCGCGGGCAGGACCGCGCCAACACCGTGAGCGCGTCATCGCTGACGGCCTCACAGCCACGGGCGTTGAGGTAGCGCAGTTTGTAGCACCGTCGCGCTACTACTTTCAGCCCTGCGTCCGAGACCTGCTCGCATTTCGCGACGGAGAGGTAGCGCAGTGTGGCGCCTAACTTAGCGAGCTCGTGCAGTCCGAAATCAGTGACCATGTTGCAGTCGCTGACACTCAGCTCCCGTAGTCCAGAGCAGAAGCTAGGCACCAACTTCACTCCAGTATCTGGAACGAAAAATAGAGAAATTAGCTCCACATGACTTCGGATAGTAAAATTATAACAGGTAACATCTTGTGCCTCTCAGTGGCCGAGTGGTCCTGAGAGGTCCGGGTTCGAATCTCGGCGGAGCGGAAAAATTTTTCGCTTCCGACATGGATGTATTGGCTTCGTCCCACAAACCTATATACTTCCGTGTCTCGTTGGGGTTGATGGATATTTAAATACCTATCTATAACTAGCATGACTGGAAAAATTAGTCATAAGACACTGTACCTGTAACTTGAACGCAACGCCTTAGATACAGGTAGACTAGTTGTGGACAGCTGCGAACAATGAGCTTGAGTCCTGTGTCATCGACAGCAGAGCAGTCGGTCAGGTCCAGGTACTGCAGGAGCAGACGAGGGGGGTCAGCAGCGGAGGGGGGAGCTAGGGTTGATATACTGGTACACCCTGAAACAGAAATAGGTAAGATAAGTGAGTTTTCAGCAACAGTTCTCTCTCTCTCTCTCTCTCTAACGACTGTCAAGGGTAGCGATCACTTGTAACAGAAAATGACAACAATTGTTTTTCACAGCTTGAAATGCGAGAACTTCAGACGTGAAGATGAGACAAAGGTATAATACACCTACCTATATCTTCTCACAAACGTATTTGCATTTATTCTTATTGTGCATAAGTATAAATGGACAATAGGGACGTGATGGGCGGAAATAGGTCAGGGGGCAACCCTCAAGCCGTAAATTATAACATCGGCAATCGGCATATGCATTATTATTGCACATCACCTGCAGACGATTCATACTGGTAGGGACGTACTCAAGTGAATCATCCTGTGGCATAGGTCACTATGGTTACCCCTATACTAACGCAACGCAAGGGCTAAGTCTGTCTGGAGGCATATATCACACCTGTAGGAGTGTACGAGACAGTGCCGCACACAGACTTTATAGTTAGGTACATGTATTTCGAAAAAATATGTAGTAGTACAATGCAGAACAGATTTCGCCAGGTCCTGAAGTCTACTATAGTGTCCTCTAAAAGTTCACTATAGCGTTATCCTCCCGCGCAAAGAGGGTGGTTAAACCTGGTTTATACGATCGATAAACGCAACCGATAAACCTTCGTCAAGTTCGTTAACTGGGAAAATTCGAAGAAACAGGGGATGGAAAAAAGTACCCCTGACCCCTGCTCTGAAAGGCACTCAAAAATAGTTTTCGAAACTGACAATAGGGAAATCAGCACGGAATCTGCACTAACAACAAAGCTATTACCTATCTAGGAATCTTCTTAGTATACCCGAGCGGGAACTTCCTCGTTAGCTCCGTTTTTTGAAGACAGTTACGGTCCGATTTACCGATTGCAGAGGGTATACGCACGAGGCAAATACAAGTGCCCATTATACCTCCTTTCCAATAGGAGATCTCTGGTCTTGCATCTACCGTCACGTTGCTCCGAAGGCATCTTTTGTCCGTCCGTCCTCCGTTCTTTGTGAGCTATGTGCCAGCTAATGGGATGGGTGTAACAGTACCTCTATCTCTGGACTCACTATTTGGCCCTTTGCCCCGTTTATGAAAGAGGCGGCTCGTTCTGTGCGAAGAGCGATAGCCATCGACTGCGCGGCTGGAGAGGTGTTGACGGTGTTGTCGCAGAGAGGTGAAAAAGCTATCGCAACGTGCTTTTCGGGAACACGTGCATTTGGTAACGTTTCCTTTTTTTAAAGGGCGTAATTTCTGGTAAACTATTCGAATAACCAAGACCTCTGGGGGCTCTCATCGGCCATTGTCCTGCCAGACTTGGTCCTGGTTCTGGTATAATAATAAAGTAAATGCAAATGTGTCAAGCAGACATCTCTGCGCCTAAATTTGAAAGTCGCAAGGTCAAAGACAAGTCCTAAAAGCACAGAAGAAATGTAAAACATGTGGAAATGAACACAAAGTCAGATAAGTCTTGCGTGCTCAAACCCACAGATGATGGGCTGTAAAGCTATGAATTACGATCAAAGCATCTTACCTATAATTCTACTCAAACACAATTTTCCACTTTAAGAAGCAGACAATGCAGACTAAGCTCACTATTCTACTCCATGATATCAAAAACCTCGACGCGGAGTGGCTAGATGATGCTTAGATGGTCGCGTTTTGCCACCATAGAAAAAATGACTGTTTCAAAAGTAAGGAAACAGGAAAAATGCCCACTCACTATATTGATCTTATTGGCAGCAAAAATGCCCAACCTTAACTGAGGAAGAGCTATTAGCAGCAGAACTAACTTTTGCAATGACTTCAAGGGGCCAAAGAAAATTTGAACCTCAGGTTGGATATTTTGGCCTCACCTGACGAGCCATATAGCCCGCGGTGGATATTTTGGCCACCCTGGGCCCTGAGGCATTAGAGCCGTGTAGAACAGGTAGCAGTTCCCAACGAGGGGGAGGGGTCCATCGCCTATTATATTAATAACATTTGTTTTTTGTTTCACTTGGGCCTTCACCTCAAAGGTACCTATAGGTACACAGTTAATGCCCTTATGCGTTTTAGGTACCGACGTTTTTTATATTTTTAGGCACATACCTACATTTTTTTTTGTTCACTTTATACACGTATTGCCCAAGTAAGTATAAGGCTGTATGGCAGTGGCGTAACTAAGAATTATCGAGGGGGGGGGGGGGGGACTTGCCTCATGCCCTCCCCCCTGCAGTATAAGAAGTATGCTTAGATGAGATACGACAGCCTTCCTAGCTGCGTTTGTGGCAGAATATTTGGTTCGGAGGTTCTTAGGTTCGATTTGCGGTCTCGACTGAAATTTTTTCGTCTCAAATACTTTGTCAGCATTATTTTTCTAAGAAAATAACAACACACAAACTTGATATTTTTGAAGGGCAAGTACAATATTTAATTAATAACACCTTTATGCATACATAGGTTGCAACGCTTTCAATATTACACTTCCACCTCCGTAAATATACCCAGTCCAAAAAAATATCCTGTACTTCTCCAGTAAATAAAGTATAGATTATCGGAAACAGCTCTTTCATAATCATAATACAACTGAATCTGAATGAACGATTCAAAGTTGAGCGCCGATTAGAGAAGCCATGACTAGTTCTGCCGAACAAGTCCAAAAGTGAAGAGGAAGTTTAAAATCCGCTTTACGTCTTAGCCGCATAGGAACACAGGTTTGCCAAGGGTGGGCCCTGCTGAGGCCTCTATCGGGATTAGTTGATTGAATCGGCTCATAGGATTAGGTAGTTAGCCAGGTGATTGGCCCATACCTCGAAGACGCAGATTATTGGCCCAGAATAATTTAATAATGCAATAGAAACATCATGATTGGTTTGTAAGAAAATTTTTACAGAACCCGGAATACCTACCAAACACTACTGTTCTGAACCGCCATAGCCTCGATATTAAGGGCCACCATACATTCGCTATTTTTTACGTTCCAATTTCAGACTTTGTGAGAAAACTATTGGATATTTAAATATTCTGAAATATAATGTCTTTTTAACGTCATTACTCATGAGGCTATGTTGTGATTTTACGATCGAGTGATTTTTGTCACCAAATAAATTGTCCAAAATTAACCGATCGTGAAATCACAACATAGCCTCATGAATTATGACGTTAAAAAGACATATTATATTTCAGAATATAAAAATATCTAATAGTTTTCTCACAAAGTTTGAAATCGGAACGTAAAAAAAAGCGAATGTATATTCAGCCTTAATTTCACTTGACATGCTGAAAGAGAAAAACTTTGATTGGATTGGGATCGAACCGGTGTGACCTGGCTCGCAAGGTTCCTCTAAGGACACCCCTCTAACCACTGGACCATCGAGGCTGTCAGCATTTTGTACCTCAGTTCATTATTTATTTTGTAGAGTTGGATCGCAGAGAAATTCTCAAATTTGAAAACTGCGCCTGCATTTCTGTGATTATGTTTTTCACGACATCATTCCCAGGACTCATTTATAAGAAGTCAGCACGAACAAGTGGGCGAAGGATTAATTAATTAAGGATGATAATGTCATGATAGTGATATGTGCTTGAGAAGAGTGCAAGAAGTAGCTAGGTAGCGGTATCGGTGCCCACTGTACCAGGTTTATGTTAATTCAATATTCATGCAGTGGCATTTCAAGCCTGATAAAAATGACGAGTGTTTGCAGAAGTCATAATAATTATTCCACTAAAAAATCGTTGGCACTAAAGGGCCAGCAGGTGTATTCCCTTTCTCGAACGCCAGAAAACTCACTCAACTAACACCTTCAAAAATTATTGTAAGAAGATAAGGCATGCCATGATGCAATATATGGAGAACAGTTCTTCTTAAAATAAATTTTGAAGGTGCTAGTTGAGTGGGTTTTCTGGCGTTCGAGAAAGGGAATACACCTGCTGGACCTCTCTTTGTGACCTCTGTAATTGTAATCACGACCAACAGACGAGTTTCCCCCAGACAGTGAAGTATACCAATAAAGAAAAGAGCCAAAAAATAAATCTACAATGCCATACCTTAAAATCCCCAACAGAATATAGTCAGGTACACAGATAAATAGTCTCACAGGGAGTAGGGCGTGCAGAAGCTGAGATTGGTCAGCTAGGCAACGGACTTACGTCATTCCCTAAACTATATTCTCAAACGAGAATTATAGAGGAGCCGTCGTGTTAGTATACACGATAGGGGCCTACAGTTTTAGATTTAACTCGAGATGCCGAATCAGAGATGAGTATACCGACCAGTAGGTGTATTCCCTTTCTCGAACGCCAGCAAACCCACCCAACTAACACCTTCAAAATTTATTTTAAGAAGAACTGTTGTCCGTATATTGCACCATGGCCTGCCTTATCTTCTTACAGGAAAGCTTTGATAGGATCGATTCTAGCAATGGTGCCCCAAAAGCTGAACACTTTGCTTGGTTGGCGATATTTCCGTTCTCTTAACCACCTTACTTTTGCAGCGAAAAAGCACACTGACTCTCCAACATCCAGTGGTATTTTTCGCACTCCTTGGTGTTAATACTGGTGCTCCGCTGGTGTTAAAAGAGCGATAGTAGCCACAGGTACATTTTTTTTATCAGAAGGTATATAGTGAGGGGTTAACCACTCGTTGGGGATCATTGGAAATCTTTATGAAATCTCTGGGAATCTTGGTTGGAAATCTTTATGGAATCTCAGTGGAATCTCTGGAGTGGTTACCCCCTCGGTATATAGGTAGCAATACGTGTTGGCGGAGGCTGAGGTTGGCTGCAGGCAAGGCCGCTCAGCGCCCAGTCTTCGTTGTAATGTCCGCCATGTTAGATTGTCCACCTCTGAGTCCATTTAAAACGACATAAAATATCTTTCTTTGATTGCATCACTTTGACGTGGGCTATTGTTCATAACAACGCGCTATTGTTAAACCAGCCGGCAACAAAACGCCGGTCAAATCGGCCGATTAGGCTCCGTGCTGGCGCCAGCTTCAAATTTGGTTCTATGACCTTGCTGCTTTGAGAAATCTATTTTTGCAAGCTAACAATCTAGCAGTTTTTAAATTAAGGTAGTATGCAATGAATGATGTATAGGTACGAGTTATGATATCTACTGTGGTCTCTCTCTGTAACGAAAATCTCTCTATATAACGAGCAAACAAAAGCTATCTCCAAAATGTCACCCTTTCTAGATCGAACTTTCTTCCTAGAGGTGCCTTGCCGTTTTGGAAGAAAGACGCAATAGGTTCTCCTTTTTTTAAATAATTTATTTTACTCCAAATAGATCACTTCCCGAAATAGAGTTCCTCTTGAATGTCCCCTTAAGAGGACACTATACCTGACGGTGCATTTTTTGCCGCCCATAAGATTAACATTGCGAGCGGCGATTCATTTTCAAGGTTTACCCTTGGTTGGAAAGACACTAAATTTTGCCTGTAGCTAGCCCTAACAATGTTCTAGGGAGTGTTCGAAGCAGATTTCCCAATTTCTCACTGGTTTCTTTTATTGCAACTGTTTTGCAAATGCTAGAATCGCATACCTCAAGAAAAGTGCTGTATCTCGAAAGCCAGTAAAAAAATGGGAAATCTGCTTCGAACACTCCCTAGAACATTGTTAGGGCTAGGTACAGGCAAAATTATGTGTCTTTCCAACCAAGGGTAAACCTTGAAAATGAATCGCCGCTCGCAATGTTAATCTTATGGGCGACAAAAAATGCACCGTCAGGTATAGCGGACCCTTAATTTTATTTCATTAACTGTTTTACAAATCATACTTGCTGATGTAATGTGGAGCTGTCTCAAAAAGGGAGGGTACGGTACAAGGAAAATACTCAGAAAATTGAAGATCCGAGAAACAATACTCTGCTATACCGTGGGCCAATGCGGATACCAGTAAACCACGCAAGATATAATATTATTTATGGGTGTCGTGACCCCCATTATTTTTCTTTCATCAGAAAGGGCAAATATCATTAAAAAAGCGAAGACAGCGGTAGTTCGAAGCCCCATGCTGGAAATAAAAGTCAAAGAGAGTATGGTTAGTTGCGGTAGCAGTCTTCAAATTGTACTGTAATTTGGATCCTCATCTTTTAACTGACGTCCGACTTCTACCATTGAAACGTGAGACCAGAAAACTAACAGTTACTTTGATTTACTGCACTGATGCTCCGATCTTACAAAGTTGCACCGTAGGAATTTGATTTTTCAAATAGCAACTGCATGCACTGGGGAAATTTCTGCACTGGCCACAATAAGTCTCAGTTTATAGCTCCAGTCCCTCCCCCCTCCAAACTGAGATTAAATGAAAAGAAGAACCACTGAGGGTGGATTTCACCAGTGCCTAAAGTCTACTATAGTGCCCCCTAATAGTTCCCTATAGCGTTATCCTCCAGATAAGAAATGCTGGTGCCTTTCACCATCCTGCCGATGGCCCCCTTATCACAGCGTTAAAGGTGGTGGAATAGATGGCAGAAAAACACCACAGCTACCTTCAATGCCGTTGAAAAAAATGTTCTCATTTTCAAAGTTGGTCCACCTGTTCACCTGCTGTTTGTTGTTGTTGGTATCTTCGCACCCATTCCCAGGCTCCAGCGAAGAGTTTCAGAATGTTGAGAGATGGCCGTCGCTGATCGCCGCAGCACTGCGCGACCTCTTCGTGGACCTCACCATCCCGTCATGTATCAAAGATGGCGCGATATATCCACCGTACAATGTGGTTCCATTTATTTTCTTCACATCTGCTAGCCCTAACACTTCTTCATAGAAACGTGCGCGACGTTGTTGATGACCTCCGTGTGACCGGCCTTGGTCAGAGGCCGAAGCTATGGACTCTCGTAGTGTGATTGGTCAGAAAGATTTAACGTCATCACGCGACCCTAGTTCAGATCTCCTGACACTAGCACTTCTTCATAGAAAGTTGTTGATGTGACCGGCATAGGTCAGTCAGAAGTCCGAAGCGGAATCCTCTGATTCTCGTAGAGTGCTTCGTCACTTCGTCAGTGTGATTTAACGTCATCACGAGACCCTAGTTCACATCTGCTGGCTTCTTGAGGTCCAGCCTTGGCGCAGCAGTAGATCATGCAGGAAGGACGTAGGCTGCCTTATCACCCCTGCCGCTGGGGAGCTATCATGAGCCGAAGGTTTAGGAATCTAACTGGTCGCCCTATAATATGACGTCATCACGTTGCCTTCGTCACCATGAAAGCCGCAAAATAGACAGGCCTTTGGTAGCTCCTCAGAAGCAATACATAGCATTTGCTTCTATAGATAGATCAGGTACAGAATTAGCATCATTATCAGCATAGCCCCCACTATCAGGGGACGCCGCGTTATACGTCACGTGTTGCGACACTAAAAGCTTTCTGCTTTTGCACCTAGGTACAGGTACTACCAAACTAATTACCCTGCAAACTACTTACCTATAGGTATGCACCATGCACCACTACAGGCCTAATGGAATATTAAACACGTCGCGGAAGCTGCATAAAAATGCCACGAGAGCGGCAGATATAATACAAGTTGTCTTGTATAAAAGAAAAGAAAACGACAGACGCTGCCAATGTCAAGATAGGTATAATAGGTAAGGTCAGAGTAGGGTATAAGTAGGTAGGTACCTAGGTGAGTATATAGGTAGGAATATATTGTAGGTACATTTGCTACTTGTTCCGACCATTTTTGGAGGAAACAGTTTGATATTAAATGCACTGAAATAGGTACATAAGACGTCTTTTTAACCTCATGCAGAAATTAACTGACTAGGTAATTATTCATGATTCTTGTCAATAAAAGATTTGCCCAAAAAATCATAACACAGCCTGTTAATTTCGACCAGTTAAAAGACATATTATATTTCAGAACCTTTAAACATCCTATCCTCATAAAGTGTGGAAAAATAAATAAATAAATAAATAACGAATGTACTTATGTTCGTCCTTAAGAATCATTTCATCGTCTGTCTGAGTTACGATTATCTGCAGTAGGCAAATAGGCACCTAAACCTCATGATGTCATTAAATCAACCCACGTTACCAAGGCGACGAGTAGCGGAAAAGCGCGGCAAAGACTTGAGTTGGCCATTACGCGGGGGAAATTGTCGCAGATATGCAAATCAAACCAAGAAATCGCCTAATGGCTCCTTGTACAAGGCACTGAGGTACCTACAGAAGGTGATTGAGTTTATCAAATACATATTTAAATATACAGGAGATCATTATTACATATTATAAACAAGAAAACGGACAATTCAGAAAGAACGAAGAATCCAAGTCCTACAGATACCTTCATACTTAGGCTGGAGGTGCCATAAGGAGGCTAAGGGTGCGTCCCACCATACTCGGTTAAACTCCAGTTAAACTCGGTTAAACTCCAGTTAAATTTAAATTATTGCACGGTAAAAACCGAATTTAACTGGAGATTAACCGTTAACCGAGTATGGTGGGACGCACCCTTAGTATAGGTATCATATTTTGCAGGCGAGATGAGAAGGAAGGTAGGTACCTATTACGGCTGAAATTCGTTATTTTTGTACGTTCCGATTTCAAACTTTGTGAGAAAACTATTGGATATTTAAACATTCTGAAATATAATATGTCTTTTTAACGTCATTAATCATGAGGCTATGATGTGATTTTATGGTCGAGTAATTTTTGTCATCAAAAAAATTGTCCGAAATTAACCGATCGTGAAATCACAACATAGCCTCATGATTAATGACGTAAAAAAGACATATTATATTTCAGAATATCTAAATATCCAATAAGTCGTTTTCTCACAAAGTTATCGTATAAGTAATTGATTTAGGCTGAATTTCACCACTTTAACATGAAGACTATCGTGTACACGATAGCGCTATCCTATCGCTAAAAAAAGTTAACGGCTTTCACCATCCTGACGATAGCACCCTGATCTTATCGTTAGTGAATCCGTATGTTAGCAACAACAATAACTTTCATACCTTATTCGACTCGTTTGGGTGCGAAACGGGCAGGGATTGTTGTCTACCCAACTATTTAATACCTTTCTCCGAAAAGTTAGTGCGTTTTTCCCCGTTTATTTTCTATTTTTAAGTTGAAATTATTGATACGTACAATGAACGTACACCTAAACAAAGTTGACGTAAACAAAGCAAACGAATTCTAGTGACACGACAAAACTAATGATAGGATAAGTTTAACGGCTGGGTTTACCGATTCGATAGTTTTTTGATCGGTAGGAGGTACTATCGTGAGTAGGTGAAATTCAGCCTTACACTAAAAGAAAGTTTAGCACAGGAAAAATTTGATCAAGAAAAATTTCTTATAAGTATTAGGTACTTGAAAAATGAAAATACCTATAAGTACATTATTTATTTTCTCATCAGGATCTGTTATAGGTACCTATAGGTAAGCTATCATGGATCCTTTATAGCTCTAGTCATAAAATAGCTAACTTCAAGAGCTTTTAATAGAACTCTACAGAAATACCAACACTGGATTCGAACAAATAGGGATTAGCATCAAGTTTTCCATTAACTAGGATACATATGCATGCATTAATCCCTTACGGCTTACAGTATTTACATAGGGAACTGGACGTTTCTTAGACAAGTTATAAGTTATAGCCAGTGCAAGGCGACCAAGTTTTGATCTAACTCAGATATCTGCACCTACCTAGCAGTAGCAGACAAGCACAGCAACTAGACCATTTCAAGAATTATCCATCGTGGTCAGCTGGTAGCACTACCAGTTCCCGAGGGGTTAACCACTCCAGAGATTGCATGAAGATTTCCATAGATTTCCTGAGATTCTCAACGAGATTCGTGGAAAGATGCACCCTGAAGGTTTAACAACTCCAGAAATTTCATAAAGATTTCCAGTGATTGCCTGAGATTCCCAACGAGACTCCTGGAGTGGTCAACCCCTCGCCGGTTCCCATGGTATTAGCACACGATGGGGGACCTACAGTTTTAGGTGAGTTCCGAATCGAATCAGTGTGACCAGGCTCTCTTCTAAAGACTATACCACGACAAACTGGGCAAAATCACTGGGACATTGCAAACATTCCTGTCGCGAGGAGGTACTCGCCATGGGAAGACCCCGAAGGACATGAAGACGTGTCAAAAGGGACCGTTCACGATAAAGAGTGCGGAGGTGTGGGAAGGATAGTCAAAAGGACCGCTTGGCACGCCGGCTGCACGGCCGCGTGCGGCAATGCGCGGGTCGTGCGTGAACGTACGGGGTGACCTCTCCAAGAGATCCCCACCCCCGCTAGGCACGACAACTGCCACTAGTTTGGGACCTTGGTACACAGGCACTCGTCTCTTCCGGAACTATTCGCCTTCCCGAGGCTGTTGCCAATTTTCAAGTTTTTAGAAAAACCAGTTAGGTAAGACGTCTTTCTTACAGAAGTATGAGAGACATTAAGAAGCTGTGCCAACCTACCATCCTTTAAGTTTCGCCTGATGTGATGTGATGTTCAATTTCCCTTGGACGGAAAGACGCCTGATTTCGCCAATAGATGTCTGGATGTACCTACTTATAGCTGGGTGGTTTCCGAGAGCTCCCAATTTTCAAAATAATCACTCAGAAAAGGGAGCTATGAAGGTGAAGACTCGGCCCGAAATAGTGTTCACGTACTAGTACCTACCTCTGTTTACGGAGAAAATGCACGAAAGAAGCGATTCCTCTACCGGGCTAACCCGATTCAGGCTTTTGAGCCGTGACTCTCCCGAGGCAGTCACGGCAGCAACCGAACACGTCCCGCACTATGACTCACTTTACTGGAGTCGACTCTCCAAAATGAGCCACCTAACTAACTTCTACTTTGCCGAGAATCTCGAATCCCATGAACTTCTCTTGTCTCTCTTGGTGCATGCTACCCCACTTCGACAAATTTTACAACTATGGTCACCTTCAACAGCCCCTAGAGGGATCAGAACCTAATGGGTCAGAATCACGCCCAACAGTCGAATCTTCCTCCAGCAGGAATGAGTCTTCATAGCACATACCGTCGCCACAAGTGGAGTTAGCGCCTACAAAGACAATACCTCCTCAAGAATTGTCCCAAGTTCCACGAAGGTGGACAAGGCACTTCCTCGCCAGGTACATTTTTATGGTGGGGACGACGACAAGAATTGGGTATGAACAGGCACTACGGCAAAGCGACAACAAGCTTACAGAATTGACTTCGCAGAAGCAAAATAACACGTCAAGGAAGCAGAAGGAATGACGCGAGAGACTAGGCAGAATGTTTTAGAACTTTGAACGCATTGTTTGAAGAAGAAAGGGCATTGTTAGTGTGATTGATGCCTGAGAAGGAATGCACATGGGCACATGAATAGACATTAGTACATGACTCATTAAACACCAGTCTTATTGGGTTTTATTATCAGCAGCCACTCCTCCAGTATGATAACCAGTGTCGTTAGGTATGTATGTCTACGCTGAGGGGAATAAATGAACCACAAGTTTTTTGGGTCCCGAAATCTTCACAAATCCAATTATTATGTTGCACCCGTACTGTTTGTTGTCATATTGAACGACTGTAACAAATGAATTAAAAAACCAGTCAGTAGAACTGAAAAAATCGGCTATTGGTGGAATTTTGAGTAGTAGATATAGTGATAAATGGGAAAGGACAAAGTCTTTGAAGAACCGAAGACACCTTACTCATGAGAGCAGCCAGAAGCTCTTACACAGGTCCGTCTCTGGCTAGGTACCTATCGGATGGTAGCCGAGCGTCGCGAGTGAGCGCAGAAGCCCCCCGGATCCCGAAGGCGAACATCAATTAGATAAGTATCTCCGGTCCACCAAAATACCAACCTATAGCGACCTAAGCACCTGAACCTGCTGCGCCTTCAAAGACATTGCGAAGGCGGCGAAGATTAATGGAGCCTATCATTTTGGCAATGCCTTGAATTAAGTCAACAAAGAATAGGATGTTAATTCATAATTTACATGCGACTGCAGCCTTGTCGGGTATTTTGAATACTTCACGGCTAAGGTATTTGCCCATTCGTTATATCCTCCGGGACGTCCAAGTGCCTCTGAGGTGCGCAGGGACCAGTAGAGCACCAGGCGGCACCACCACAGGCCTCCGGCTCTTTCGGTGCTTCTTCTTTGGTGGTCGGTGCCCACCTGTTGAACATCCTAGTCATTCTGAATTACTAGAAACACAAGCTGTTCTACCCGTAGGTACAACATCGCTTTTTGTTTTTTTACTTCGATACTTATTTGGAATACCAAGAGAAATGAAAATGCTGTGCTTAGAAAATTACGATTCGAATCCTTGATTCAACGGAAGTCTTCTTCGGGAGTCTTTATTACAGCACATCTTGCCTGTTTACTTTAGCCACATTCTGGAGCCATTCTGTTCCCAGGGATTTCCCTCAACCTAGCGGCTCCACACATATTTGCATATAACCTACACAGGAGCGAACTTGGCAGGTACGTTTGTTGCGAATGGAAGTATTTTCTCTTATCAGAGGCGATATGACTGAGCCCCAGTGGCGCTATACAAAACACTTAACATACGTCTTCGGATGGGATCGAGCGCAAGGCCGTCGCCCACACGCGGCCGCCAATGGCACTTGCCCAGATTGCTCGCCTGGCGCTTATCGGACCTCCGCCCAACTCGATGGCCGCAGATAGATCACCTCTGCTGTCTCGGAAGGCGCCGTACAGACACGAGGCGACCAATGACGGTGCTTTTTGTCGGTCTGACCCAGCCCAGGTGGTTCTCTACTACAGCTTTCACCTTGGCAAGCGAGTCGCCTCCAGCTGATTTACTCTGATGTGCGTGATGCATACGGGCCCGAGCAGCGTCGCGAAATCCAACCGGAGACATCACGGGGGACGAGGGGCGAAGTCCCCGTGGTGACCCCGTGGGAACCGCCCGCGCGGGGGCCCACGGTAGCTTGCTTTATGGCCGGCCTGCACAGTGTTCAACGTCAAACCACACGGCCGAGACAGCGGGGGATTTTAAAATGTAGCGTGCCTATGTCATAAGTTCCATTTGAAAATATGGGAAGACAAACTTCGTGCACTATGAATCTGAAGCACTCACTGTATCTTCCACGGCAGATTCGAGGATTACTTATCAAATGGCAGTATCTTGGGATAGGGAAAAATATCCTCAGACAATACGAAGCTGAGAAATGAGTACTTTGCCGACTTCGCTTATAGGTGCCACTGGTGCCAGTACCAATAATATAGGTGCACTTGCAACGGTAAATTTTTGTCCACAGCCAAACTGTCATAAACGAAATGTGCCGCGAAAATATTTCAGGTACATAACAAAAGAAGAAACGGACTGCCTATTTCCTACACTGAATTGACCAATATTTCCGTCATTCAAGTTGCGTCCATTGAGCCGGAATTGTTATTCCACGGTTGTAGGAATGTGAAATTATAGAAGGTATGCGGTTCCCATCAAATGTGTCCGATTGTAGCCAGTCCTGCCTGACTCCGCGGGAGCCGGAAGAATTGAGCTGGCCTGAGATGTGATTCTGGTGCCACGCACAGCACATTTTAGATGGGATTCTAGTGCCACGCACGGTTGGGCGCCACCCATTCGACACAGTTCTATTCATGAGAGCCAAAGTCCCCGAGAAATCCAGCGCATTGAAATCATATAAGCGATTGATCTCATACATGAACCTCTTTGGTGCAGAAGTTGAAAATGTTGCAATGCCTGTACCAATTGAAACTGCATGGAGCAATCAAAGCATAGGCATTTTTTAATCTTCCTGAAACGGAGTGATAGAAGTTTGCTTGCTCAATTTTTCTTCTTAGATTTTCCAGTTATCTTACGTCGTGGATAATGGAACAGTGTGTATCTGGTGGCACCTTAAACTGTAGGTTTCCATCAAAGTCTATCTAGAAAATCACAGCTTGAACTAGAGTTAATTAATTCCTCCCGGGAATGCTCTCCAGGGTTACAGCACACACCAGGGATTGAACCGAATAAATTCTCCCATGGAGATATCGTGGGCATGGAATGGAAAAACTTCTGGAGAGTTCGTTTCTTCGAAGGTGACTCTAGTGGCGTAGGACGGCACTATAGACCTTTTGTAGTGCTTCCCACAAGAAAGTCCGAGACTATGCATGCTGTGACACAATTCGGAAACTAAAGAGAATAAACTAAATTATATAACAGGTCCAGAATAAAATTATGAAAGAAAAAACTCACTGCAACCTACGTCTATCCGGGACGCCGCCCATATTTTTTCACCGACAGAAATTATTCCAGGATTTGAGTGAAAGATAAACAATGTAAACCTGACTGGCAGTCGATGCTTAGGGCCGATAGCATTCAGGTACAGCCATAATGGGTCCAAATAGGTACAGACAAACCATTTAATAGGTACAGACAAACCATTTAGCAGGTCCGGACGCTCCTTCGGCCGCTCGTCCGATTTTGATCAGGGACATTCCCGTCCGATAGCCCATCATCGCTCACGGAACCCCCTCTTTTGGGTGCATACCGCAGATGAGTCAATCGATAGGCGTTTCTTTATAGTTTGAGTAGGACGCGGTAGAGGCATACCTTTCAGTATTCCTATTCTGTGCAGATTTTAGCGACTCTAAAAACAAAACTGTAGCGGACCAACAAGGACGAAACGAACAGTGTAGCCGCAAGTACGCAGATACAGATGTCAACTTGGACACGCCTATCAGTTCAGGGAAAGGCACTGGATTCTAAGAGAGTTTGTAATTTTTTATAGTTTTAAAGAAAACGATCCTCTTCACGGAACCAGTACACAGGGTCATAAATGAATGCCCTCTTAAAACCTCGGAGAAAACAAGGAGAAGTGAACTCAAGAGGAAAAACGTGAAATATCGTGGAAGTAAATAGAGTGGTAGCAAACGTTCGGCAGTTAACTACCAGTCCTGGAGGAGAAAATATGCCTGAATCGTCAATCGATGACTGGTTGCTGGGGAAAGTCCATAGGTACTATCCGCACACCTACAACGGCTCGTTACGTATATTTATCTTTCATAGCAACTGACCGTAGTGGTAAGTAGAGGGGTGGTGGAGGGAGGAGAGGGGGGGGGGGGGGGGGGGGGAGACAAGATGTTTTCGTGTACATCACTATTTTTGGCCACTAAAATTTGTGGAATAATAAAATAAAGGACCCTTAAGAATTATCCCGACTGAATAAAAATCCGAAACGAAATCCTTTCGGATCTGATGCGTTCTTTCAGATAAATTATCAGAGTGATTTTTACAAATCAAAAAGCTCTATCTGAACCCGGGTTCAATCAAGGTAGTCACACAAGTTTTGAGGGGAATTGTAAAATTGATGGATGTCTCAAAACGGCCCGCCATTATTATATGACTAGCAAGAATTGAAAAATTTCTTCCTTAAAAGCTGGGAGCTCTCTGATCTCAATTGAACAAGCCCCCCCCCCCCCCCCCCCCCCAGTATTTTTATTTTCTTGTTATATATGTACCTACGTTATTAGAAGTTCATTGTTGGTAGGTACCCAAAAGAATGTCGGGACTTGAGAGCTCGGGGCGGGCCGTAACCAGTCAGGCACCAGCAAGGAGCGGCATGCGATAGCATCGCGTCTGCCTCGCAACCACACATCAACTCATCAATGGAAGCTGGTTCTGGTCGGATTCTCTCCATAGGGACCACATGTCGCCATGTTGGACATCAAAACAAAGCTCCCACCGAGGCGACAAGATAACACTGTCCGCCATTTGTCGCGTTCAAGGAAACACACCACTTTCCCATAAAAATGTGACAGTCGGAGCTGGTAATTGACAGGAGATGATGAATCCCCAGATAGCGCCCCTTTGTACACGTTTTAGCCCACACGTCATTAACATAGCTGCGCCTAGCCAACATCTCAGGTTTACCTAATTGAACTACATTTAAAACGGCTTTGTCTTGTTCCAAGAGGCTCAGAACAAAGACTTTACTGGGACCCTCGGGGAAGATCGGATAAGGGTCTGGTTTTTTGAGAGCTGCTATTACTACAGGAAACAAGATGGCATCGAGCCTACGGGCTAGAAAGCTTACCAGTGAGGTCGAGGTGCTGGAGGTTGGAGCAACGCGCCGTGAGCTCGGCCAATGCATGGCCTGTCAGCCCAGTACTGCCATGGAGTTGCAGATGCGTTAGTTCGGGGCATCGTCGAGCCAGCTGTGTCAGACCCTTTTCAGAAAGTCGCGCTCCATCACTCAGTAAGACGCGCTGCACGCCACAGGAGCCTGAACCACTTAGTCGTCTAAGTACACCACGAACTGCCCTGTCCCCGCATACGCCCTCCCCCGATAGTCGTACTGTTCGCCATAACATAGGGTCCCATGCCAAATTGTTCCACCGTCGGCACACCCTAGCGCACACGCACAACTCACTAGAGGTCAACCACGAAAAAATGCGCAAAAGAGCTGCGTCGGGCAGCCGCTCCGTTTGCGAAGAACCCTTGCCAGTCGTTTTCTTTCCTTTAACTGCAGTGAAAGGTGTGAAGTCAGTCCACGGTCCTGGCGTGGAAGGTCCAGGGCTAGGAGATACCAGGGTGTGATAGCCTTGATCCAAGGACGGAGAGGTTCTTCCTACTTTGTAGCTGTCCAGTTGAGTCTGGTAAGGAAACGGAATATCTGTTGTTGGTGAAGACGCTCTTCGAAGTGCGGGGGAGCACCGTAGTGGATCTTGACTGAGAAGGCGCTGCTGATAGAGACTCGTAACATCTGGTAGCGGTCGTGGAGGCAACTGCTCAGGCAGACGATAGTTCGTCATTTCTGGATGGTAAGTAGTTAATGATGTTTCACTAACTGAGCCAGGTGATGTGGAACTGAGGTTTCGAAAACCTCCAAGAGGGGCGGGTGGTGGCACTCGAGGGGGAAAGTGGTGCACGTAGACTGCGGGATCTAAAGGGCTTGGTGTACCACGAGCATGGTTATAGACTGCAGGGTCAAGAGGACTAGGAGCTCCCCGAGTGTGGTTGTACACTGACGAGTCCAATGGGCTAGGAGCACCCCTTGTATGATTGTATACTGACGAGTCTAGTGGGCTAGGAGCACCCCGCGTATGATTATAGACTGCAGGCTCCAGTGGACTAGGAGCTCCTCTAGCATGGGCGTACACTGAGGGATCAAGGGGACTAGGGGCACCTCGAACATGAGTGTAGACGGCCGGTTCAAGAGGACTACGGCGATAGGAAACGTCGATACTAGGGGAGCGACGGTAACGCGGATGATCCATAGTGGGGGAGCTGCGCCCCAATTTGGCCAGAGGGCATACCATTGGAGAGCGCCGCCCCACGTGCGGCCCGCGAGGTGGCTGTGACGACAATGTAGAGAGTGGGATGGGCACGTGCGCCATCAGGTACTGCGAAATCTGAAATCAAAAAATTTTGAAAATCAACATTTTTAGTTAAATTCAGTAGCCTCAGGAGGGGGCACAGTGCAGAAAGTTTTCCGATGCGACTTTCCTTCTATCCTATTATTGCAGTAAATTAGACTGTTTTTTTTTTTTTTTTTTTTTTTTTTTTTTTTTTTTTTTTTTTTTTTTTTAAATACACATTAAGACAACGCGAATTAAAGTGTGCATGCGCCTTTAGGGTAAGATAATCGGAGAATTATTCCTGTTAAAATTAAAATTTGCAGCATCCACAATTCTACATTACCTACCAGACATCCATTTCCTATTTGTTTTTTCTTTGGTATGCATTAAAAAGTGCCCAGATGCTGCCCGAGGCTCAGCCACAGGGTCTGAGCCCGCCTGCCTGCCTGACTCGCACCTCAACCTAATGCTGACAGACTAATGAGCCTCCACCGATCACGATATTCGGCGGATACCACATGTCCAGTCAGGGAACCGACGCTCCGAGCACCTCCACAACGGGAGCCTTGTGTGTTCAATGCCCCGTTTCTATTCACTCTGACCTCATTAGGACTCTTTTCAACAATGCCAAAAGAAATTCCGATGTCCTGGTGATGATGCTATAGATTAACGGGAATTTAATCGAGACTCAGATAGGGCGAACGAGCGAGGAAAGCTGTCAACGCGTTTTCCGGGACAATGGCAGCACTCAGTGCGATCGGGGACGGACGCGAACGTGCAGACGGAGATGGCAATCTGCGCTGAATGGCGTGGGCAGTGAAGCACGACGCGCAGTCATCCCGAAACAAAGCGTTCGCAAACAAATCGGTCTTGGAGACGAACCCGCATGGGAACGTCGCACATTGTTGCAATAGCAAATAGTAGGTTCCCTCTATCCGGCTACCGGTACCTGTACACGAGTCTAACCTTATAACATGCATTGGATGGAAATTACACCGGCGCAAACCAGAAGCCGATTGACCAACACTCGGATCGTAATTAAAATAATATCCATTCAATCATCCTCAGGGCTGGCCAGAGTCCTCCACTTCTTTCATACGCTGCTTCGCCTTTCTTTCTACCGGCCAACTCCAATACCTGAAGATGTATACCTGGAGTTGGATGGTTTCAATGGCAGAATTGCATCTGACTGCCAAAGCTCGTCATTAACTGTTGTAATCGAGAGCTTATCGGAAACCTTCATGGCTGCACATTTGCATAAGAGCATCGATGGGTAATTTAGGGGGCCGACACGGCTTATTAGTTTGAAAGGTTTCTGGAGTACGATTCATTTGTGTCGTGAATCGCCGACCACACACAGATCGAGTAAAATTCAATGCGACATTACGGGCAAATGAACAAAAGGCTCCCGGATAGATGGGTTGGAGGTTCCCATAGAAATTCTCCTTACCCCACCTCAGAAATGTTCCAACGAGGAAACGAGGTGGTTTGTTCACGACTACGAACTTTGTTCAATCGAATGAATAACAACTATCTGAAAACACTTGATCCATCCATTGCCTGCTGCCACGGCTTTTGTGTAGGACCCAATGCTTTTGTCTGGAGCCACGTCGCTCGACCATGTTGTTTCAGTTGCAGGTTGTTCGTCCATTCACTTCCTTTTCCCATCCTTCGAATGGACAATGATTTGAGAATTCTTTTGTTACAGGTTTGATCACTATCTAACTTGGCAACTCCAATAAAACTGTCCCTGGATTGAAAGCGTTTTTCTTGGAAAATACAACTATCGGCAACCTTTTAGAACTCACAGATTTATTTCATAACACTATGATGACCGTACGGGGCCGATTAGTGGCAGGGAACGGAGTCGGGATTGCCTCAAATCCAAAAGAAGAAATAATTTTTTATAAGATGATCATCAAACTCATGGTATACAGGACAGCCACGCCTCTAGTGTAAAAGAATTTAAGGAATGTTTAAAAAACAAAGGTTCAGCGTAAGAACCACGTAATGTCCGTAAGTAAAAAAGATATTTTCCGTAGATATAGCCGCTCACACATAGTATTTTGACATGTTTATGTGCGCTTGTCGCCAGTAAACTATAGAGGAAAAGGCATGAAGAAGGGACAAATTGAAACTTTCCAACATGATAACCGGCAGGTCTAGGTAAAAGTCTTGGTATCTTAATTAACCGAGAAGCATTTAGTCGTAGCAGGCAGTGACAAGCCTGAAGAATAAGAAGCAGACGACGTAGTCATGGGGCACTAATGGCCTCTAGCGCTCTCCGTGGGGAGAATAGAAATCATCATGGAATTGGACCGGCACTTGCCGGACAGGTCTATAGTACGACATACTCAACTAGCCAACTTGGGAAAGAGGACAGAACCAATGCAACAGGATGGGCTCCACTACAAAGCGGACTCCTTCCATGATCTTTAAGGTTTAGCATCATGATGGTGCTACAAAATTAACATCGCGAGGGAGATTTGATTTTCGCCCTCGGTCAGGAAGCACCATAGCTTCGCTTAGACGCAGCCCCAGCATAGTACCGATGCGGATTCCCTATATTTTCAAAATGGGTTTCGAGTTTTCCCACTTTTTCCTTGGCCAGCTGAGGTGCTCAAAATGTAGTCACTCATGTTTAGGTTCGTTTCTCTGCAGGGGTAAGCATAGGTACTATCCTTTAAAGTAGCTAGAACATTTGGCTGAAGTCGAAATACTCGTATACCTATATATTTATGTACGATGCATTATATGGAAATCCGAAACCTTGCGCTGGAATCACAAAAAGTATAGAGTAGGTAAAGTGTTCGGAGTATTTGCTGGGCTGGACACTAAACATAATACTAGCATCGGTCACGTTATTCGTGAGTCGCGAATTAGTAGTGCGCACCTCCGTACCTACTGTGCTGTTACCAACACGTACACGTGCACACATTTCCAACAACCGGCCATTCTTCAGCTAGTGTGTGGAACCAATCACGTGCGCTCCACTAACAACCAGAACTCAAGTCTTATTTGTAAATAGGAGAACTAAGGAGGAAAATTTGTTGTCGGTAGGAGGGAAAGCACACATTCTGCACTAGCTAGGTTAAAGAAGTATAGAACGAGCTAGGACACTATAGACGGACGGAAGTCCTCGAACGTAGGGTAAAAGACATTCTATCATCGAAGCTTCAAAACCTCACTCCTACTCCGATGAGAGGGTGCAGGGTTCCGGCTTGGTTGCATGACGAGATTCTAGACCTAAACCACATCTCGAGTCTTGTGACTGTGTGACGGATCTTCTAAAGAAGATACTCTCCTAGTTGCCGTACCGATCGGTGAGGATATAGTGTTAAGGGTGAAACAAATCGAAAGGAAACGCCGAGTTGCCTTCTTTGTGGAAACCGCTCCCTCCCTGATGCATCGGAAGCACGCGGCCTACACTGGTGCATTCTTCAGCGTGCCCGTGCTTATGCAACTCGGTCTGCCAACGCATGGTATGTCTGGCTCACAGATAACCTAACCTAACCTCTGTGCACCGAGGCCGAGTGGCAGAGCCAGCCTGAGAATGTCTGGCCATGACTGCAAGCCTGCAAGTCTACGTGCTGCGCTGATACTTTGCAATGATTGATCTACCTATACCTACCAGTCTCACAGCAACTCGAGTTAAATTAGCTAAAAGTTTATGATCAAGTAATACCCGAGCCCGATCCAAGATTGTTCGAGTGAGCTATGCGAAGTGTTATCGCCGAACCGCCAGGTAGGTAAAGTACTTACTTATACTGGGACTGGGAGGTAGGCAATGAAAAACTTGTATTTATTGAAGTAGGTGCATTTGTGTAAAATTTACTTTTGGCAAAGGCATAATGGGTACAGATGATGGGCACTCAACTGGCTCTGCGGTTGATTGAGTTGATAAAAATCGGTTAACTACCAACTGCAGGCGTCAAGTTGTCACTAACCAATATTCCAAGACGTAAGGACAAGAGACAAACCGAGGGATGTCAGGCCAGACATTATCGAAAGGCCTGAGCGGTCCACGGGGGGACATTATCTAGAAGACCCCATCATCAAGAGGCCTCGACGGGGCGGGTGACAGATCGGAAGTCTTTGCGATGGCATCTCCTTCTTCAGGGACCCAGCTGGGCTGGCCGAGTGCTACAATGTTTTAGGCAAAGACAGGTTTGGAAGACCCTCTGCCAACTCAGATATCGAACCGCACATAAATAAGTTCTCCTCTCTTTCTGGTTAACGGAGCCGCAACAATGCTTTTAGTGCTATCAGAAGATTCAGAAGTAACTTCTGATAGTGCCTCTCATTATGGAGAGAGGATTTGTTGCCTTTGGCTCTTAACTTACAGCTTTGCCCATCCACAGCATTTCGAGATTCCACAACTTCCCCAATAACTCTGATTCTGGGAGCCTTTTTCCTTTTGCACGTCTTTTGTCACGCGACCCCAGAAAAATTTAGATTTTTTCTTCAATACTTCAGAAATATTTCAGCAAATCAACACTGAGGCGACTGGTTCAGCAACTAAACCATTTCAAGAATTATTCATCGTGCTCAGCAGCCAGCATTACCAAATAACAGCTCCTTAGCATCAACAGTTCCGAATCGATCAGAAAACCCAGCTCGGCTTTCGAGGCTTTACCGGCCTTCCTGGTAAAGCATCTCCTGTGTTGTGGTTAGCCCCCGAAAGGGCACCATGCTGACAACAAGGACAGCGTGCCCTCGTATAAGGACATAAAATGCGGTGACTTTCCACTTGATAGGCCAGTGCGATAGGAGTGACCATTGCACAAGAATGAAGAAGAGGTGCTCGCGTGGCAGCCCGCAGCGAGCAGGCCTTCGAGCATCCATCGGCGGCTATCTGGACAGAGAAAGTGGCCGACCCTCGGACCTTTTCCGCCTGATCACATCTCCGCCGAACTAACGCTTTAAGATGTGTCACACGAACGCAGTAACGTCGTAAAAATACCAGAAGGCAGCCGTCAGAGTCGTCAGAATTGAGCAGGGAGTGGCTGCAGAGAAAGTGCGCGCGCGGCTGATAGTTCGTGTCTTTTGTAACAGAAGTCATCGGCTATCGGGTTCCGAATCGTATGATGACGTAAGTAATACGAGTCCTGATACATTTTTTTTTCCTGCATAATTTAACTATGTAATTTTGTCCTAAGGGTCCGATTACACCTTACAATAAATATATGATCCTATTTTTATATGATCCTATTTTTTTAGCATCATAAAAATTTTAGAAAAACTGTAATACACTTTACAATAAAAATAGGATCATGTTTTAGCAGTGACGCCAACTTGACATGGTAAAAAAATAGAATTTTGAAGATTTTTAGGGTCCTTTTTTGAACCGTTTTAGGTTAAATAATTTCTGCTATATTCTTTCAATTCATCGTTATAAGAAATTCGCACTCCTCCACATTTTCTATTAAAATACGGGTCATTTCCATTCCACTTACCTCAGCCGCCATTTTTAACGGACTAACCCAACAACAACAAACACATCGCAGCCTACAGGAAGGTAGTCGCAGCAGTTATGATACAATTTGTACCGGCCGATACAAATTGTATCATAATTGACTCAATTCACTTTACACCTTACAATTTTTCTTGATCATATTTTTTTATGATCCTATTTGGATTGGAAATTGTAAGGTGTAATCGGGGGCTTATAATCAGAAAAGGCTACTTCATTTTTACAATCCCCAATTTTCTTACAAATACTCAGAGTGCGTCCCACCATACTCGGTAAAGAGAAACACTCCGATTTTCCCAGAAATTTAACATGGGAGAAAATCTCCAGTTTTCTCTAACTGCATGGGCATGGTGGGACGCAGCCTTAGCCAAATATGTCACCGCACGGTATATTTGAGTCTTTTTCTTTGACTCTATGACATGCGAGAGCCTATGAGCCTGTTCAAGGAACAAGTACCATTCTGCGTGCACCTTGCACTTATGGTCTTACGAGTTTTACGACAATGCAATGAAGGTACACTTAGTATGCACTCTTGCACGTAGCATGAGCCGAGCACCGTTACCTACCTATATCCTCTCAGGTCTTTCAGCACACGTCGTCTCCATTAATTTAACTCCAAAAGGACTGCTTTTACTTCCCGTTTGGTATGCCACCTGCCTAACATTTGCAACTGCTTTTAAAGGAAGAAATTTGCAGTAAGACCCTAATGCATTCTCTCTCCTTCGACATTCAACAGCCATTTGCAGGGAGAATTTATCTGCAAATTAGGCTGAGACATCCTGGTCACCCATTGTATAGGTATAGTAAGGTTTCAAAAAATCTCGGTGGGACCAAGGTAGATTTCTTTCAAATTTCTGAACCATACAATTGAAAAATGATTTTTTCTGCATATGGTGTACGAACGTATAAGTATACGTACAGGTTGAACGGACTTTTAAAAAACCCCGTACTTTTTTATTCAACCTGAACCTGAAATTTCGCACGCTACACTTTCTCTACCTATACATACATATTCACTTCACAACGCTCTGCGAAATTTCAGTGCTTGCGTGAACGAAGAAATAACATCAGCCTTTATGATCACAACTGCATGCAAGGACGCTCCAGAAGAATAACATGTCGGCATCTATATATGCCTTCCGTACAGTCAGACCTAAGTGAATTGCGAAAGGAGCAATTTGCACATTGGCTGACGCTGTGTCACTGTTTTACATTTATGTTAATGCTAGAATACTTATGTACAGAGCACCACATATAGGGAAGATGCGAGGTCAAGTGCGATGCCTGCTCGAAGTTTTCCCACCTAGCCAAGCCGTTACATTGTACCTTGAATGTATACAAGGACGTGCCATTTTTACTGTACACTTTTGTATTGTGGCTCCTACTCACACAGCTGGCCGTGAAACCGGTCATTTTGGGACCTTAATAGCAGCGGTAGGTCCCAAAAATGAGGGGCTTTGATTGTATGAACGAAATTCTAAAGATGAGCCCACACACGACTCTATTTTTCAAATTTTCATAGAAACCTGGACATTGAAAATATGAAAAAGTCACATACTATGCGTCCTGGAAGGAGGGGCTGGAATGGCGGACTTGGAATGCCAACTCAGGGATGGAACGGCCATCCCCTCCCCACGTCCAGGGATGCCACCTGGCCAGAACGGCCGTCCAAAACGCATGTGGCCACCATAGCGAGTAACTGGATATTCAGGCTACACTAAAGTTAAGGACACAGTATATGGACTTAGATGGGGCTTTCAAGCCATATATTTTTTAATTAAATAAATAAAATAAATATTATTAGTGATGCGTTGGTCAGGCCATTTCCTGACCGTGGATTAGTGTCGCGGTCGAGTGAGGCATGTCCAACTCGAACAACCACTTAGAACAAGCGACATAAAACGTCAACTCGATAACGCCGGCTCAACCAGTTCAGGGATTATCGGATTGCTCCACGTATGATTAGCTTACGGACCGTTTTGACCGAAAAATCAAACCCGCAGACCGTGGTCAGGAACTACTTGTCACACAAATTCCTCCAGTTTTCGGAATTTTTCGCAGGCCGTGTGGTTGGCCGTAGGTTTTTCGATTCATTCAGCAACCTGGAGGTGAATTTTCAAAAAAACGAGGTGGGAGTGAATTACTGGCTTTTTCCTTACATAGGAGGTACCAATCAAAACTAGGTAAAAAGCGAGGCCCACTGCCCAGGGCCGGGCAAGGTTCACCGGGAAAAATGTCGATAAGTGGGGATTAGAACCTGGGTCCCTTTGCTACACAGCTCAGTGGCTGTTTCATCGGAGAACATATACCAATCAATGAAGGAGAAGATCAGTTCACCCATACTAAATTTGTTTGGACGAAATTCGACACCAGTAAGGAGGTAACGCCGAACTTTCCCATGTTTTTTTTCTTTCAATTTTTACTGTTCTGACTAGGGTAGTTAAAAATAATCACTATCCTAATGCTGACCCTACACGCGTCCTGGACGGCCGTTCTGCGAGTTGTGGGGAGGGATGTCAGTTTTTTGTGGGTACCGCCTACCCTGAGTTGCCATTCCAGCCCCTTCATTCTAGGACGGCCAGCTTAAGGACTCTTTCCCTGCAGAGTTGTGTGAGGGAATGGCATTGGGAGATATTTATTTGTCCTTGAGCTGTCTGCTCATTAGCCGCGGATGCCCCATAAACTATAACGATAACCGCATCCCGCATCAGACTGCAGCCAGACTGCCTCAGATCATGCAACCGCCCATACCACGCACCTATACATCATACCTCTCACCATGAGGTACATCTGTACCTTACACTGCTCACACGTAAGGTAAGTACACGTTGCTATGGTAACCAAGACAGACATAAAGATGGGACAACTTTGCGTGGTAAGCCACAGTGCAACAGTTTGTACAATTTTCAATAATATATCCTCGGGGGAATTGATTTTTTTTTTACCCCACAAGTCATATTTTGTGACGCTGGAACTAATGACCCCCTAGAGAGCGTGTACCCAGGCACGGGGTACTTGACTTCTCCAAGGCGGGACTGGAGAAAAAAATTAAAATCACAATCTGCAAGCTCTGCAAAATATCTGTACAGGTTTCATGCCGTTCTGGTGGTGACCGAGGGAGGTTAGGTTAGGTTAATGCTGAATTTGTCTCAAATTTGCCCCAACAATCGTCACTCACTATCTTACTTTTCATCTGCTTAGGGTGCGTCCCACTGTGCCCAGTTATAAGAGAAAACTGGAGATTTTCTCCCATATTTACCATATTAAATTTTGGAGAAAACCGGAGTTTTTCTCTTAACCGAGTATGGTGGAACGCACCCTTAGCTGAGGGTTGGGGGGGGGGGGGGGGACAAGCCCTGCAACTAGACCGTTTTCAAGAACTATCCATTGTGCTCAGCTGGCAGCACTACCAAATACCAGCTCCCCAGCCATCGAGTAAACGATGGGGACCTACAGTTTTAGGTGGGTTCCGAACCACCACACCCTCGATTTACATTTCACTTGACATGCAGAACATATCAGAGGTGAATGCCGAGCAGAAAAACTTTTTGGTAGGATCGGGATCGAACCGGTGTGACCCGGCTCTCACTGCTCCTCAAAAGTCGACCATTTAGTCCACTTGGCTATCGAGGCCGCACCCTTAGTAGGCAAGCTAGTTAGTAGAGGGATGCTGGGAGAAAAAGCCCAGCAAATAGCCTAATTTTCATTGCACATGAAGGGGACCTACAGTTTTAAGTTAGTGCACGAGCGTATTAATGCTGTCCCCTGCCATCCCTGAGAGAATGCCATTCCAGCTCGTCCTTTCCAGGTTAACAACAGGGAAACCCTGGCAAAGGCCTAGGTACAGCAAGTGACCGATCACTTCAATGATTTTATTCAGTTGCTGTACTGCGCACTGACTTTTAATAGGAAGCCTATTATTTGTCGGAAACTTGAAAAGCACAAAAACGATAAGGTGAGTCTCGTCTTAGAAGTAGGCTCGTGTGAAATGGTTATAGCCAACGCAAACAACATGTGGAAATTGTCACTTGAGCGACTATAGTCTGCACTCTGCACAAGTTGACGAACTTCAAGTTTTTTTTCAGACCATTACATGCCAGACCTGATCCACCTTGGCTGCTTGTGTCGTTTTTATTATTACTTACTACTGCATTTCTGCGCCTATTCAGGTATGGAACACTCGAGACGTAAGAAACTAGACAATAGTATAGTTAACATACTTTGCGGGGTCGATTGTTAGATTACCTCCGAAGACAAAGAGCAGTTTCATAAAGTGGTCGCTAGTCCGTCAAGACGACAAAAAAACCAGAGGAAAATAAGGAAAGCAGGAAGGTAAAGTCTTGTTGTGTGACAAAGCTCCAATGCCACTTTCTCGCTTTTTGAAATCAACTTTATATAGGTAGTGTGATCTCGGAGAGTGGGCCGTTGAAAAAGGGGTTCATTAAATCATGCTGTTTTGATTGTTTATGGAATATTTTTAGACTCAGGAATAGTATATTTTCAGTTGATGGTACTTTTCCAAAACCATTCTAAAACACTAGGTACACTACTAAGAACGACCACACAATCGTGTTTGTTTACGTTTTTTTATTCAAACTTTAATAGGAAACTATTGGATATTTAAACGTTCTGAAATATAATATGTCTTTTTAACGTCATAAATTTTGAGCCTATGTTGTGATTTTACGATCGAGTGATTTTCGTCAACAAAAAAATCATCCAAAATTAACCAATCGTGAAATCACAATATAGCCTCATAATTTACCTATGACGTTAAAAAGACATATTATACTTCAGAACTTAAAATCATGGTGACCCTTTTCTAAAGAAACTGTTGGATTTTATTTGTTCTGTTGGCGACAAAAAATAGGGAAAGGGAAGAGAAGAATAAAATAATAAGTTCTACTTTCGAGTGATGCCGTCGGACGAGTTCCCAGATTTTAGGGCATAAAAAATTGTGAAATTCTGAAACTTTCCCGCCATGTTGTCTAGTGAGAAAGTAAAAATACAGCCAGCTTGATTCATAGGAATAATTTCCAATTATGGACGGTTGTGCTGGACATGCAAGACCTGTATTCCTATACGGAGTTTTCTGGAGACGATAAAGGTATCATATCCGAGCGAGTCCGTCATATTTATTCATCTTCTGTCGGTATAGGGGATGCTGGGGCGAAGTGGAACCCTTAAGATTTAAAATTCGAATTTTTTTTCCTCTCAAGTCTTAGAATTTCACCAAGACACACCCGCAGTAATGCCCAGAGTATCCAGGTTGCTGAGATCTCTCCATTTTTCCACTTAAAAAATTGAGAAACATCCCTATAGGTATACCTACTGTACAATGTTAGTACAAGAGATGTTTGCTAGGAAAATAATAAGAGGACGCCTTGGCAAAATCTGGAGAAATTCAAAAATCATTCCCCACTCACGATGTTATTTTTGTAGGGGGGAGGGGGGCAGAAATGCATCAGCAACAGAAACAGAACCGAGTACGACAATGAAATTACAAAATATATAATTATATAATATATATATTATATTATATATAATAATATAATTAAAAACATGTATTTCAAGTATACGAATTTTCATGGAAAATGAAATTTCAAAAAAATATGGGAAAAATGTTCAAGAGAACTATCTGACACTGTACTACATAGGTACAATTTTTTATAACCTAAAAATTAAATTTAAACGTAAGGTAGGGTAGGGAGTATGTGTAGCAGCCCGAAGGAAACGTTTTGGCGAGAGATGTTTCCTCAAAGAACGATGTTAGTGGTACCAGGTCCGCCATTTTGGGCTGAATGATTCGATAGTTTTTGTGTTTTCTCGGGCTCGGTGCTCTTGACAGGCCCACAATGCACTCGTTACATTAACCGCAGGATAAATCAATATTTACTTAGACTTGTGCCGGCCGGGCCGCCACAGCCCGTTGTAGAGGATTAGGCATTCCTCGAAAAGGGGGCCCAGTTCCCCGTTTTTTACTTTTATTCATATTTACCACAATGATGAAGGTTTTGACGTTATCATGATTAGGAGAAAGGATAAAAATGCCATAGCTGAAAGTCTTTAACTCAGTGACAGAATTTGTCCCATCTAAGGGCCATTTTCACCAAGAAAAATCAAATAAAAATCAAGCTGATTCGAATCAGTTGCTAAGGTGATCAACTAATTCGAGCTTCGCCATTGGTGTTGCTGGGGTCAATTTTGATTTTAATTTTAAATCAACGTAGATCTTTCTTGGTGCAAATGGCCCAAAGTTTTGGTAAGTTTGAGTAGGTATCGAAGATGGCGCCTATAGGACCTTGTACACCTACCATCCTACTTGTCTCCATCTTGGGGCTCTTCCTAACACCAACTCATTCTTGTGAAATATTCTTTTGAGGTGGGGAACACTTCTATACACTCACAAAACACTCGCACACTTTTAAGTACTATTTCCCTTAAGGCGGAACACACTATCGTAAAAAACGTGGCAGCAGAATTATAATATCAATGTCGACAAAGATCATAACGCAGCTCGCTAATTTCTGACGTTAAAAAGACAAATTATATTTCAGAATATATAAACACCCAACAGTGTCCTCAAAAATAGGTTGGAGAAAACATATAGATACCTAACATGGTAGGTAGTGATTCTTAAGCAAGGACTCCAGGTTTGACTTCTGCCTAAGTTGGAGCAAAAACAAACCCCGTTAGGCCGTAAACATCAAGCAATAAAACAACTTTGCAGAAAGTTGGAAATTGAAGCAGAAGAAAGAACTGACTTTGATTGAATTGCACTTGGTACTGGTTTTTTTGGGCGTAATTAGAAGTGAGTCATCCTGTGCACATTAAGTACGGTCACAGTAATTAAAAGCTGAGTCCAATCAGGCCAGTAAACTCCATCAGGACTTCGAAGAAATGTATACTCCGTTTGGAATGCTACCGCGTAAAAACCAGCAGGGTGTCACCCATCCCAAGACTGTCTCGTAGTCTGGACTTCTGGACTGCCTACACTACCTATACATATAATCCTTTTGTTAATATTTTTCCTTCCTATTTCTCGAGTAAGCTGTTATGAAATGTAATACGAGTTTATAACTTCAGAAACTAGGTAGGTAGGTACTTTATGTTGTAACTTTACAACCGATTTTTTTTTTGTCAGTTTCCTTAAATGATGGGAAGAAAAAAATTATTCTGCTGCCACGTTATTTTTCACCGTTAAGGCTGATGCATTCGCTATTTTTTACGTTTGGACTTCAAACTTTGTGATAAAACTATTGGATATTTAAATATTCTGAAATATAATATGTCTTTCTTACGTCATTTACTCATGAGGCTATGTTGTGATTTTCCAATCGAGTGATTTTTGTCACCAAAAAAATTGTGTAAAATTAACCGATCGTGAAATCACAACATAGCCTCATGAGTAATGACGTTAAAAAGACATATTATTTTTCAGAATATTTAAATATCCAATAGTTTTCTCACAAAGTTTGAAGTCCGAACGTAAAAAAATAGCGAATAGGTACCTAACCTAACCTACCTACCTATATTCAGCCTTAAGGTAAGGTCTCTTTAGATAACCATAGGTAGCCAAATACGAGATGTGCCCTGATGTCAACTCTCCAGGCCAGGATAATCCAGGAGAACATACGAAGTAAGAAAAAGGGCTGCAGACAAATATACCTTGGTAAATGCAGTATATATATAAAAAAAAAAATAGTGAGGTATGTAGGTACTCGTTGCGCTAAACGCAGCTTTAGATAGACGCTCTCGCCCCCAGCAGCGTCAATAACTCCTTTCAAATTCTGGGTTGCATGTCTCGGTATGCGGAATGAGCCACGGGCCACTGGACCTGCTCTGCCTATGCCTGCACTGTGAGTGATGCTCCGCTAGTTAGCTATGCGAATTTAATCGTACTGAAGGCATTGGCGTTTAGGTAGAATACCTCTACGGGGTTTTAAGGCCCACCGTATGGGGTCAAAAATTTTGTCAGATTTTAATTTTTTTAAATAAACAAGTGGCACCAGAATGGTTTTTCTAGTCTGTTTAAAGTTTGTTCTAAAACAAAATAGGTCTTTTCAACGTTAGAATATCTACGGTTGTAATTTTATAATCAAATTTACCTACCTATTATATTTCAGAACAAATAAGTATCCAACAGTTTCCCCAGAAAATGGATATTGAAAACGTCAATAGCCTCCGACGGAGTAGGTACCTATGATAAATTTGTAGCAATTTAACTGTGAAACACATGGCAGCAGATGACTTTTCTTCCCACTTTTTGAAGTAACTGTTGGACATTTAAAAGTTCTGGACTATAAAATGTCTTTCTAACAAGGTAAGTTAAGTACCTACCTACCTATGTTGTGATTTAACGATTGAGTAATTTTGAAAAAATGTTGCAGTTCAAGGGAGTGTTCGAAGCAGATTTCCCAATTTCTCACTGGTTTCTTTTATTGCAACTGTTTTGCAAATGCTAGCATCGCATACCTCATAAAAAGTGCTGTATCTCGAAAACCAGTAAAAAAAAATGGGAAATTTGCTTCGAACACTCCCTAGAACATTTTTAGGGCTAGGTACAGGCAAAATTTTGTGTCTTTCCAACCAAGGGTAAACCTTGAAAATGAATCGCCGCTCGCAATTTTAATCTTATGGGCGGCGAAAAATGCACCGTCAGGTATAGCGGACCCTTAACGAAAAAATATACTCGAACACTTACCGAATTCAAGACGTCATGTGGTAGGAACTAACATCAGCCGGACAAAGACTGAAGAAATTATCTGAAAACAAATAAATTTTGTTGGTAAAATGTTGTGAAATATGAAAATGAAAATTTAAACATTTGCACGTTCTGCTGGTCGCAGAACTCTTTGATTTGCTACCATGTTTACCGAGCTAAATATGCACAAGAAAATCGACGAATTCCCTAAATAGAGATCTAAAATAAATAAAGATACTCGTAATTGAGGTAAATACTTAGGTATTGCATAGGTATAGATATTCTTTCTCATGCATGCCAACGTCTATGTCTATACGAACATTGAACAATAATTTGTTCGATTGTTAATTTGTTCTTTGCAACATCGGTTGCAGAAACTTCTCTAGTCTACTGAAACCATTGCATGTCTCATATAGATATTTCTTAGATTTATGTACGATGATGAAAGAAGGTAGATGGGTGGATAGGTTTGGGAAGGAATTTTGTAGAAAGTCCTAATGTGTTTATGATTGCAGAGGGTTCTAGTGTTTGTGAGGTGGTCGCGCTAATTTATGCACATTAATTTGTTTCTAGAACTAGAAGAACCCAATGATTAAAACAGAATCATCTCAAAATTAAACACTTTGAGCTTCATCATGCCGCGGTGTCTATTTCTTTCTAAGCACGGATACCTATAGGTACCGACTGTGGACCTGTACGTTTTGTGGCCGGAATAGTAGCATGATGAAGGTTTTTAACCCTCCGCAGCCAGGATGGGACCTCTTACTGCTCTCTAGCTTTTTGCTTTGCAGAAGTCTGAAGAGAGGGAATAATCGTTTGTAAGTAGCAAGGCACCCGAAAAGTAGCGACGGTGACTAGGTATACCTACTTAGCGACCTTACAAGGTTTCTTTGTGGTTGCCTACCTAGGTACATATTTCGGAAACAAACCTACCTACTTCTAAAAAACCGATAGGTACCTACTTATCTACTAAGTACTTATAAGAGGATCGGAATGTGACCGGGACAAAGGAACATAAAATAGGTAGGTAGGTACCTATAGGTACCCTACTTCATGTAGGATGTCACCTACCAGCCTACCAACCTGCATTAAGGTAAACAGATAAAGGTAGATAAGTAATAAGTATTTTGCCTAAGTAAGTACCAAACACTTGAAGGCACCAACCTACCAAGATAGGGAGCCACGTAGGTACAAGTGTTCGAAAGAATGGAAAAATTAAGTAAGTACCTAGGTAAATTTCTTCGGGAAAATCCAACACATCAACCTCTATACCTAACCTAACGTTTTCATAAAATCTATGAAATTAAATAAACAACAAGGAACTGTTTGAATTAGATGTGGTCACGTTTTGAACACACTAAAACACAAACTGAGGCGTCAAAATCAGACAGTTTCATGTACTAAAACCACAAGAAACCGCAAAAAAATCGCAAAAATCAAAGGTAATGAGGACATAACCGAGCATACGGTGGCGGCCATAATGTTTTTGTACCTGGAGAGAGTGGATGTCAGAATTTTTTAGCTTCCATGCTCCGTGGGTCGCCAGGTTACAGTTAGATAGGTGACGCGGCCAGGAGGAACACACTTTTAGTCACTTCACCACTTTTGAGCACTTCTCGGGGGGTTGGGGGCACGGGGAACACCTGAGGATGTCTTGGGACGCGATGTGCGCGAGGGGCACGGACAGTCTGCGGCTGACCCCGTGTGCACAAGAATCACCGTCCGCTCACAGTCCGCTAAGGATCAGGTTGCAGACATGGCGCCGAGACTCAAGGTGTGCTCTGCCTCACTCCATGGGCTCCAGCCAAGTGTGACGTCACGTCCAGGCAATGGCGCAGGCATAGATGGCATCACTACCAAAATATTAGCTCCCCAGCAATCGTGTTAGTTTTAAGTGGGTTCCAATCCTTCGAAGCCTTGATAAACATTTTACTTGAGCTGCTGTAACATACCTATCAGACGTGAATGCGGGTCAGAAAAACTCGGTTAGGGCTGGGATCGAACCGGTGTGACGTGTAACCCACCTCTTAGAGTGTTTCAAGGGAGGGGGAGGATATCTACCAACTTACCTAGGTAGGTAGGTAGGTACATGTCTACAGATAGAGATAAAAATCACGTAATTTTCACCCTTGTCACCAGTAATCGTGAATAAACCTTCAACGATTCTTTTTGTTTACATAACAAAGTGATAGAAATCTGGATAGTGCGCTATCTCACCGCTAGTAGCGCTGTGGTAGCGCAATTGCGCGCGCGCGCCAAAACTACCCAACTATATTTTTTAAACTTCATCCGACCACACCCGACCATCGATCTTTTATGTTTTCAAGAAAATCTTTGGGGAAAGACTAGTAAATCATCCTCTTCTATCTTCGATGCCAGGTAGGTATTGGAGACTTCAAAACCTAGAAATTGTTCATTCTTAATAGTACTTCTTAAGGTGGAATACACGTATTTGGTTCGCAATGCTACGTACTTACTTCAAGCTCTACTCCGAAGTTACAGGGCGAGTGAAAAGTGTTTATTGGGGGATGTAAACCTGAGACTCTTTGTCGTGAGGTAGTGTTGTATTTTTGCATGAAATGGAGTAATAAGCCCACAGGAGCGATTTTAAACAGTCAACTACCAGTCCACATGTTTTTTGACAGATTGCGCAAACACAACACTACCTCACGCGAAATATTTTTTTGTAACGATTCGGACTAAAACAGTATGATTTTATCGTCACATTTAGTAGAAAAGCTTGATAAATGTTTGTACTATTTACCGTAGCCTCGTAGCCATGTTGCATTTTGGCAATTTTTATTTCACTTACGGAAGTGGGTAATTTCAACACCATTTCTCTACTTTTTCTCCTGTAAAAGCTAAACATAGTGTCCTACTTTCACTCGTTCGTTTCGCGTTCAAATAGCACATTATGTTTAGCTTTTAGAGTAGACACAATCAATACGATATTTCAATTACCAGTCTCCGGTTGTACTAAAATGTAAACATTAGTTTTGTCGAATATTTACTTTCGCACAGTGGTTTTGGCGGAGTTCGTCGAGAATGTATGGTGGCCGTTATGGGAAATTATTATTCCCCATTCAACAGGTTCATTCTAAATAAATAGCCCCACCTCACAGTGAGATAACTAACTTCATGCTCCTTGGGTGAGAAGTGACGTCATAACTCGAGGTCTGGAGAATTGCTTGCTGGTGTTTGACATTCCATGACTGTGTGTTGTTTGTGCCTGGAGGCTGGGCTAGCGCTCTGCCCTCTGTCGACAACCGCGTAAACTACTATTGTCCTCCTCCACTCCAGCGCTCCAGCCACACGTTAGGCCCGTTATGCAGGTACCTACCAAACTAGGTACAGGCGCAGCTGAGTACATTTTCCAGACTTTCGGGTGCACAAATTTTTAGCAGTTGCTTAAAAAATAGTCTGGGATCCCCGCCTCACTAAAAGAAAATACCTATGCGCAGGGGCGCCATCTTGGGGGGGGCAGGGTCCAGTTTGCCCCCCCCGGAATATTCCGGGGGGGGCACTGCCCCCCCGGAAATTTGGGGGACAATTCTTTTTATCATGTCAAATATTTGGCGTTAACTTCATTATCACGTAAAAAAAGCAATAAATAAATAAATAATAATTTTCGCTGATTAATTAAGTCCAGATTGCCGGTAAATCTGGACTTAAAAATTAAATTTAAAAAAAACGAGATAGTAAAAAATTAATTGTAACTTTTTAAAAGTCGAATGCCTTGGACGCTGGGTCACTGAGAGGCACAGAGACCATCAGACTGATAAGAGTGATAAGTAAATTGAATACCTATCTAATGTTTACAACTTCTTGCCCCCCCCCCCCCCGGATTTTCAAAATCTGGCGACCCTGCCTATGCGTATACGATATAAAGGTACCTAGGTATGTATACTTGCTTTTCCTCCTGGGAATTCTGTTGAACTTATAATAATCGCCCCCAAATAAAATCATTCAGTCAGCGACGATATGTTCCTTTCCTGTGTATCCCAGTAACCTCATTACCTACCCCTTTTCACGAAGATTATCTTCTCCCGGGCCTCTATTAAGTATTTTCCTTTTTCTCCAAACTTTCACTATTCCCACCTGCGCACCTTATTTTAAATTTTCTCATATCCCTACCTTTCCCCTCTACCATCCTTCTACTCTTACCTATCCCTCAGGTATAATAGTGCAGGCGTGCAGGTAGGTATATAGGTAGGTATACCTAGGTACCTACGTATGAGAATTACCTACCTGTATTCTACCTACCTGCAGCTGTGGGTGGGTAGGTATAGCGGTACCCTAATCTTTTATTTCAAATCCTACAATGGCAATGGCGAAAAATCTGTACCTTAGGAAATCATTGGAGATTTTGTACTTATTGGCTCAACTAATGAAACCGGAAATCAAAATTTTCAACCCGCTATACCTACCTATCTACGAAGTGAGAACTTTGGGGGAAAAAATTAGGGTTCTTGGTCTTCTCCAAATTCGATACCTTACCATGCAACAAGCTCATTTCTACCTGCCAACGCTCCTGGCAACAAGTCATTACTCTTGTGAGAAAATGAAGAAGCAGTAACAAGTCGACAAGCTCTCTTCCAGGGTGATGTCTTGCCTGACGATGGTTTGAGGTCCTCCACTTCCGAAGACTGACGAGCTCTCCAGAGTATAGTCTCGGCCACTTGACGCCGTGGACAGCCACTCGTTCACAGCCACTTCTCCCTCAAAACAATGACAAGGTCTGCCGGACGAAAACTCCCAAGGTCCCATGCTTCTCTTGTTTCATCATTTGCGGGGGCGGTTGTGCGTAGGTATAGCCAGGGGGACGTGGATATTTAGTCCTCGATAGCTGAACAATCTAGAACAGGTTCACGGTGGTTGTTTTTCAATCGGGTGACAATCGGGTCACACCAGTTCGACCCCATTCATCATCAAATTTTTTCCGACCGGCATTCACCTCCGATATGTTCACCATGCCGTGTAGTAACACGATGACTGCATGGGGAGCTGGATGGATAATTCTTCAAACTACTTCAAGTCCTAAAGTCGTAGGTACCTAGCTGAGATTAGTCGCAGGGGTTATTCTCAAGAGGGTAAAAATAGGTTGCTATAGGGTAGCGTTTACGAAGAGCTGAAGAGCAGTGAGGTTCAGGTTGCTGGGTGTAGGCACAAGCAGGTAGGTATGACTTAATTTTGAACCGGTTGCGACATCGGCTCATTCATTTTTGGTACCCGTCCAAAATACAAGTCTAAGATATGGAGGACATAAAGGACTCTGAGGGGACAGCCGATTATTACGACTACAATGTGTTAGCCAAACATCCTGAAGAAACATTGCTTCAATTATTACTAAATACACTCAACTGAGATCTTGGGTCACAGGCCTCCGGCCCACAACCCACCAAGTTACAATTTCGTTCATATTTTTTCGGGTGGGGTGGTGGTAGGACCAGCTCTGCGACATGTAAGTCCTATAACTTATTTTGGTGATGACTGATGACCACACCCGAAGAAACCAATCACTCTGGAGTTTTTATACACCACGGCAACGGGACAATTTCGGACTCAGTCCTTAGTTTTGTTCTGTAGCCATGGGGAGCACTTTCGAAAGGAGCTACAGTAATCTCTGGTCGAGGGGTTGACCACTTCTGAGATTGCAAGAAGATTTCCAAATATTTCCTGAGATTCTCAACGTGATTCGTGGAAAAGTGCACCCCAAAGGGTTAATTACTCCAGAAATTTCCAAGATTCCCTGAGATTTCATAAAGATTTCCAATGATTGCCTGAGATTCCCAACGAGATCCCTGCTGGAGTGGTAAACCCCTTGTCTCTGGTATTGTTCTGGGAAGGCTAACCTGACCAAAAATCCCAACCCTGGGATCCCCTACCTATTTTTCACCTCGAAGGTGAGACCTGATACTCCTCTCTAGAGTGGAAAATGTCCCTCCTTTGCTTTGGAAGTAAGCAATAAGTCTCCCCTAAGCTGTGGGGAAGTGGGGAGCTTTAGGGTTGGAATTTCAGGTCAGGTTAGCGTTCCGGCTATCATGTTCAAGCAATGGTTATCGAGTCTCCCATACAGATTTTGACGGTTACCCTTACAGTTTAAGGTGGGTCCAAACCACCCGATAAATAGGAAATCTAAGAGGAAAATTTCGTCCCACCGGAGCTAGAACTCGCAAACTCCCGTTACCAGTCCATTATTAAATCACAAGAGACCATGGTGATCATAAAAGTGATGGGACAAGGGCTTTTTTAATAGGGGACAGGGGGCAAGAGGGAGCTCAAATGAAAGGGGGCGTTTCTAATTACGAGCTCCTCACCATGCCAGCTGTTCATTTGCAGAATTGGCTTCGTTGTTCATTCGGACGCAGTCTGACTTAGGTACTATAGGTACGACTAAGGTACTAAAATGCGAGACTTATCAACTCATAGGCCATAAATGGTTAGTATGATTGAGAACTCTCTTCCGTACCTATATCTCCAGCAGCGAGGTTTATGCCAATCTACGAGGCAATGTTTCTATCGTACGGGTTTAAAATAGAACACTGAAATAAATCCTTTTAAATGGTGATATCATATAGGTGACGTTCATGTCCTATACGTTATTATTGTCTCTATGGAACGCGAATAGGTCGTTTCTTAGATACGCTATACTTTGGAAACACATTGTTGGTCCTACTTAAGGGTCCGCTTCCGCTATACCTGACGGTGCATTTTTTGCCGCCCATAAGATTAACATTGCGAGCGGCGATTCATTTTCAAGGTTTACCCTTGGTTGGAAAGACACAAAATTTTGCCTGTACCTAGCCCTAACAATGTTCTAGGGAGTGTTCGAAGCAGATTTCCCATTTTTTTTAACTGGTTTTCGAGATACAGCACTTTTCTTGAGGTATGCGATGCTAGCATTTGCAAAACAGTTGCAATAAAAGAAACCAGTGAGAAATTGGGAAATCTGCTTCGAACACGACCTAGAACATTGTTAGGGCTAGGTACAGGCAAAATTTTGTGTCTTTCCAACCAAGGGTAAACCTTGAAAATGAATCGCCGCTCGCAATGTTAATCTTATGGCGGCAAAAAATGCATCGTCAGGTATAGCGTCCGATCCCAATATCGTCCTTCGATGTGCTAATGTAAGGTTTAGCGTTATCCTCCCGAAAAGAAAAGTTGGTGCCTTTCACCATCCTGCCGATAGCGCCCTTATCATAACGTTAGCTAGTGGACTGTTAACGGAAAGATAAAGATTTCGGCTACTTTTTCGGGAAGGTTAACATACTAACTTCATATAATTCCACAAGCTCACTAGAGTTAAGTACATTAAAGTTCACTTTAGCGGTATGCTGAAATGAAACGTTAATGCCACGTTTTAGTCCATTTCTATGGTGACATTAACCCACTCATAATTTTCTTCATTTGTCTGAATAGGACACGATTATTAAAGTCCACGTTCAAGGATTTGGTGGAAGGTAGGTTTTAGAAGAAAGGTACGGTGAAGTTCCAAATGAGTTAGGCACACAGAGGGGCAGGCGGCCCGCTGGTTCGAAACGGCTTCAGAATTCACAGAGTCCGTCCCAGCCCACCATACCTGCACCTTAGACAGGGCCGGATTAGCCATATGACCAGGTGTGTGCATGGACACCCTATTTTGGTCGCAGGGGCGCCATGTGAAGGCAAAAATAAATAAAATAATTGTGATTTCTTGAAATAAATTAATTATATTTCGTTGTTTGTAATTCTGCGGAATAATCAAACACTTAAAACTTCTCCCGCGCTTGTGGAATAGCGACATAATATCAGCGCGTTACGACGCATGTATCGCACTCAAAGAAAGTTACCAGCCTGTCATTAAGGCACTGTCAGAAATTGCAGACGATGCGCAGCAAAAGGCAGCCACTCGACTGGAGTCGTCTGCTTTAAAATCGAAACTGCAGCGATTTGAAAGCATCGTAATGCTTGTCGTATGGACCAACCTCCTAAATCGAATCCAAAAGGCCAGTATCTTTCTGCAAAAAGTCGACCTTGACTTGGGAGGGGCAGTACAATTGTTAGATTCTCTGGCTGAGTTTGTAACTGATCTGAGGGACAAATTGTCCTCGTTCGAAAAGGAAGCTTCCGAAATATTGCCTGGGAAAACATACGAGGAGAGGAGACAATAAAAAAGGAAACTGCAGCCAGACGAAAGCCGTGAGGGAGAAGTATCTTTCAGTGACGGCCGGGAAAACTTCCGGATAAATACTTACTTATCTACCCATTCTGCATGGACAAATGCTACAGTGAGCTAAGTACCAGGAAGGTAGCTTATTCAGAAATAATGAAACGGTTCTCCGTTATTGAGAAATGCTTGAATAATGCACCAGATTTTGAGGCTGCTTTAGACAAAATGGACCTGACACAGTACCCAGATGTTACGCCAGAAATAAAGAGTGAGTTGCGGCATTTGAGACTTCATATTTCCAAATTATCAATCACCGAAAAACCAAGTAATGTCAACAACTTCTTGTCATGGATGAAGATGGGGAGCTTCGAAGATGTGTACCCGAACGTGGAGATTTAACTTCGAATTTACAAATCTCTGCCAGTGGCGAACTGCTCAGCGGAAAGGAGCTTTTCGGCGTTAGCGCGAATAAAGAATCATTTCCGAACTGCACTGGGGGAAGCCAAACTGTCGGGGCTAGCGCTTCTCTCGATCGAAAGTGAATTCACAAAAAAAGTTTCGTTTGACAGCGCTATTCTCAAATTCGCCCATTCCAAATCAAGAAAAAAGAGTTTTTCCGTTTAAGAAAAAAGGACGAACTTTAGTGCATTGACTGAATAGATGGTAGGTAAGTGGAACCAATTTAATACCTTTTTTCCTTCAACAATACCTACCCTTCCAAGTTAGGGTGCAGGCTTGTATTGAATGCAGGAGGGAAGGGGGGGGGGGGGGCGCCAAAACGAAGATTGGTTTACCCTAGAAAAAATTGTTAATCCGGCCCTGACCTTAGAAATTAAATGATTATTTCCTCTACCTACCTACAGACCACAGCCTCGATAGCCGAGTGGTCTAGGTGGTCATCTTTAGAGGAACAGTCAGTTCGATCCCGATCATACCGAAAGTTTTTCCTAACGGCATGTTCTGCATGTCAAGGGAAATTTTTACCTAGAGGTCCCTTTCGGTATTTGGTATTTGGTAGTGCTGCCAGTTTTTTGAAGATAAAAAGTACGTCTAGACTTACTTAGCCCTATATCGAGGTACCTATAGTAGATCAAAGGTGCATAAATATAGAATAGATGGATAGATGATAGGGCTCAGCGGGAGCGTCTACCCCACTGCGAATTCTTCTGCTACAGACCAATAAGCTTCATGGCCTCCACTACCTGATACGCCTAGACCCATTATAATACAGTGGCCACAGGGAGATACCATCTGCTTGTCAATTTTCAAAACAACCGCATTTTTTAAACTTTTCTTTTTGTCACTAGGGAGAATAAATAAATAACAACAGTTGGCAGCTATTGTCCTGAATGGGTCTTGTGATTAATAGGTACACTGTACCTGGGTAGTATAGGTGGATCTACTTATATAGAGCTAATATCTAATATGTATAACCTAGTAGTAGGTAGTAGAAGTATAGGGAGGTAATATTATTTTTTTGGAGGATATGAGTGATTATTTAGTTAGCTCCGATCTGATTAAAGTTTTTTTACAGCGCACTGAAGACTGAAGACATATAGACTTCATCAGGAAGAAACGCGACGGCATATGTCAGGAGTGATTCTGACGAATTCATGCACCTCCTTGTACCTCATAAAGGTACAGAAAGGTAGGACCTATAAGTAATAGGACCTTCCATAGGGCGGTAGTATGTAGTCGAACTCATTCCAAGCTCCTTTTAAAATATATCTTCTTCGCTATTCCTATAGAAATGTCGAAGTTGAACAAAAAACAAAATCAGACCGAGAGGTGAAATTTCGGAAAGTATTTGGGCTCTCGATTAGGAGTCGGTCAGAACTCGGAATGAGTAACTGGCGAGGCTAGGAAGGGTGGCAGGGCTTCGGTAGCCCGCTGAGAGGAACCTGACTTGGTAGAGGTGCGCACCTCCCATAGTCGTCATAATAATAATAAGAATGTACTCAAAATGTTTCGGTCTGGCCACTGCGTTCTTTTTTTTATGGAAGACTGTGTACTAATTTACATGCCCTTGCCCCCTGGGTTTTTGGGCCCCCTCTGGGAGTAGCCACAAAGCGTAAATTTGTCCTTACGAGGCAGACACTTTTTCGAAATGGGGTGTCAAATAACTGTTACTATTTTTTGAGATTTAATGTCTTCGGGTACGGCTCTAAGGCGCCCCGCGCCTCTTTATCTCGATTGTATTGATTTGTTTAAGGCTTTGCAGCAACTGATGACGCATTTCTGCCACACGAGCTGCGAATTCTTTTTAATTTTTCCTTTGGTTGGTGGGCCTCCAAATTTCACCAAGATGTAGAGCTGATGCTAGGTTTATTTGGACAGTTCGCACCGCATTATGCTGCCTCTATACGGACGTACCTTTGTATAAGTACCTACGTAGGTACGTACGAGAAGAATTGTGAAGAATAATGCGGGGAGGTAATGTAAGCCGGAGAGTATGGAAGACTACAATTAATCTATACACGTTTGCTTATGCTCTTTACGCAAACAGATAAATAAGTGTCGCAATTTTTCCTCTTGCGGATAGGTTACGTTCAGACAGGGGATTAAAGATGGCGCCCACACACAACATGTGACCGATGGTGCTTCACACGTACCTTACTGTTGGGTGGTCCTTTCGCCTTAATCCGAAAAATAGCAAGGACGCAGGAATGTAGTGGGAATTCGCAAGGTAGGACCGGGAGCCATCCGGTAGCTACCGCATAGAAAATTGCCAGACTCCGATTCGAAGAATTGTGGTGGTCGCAGACTATATAGCAGGAGCGTACCTAGTTAGTTAGAAGAGGTTTGGGGGGACAAATCCAGCAACTATAGACCATCTCAAGAACTATCCCTTGTATAGGTACCTACTACCAAATATTACCAGCTCTCCACATGATGGGGACCTATACAGTTTTTTTTTCGTAGGATCGGGATCGAACCGGAGTCTTTGATTGTCAGACAATTTCCAAATTTTTTGCTATTGGTACTCTTATTTAGAAGTAGGTACACTTCCCTTCCCAATCCATTTCATTTTCTTCCCCTTTGGCGGCAACTTTTAAACTGTTGGTAAACATTTAGATACCTATTCATTGCCATAATTAGTTTACTTACGGCTTATAGGTATATTTATTGGCCCTTCTCTGAAAGGCGCCGGCGCTATCTATAAGCAACAATTTTTTCTGTATTCAGTAATAGCAGGTGATATACGTTGGAACAACTTCCGCCCTGCCGTACCTGTTCTGTGGTGACACTTTAGGTAAGTACCTATAGGTACATGAGCGAATATGTAGGTACCTATACCTATACAGTCTTCTTATAGCTAAGGTGGCAGCAACGCCATCCCCTTTGCATACTCCCGGTATCGATACCTACTTGATCGATATCGGTAACTGCACCTTCATTTTTATCGTTCGATTATCGGGAACAAAACAAGAACTGAGCAAAACTTCTCTTAGATTTTAAAGTAGGTACAATAAACTGTGTAGAAACCAACGGTATTTAAAATTTGAATCAAAACATTTAACAACGGCGCGCCTGAAACTGTTCCGACCGACGTCCGTGCCTACAAAACCTATCGGTAAATGCAGTCACATGCAGGAGTCATGTCAAACTTGTCACACTCTCACTAATGTCACCCAAAAGACGACAGCTGTCACTGTCACTGTCACTGTCGGTGAAATGAAATAAATGGTGGTGTGATGAAGCTCTGACAGTTTGGGTAGGCCTGGGGCAACCTGACAGTGATGCATCGGACCCGAGTCCGAGCCCAGCGACCGCTGCTCCACTTGCTACGTACCTGCGTACCTACCCGTCACAAAACGGATGACTGGTTCACCTTTAATGAAATGCGGAAGCCTTAGAGGAAGGGTGGTTATCATTTCTCTCTATAGCGACCGTTACCATGGAAACTCGCCCGCTACAAATGACTGTGTTCTTTTGGAAACGGAAAGGGTGACATTGTGGAGATGGGGTTTGTTAAGGGACCCTAGTGTGCCCTTGTTATAGAGAGGTGTTCGTTAAAGAGAGAGCCAACTGTGTCGTTGTGGTAGAGGTAGAGATAATGGTGCCCTCCGGTCAGTCATCTGTTTTGCGTTCGAAAAGCTCGGAAATTTTTTAAACGAGATAGCTAGCACGAGGAAGTCTTACCGAATATTTTGAGAACCCACATGACATTTTTCGCAAACCTTCAATAACTCAACCCGGTGCGGATGAGGGGGTCGGAAATGCTTTGAAAATTGTGTTGACCACATAACTCGGTTGAGGAAGTCTCTCTGAGTATTTTGATACCCACATCATGGCATATTTTTTGAACATAAAAAACTGACCCTTTGAGGTGTCGTATTTCCCAAATTCGAGTTTTCCCAGATATGCCGCTAATGGGGTGTTTTTTCCCATTATATGCACTATTACTCCTGAGAAAATGAACGAAATTTTGAGCCAATTTTGAGAAAATAATAAAAAACCTGTTTTTTTGAGAATTTGGGGGGGGGGGGGCTGCGCCCCTCAATTTTCCCCAGTGGAAGATCGGAAAAAAGTGAGTCTGCCCATTATTTTTTTACACCCGTGTACTTACCAAATTTGAACAAAATCGGCCGGACGGTTTGGGCCCTGGCTCTCCGTACATCCTACACAAAGTTAAAAACTTTTTTTTTTTTTTTTTTTTAGGGTCTGGCACCTCTGCTCGACGCTTTGCAATGAAAAACTCAAAATCAATTATCTGCATGATGATAATACTTTACTTTATACTACGTACTTACCAGGCCCGTATCCAGAAAGCGGTCATGGGGGGGGGGGGGGGGGGGGTTTAGCCTATATTTTTTTGCTTCACGTTAGCATTACCATGTTAATTTTCCGTTCATGGGGGGGGGTTAACCCCCTAACCCCCCCGCCCG
>OX465373.1:3150114-3426787 GCA_950004255.1 Mesopsocus fuscifrons
CCCCTGCCTGGCTCTCCGTAATTCCTACACAAAGTTAAAAACTTTTTTTTTTTTTTTTTTTACGGTCTGCTCGACGTTTTGCAATGAAAAACTCAAAATCAATTATCTGCATTATGATAATACTTTACTTTATACTACGTACTTACCAGGCCCGTATCCAGAAAGCGGTCATGGGGGGGGGGGGGGTTTAGCCTATATTTTTTTGCTTCACGTTAGCATTACCATGTTAATTTTCCGTTCATGGGGGGGGGGGGGGGGGGGTTAACCCCCTAACCTCCCCCCCCCCCCCCGCCCGTGGATGCGGTTATGGTACTTACCTACCTAAGCAGCCAACATGTTAAAAAAAAATTCAGCGATGTGGGGGCAATCAGACCCAAGGTAACTTAGGTACTTCCAAAAAAACAAAAAATTCGTACAAATTTTTTTATCTAAAAAACAATTGGACACGAACCTGCGGCATATAAATTAGAGAAGTCTGACGCTACTGCATGTGCAGTCCTATCCTGTTCATAGATATCTGTCTACAATTATCTACGTAGATAAAATAAAATGCATGCAATTACATAGGCATAGGTATATAGCCAAAATGTGTGCATTATTGTAGTTAAACAGGAATTTCGGTTGAAATTTGGCTTGTTGGATTCAATTGACAAATTGGAACGAGTTGGAGTTTCGAGCAGGAGACGGACATTCCGGTGCCATTGTCCGCGCCGGCCAATGGTTAATTCCCATTGGCTCATTACTTCAGCATTCCGCACCAATTAAACATGTCTATGCAGCCTGTGCAGTATAGGTATAGGTACACCGTACACTGTATGCCGAGCAAGTTCTTAAAAACTTCTCTTTTTCTGTTCGCGTACCTTTTCCCGGAACTTTCCGTACACCAGACGGTAAGCTACTGGTTTTTCCGGTATAGGATAAAATTATTTGGGTATAGTTTGATGGAGCCCATCGCGATGGGGCACCATAGTTAGGTACGCAAACGAGTCTCCACAAGGAATATTATAAATAGGAATAGGTATGAAATCAACGAAACAAACCATTTGTGGGACAGATGTGACCTCTGCACCTAAAACACAGGTACGATTGGATACCTGCAAAGGTAGTTAGGAACGTAAAAACGCATAAGAGATGCGCCTTTGTATGGAGGAAAAGTTACGATGATATGAGATGGATATTTATGCTAGTTCCAAGCACCATGCAGACATAAAAAACCGTTGGACAAATAATATCATAGTTACCTGCTATTAATAAGGCAACATATTTGCCTAATAAGAAAGCTGAGACAGGTTAGTGAGTCTAGGTCTCGCATCGAGAAGAAATAAGGGTTTGCTATTGCAAATTGCCGTCCCGCCGACGCGCATGGGCCCTATGATGGATTGGAGACAGCAAAATTTGCTGGGAATCGCTCGGCCACCGACTCACAAGCTTATGGCCTCTCACGACGCCGATTTATCGGCCCCATAGATAGCGATCAATCGAACAATGCGCCGTTTATCACGCGAGGGCGGGCGGACGGCGCGAGGCGGTCTGCCACGATCATCAGGGTCGTACCTAGATCAAGAAACCTTTCTGGGTGGCTGAGGGTTGAAATATTACATCAGAAGGAATCGAGCCTTGATGAACCAATTAGGGAGTTAAGAAGGTCATCCATCTAGCCACGCCGCCGCCGCTTTCGATAGCTTGGATAGCTCGGCTGGAGGCACTGCTTCACTATGTTCCCCGCACCCCATACCTACTATCGACTACCTTATTCTTTATAGGTACCCTGTTCAGCAAGAACTGTAAGGCTGGATTTAGCTAATTTCGGAATGGAACGTACCCGAATTTTTTTCTGTAAGCTAAACAAGGTTGTCACGCGTTGCTAGGGACATAAGATTCCAACTTTATTTACCTAGCAACCTTGTTTAACTTACAGAAATAATTCGGGTAAATTCCATTCCGAAATTAGCTAAATCCAGCCTAATAGGTGACTGGAAAAAATATTTCAACAGACGGCGACTTGAAGCCAGGACTTTTGTCATGAGCCCAGTCCAGCTTCGCAGAAAGCCCCTTTTCTTCTATCTCTATAGATCAGCGGTTCTGTATAGGTATAGAAGAAACACAAAGCTTCCACTTCTTCTTCCTTAAGAGTTGTATATATACCTAGGTAGGTACATACCTCAGTCGTGTCATTTGGAGCGTGGTGGTGGTAGTTCTTTTCTTCCAAGCAGGAAAGGAACCCGCTACCAGAACTGAAAGTGCACACCACAGTTTTTTCAGGTTTTTTAGGATTAATGGTACATTTGGCTTCCTCCATTATTTATTCAGTTTTTACCTGCGATACGGTACAGGTACGGCCCTGACTGAAGTGTGTGATAGGCGGCCCTTGGCAAACGATTCCTCCACTTCTCGGCTGCTGCGCCGGAGGGTGCGCGGCTCCATGCAGCCTCAGCTCAGCCACTCCAGCCTGCCCCACAATTATTTTCCACGACGGCGGAAAGACCGTCAGGGGTCAATGGGACGAGATTACGCCGAAACTTTCAGCGTAGGAGTAATCAGTTGCCACTGGCTCAATTTTTGCGAGGATTTTTTTTTTCAGTGCGCACACCTGGGTTCTTACGTAGGTAGGCTAGATTTGATACTTATTATGGGTATTCGGGAATTATAGGTAGGTAGAGGGCGAGGAGTATAGACAGGTCTGTGATAAATCCCTTCCAGCTGTACTGCCTCCTACTTGAAGAGTGAATGCTCAGTTCGAAGCTTAAGAAAATCAATCTAATACTTCTCTACTTAAATTTGAATCCCGAATATCTTTGCTTTCGTAAACGGGGTTAAATAAACTGTCACTGAAAGGCCTAGATTGGTCACGAGTGAGGGGTTAACCACTCGTTGGGAATCTCGTTGGGAACCATTGGAAATCTTTATGAAATCTCAGGGATTTTTTTTTAGAGTGGTTACCCCTTCGGGGTTTATCTTTCTATGAATATCGTTGGGAATCTTTGGAAATATTTATGGAATCTCAGGGAATCTCAAGGAATCTTTGGAGTGGTTACCCCCTCAGTCACGAGCATCCCTGGGAACGAATCTGGGAGTAGGGAAGTAGGTATAGGTACATGGTTCAGGATATACAGCTCTTTTCACTCCCCCTTTGACGCCTATGCTTATGCCTTGAAAGCCAATAAGGACAGCACAATTCCTCCCTCGGGGGCTTCTATAAAAGAAGAGACAGACATATAAATGGGCCATAGAGTACGCGTGGTGCACTCGGCGCGGTCGCTCCACACCCCCATCCAAATTGCCGGGAATAAATCATATGGTCCCGAGGTCTCGAGGTGTGTAATCTACTTGGTTACTCCACCTAAGGCGCCTTTTAGTTCTGATCCTTACCACTCGCACGGTCCCCCTGATATGGGATTTTGTTAGATATGTAGGTACAACTGCCTAGGGGCACCTGCGTGTACCTACCCATCACCTCCTTGTGAAAGGTATACGTTCTAAACACACTATAGGAGAGAATTGGGGGTAGACATCGGGTGGAGGTCATCCGCTCCATGAGGCACCAAATAACCGTGACTACATGCAAACCAGAAGTCATTTCTATCTACTGAGGGGAGAGGGGGGTTGAACCGAAGGGGTAACCACTCCTTGAGATTCCCTGAGATTCCATAAAGATTTCCAAAGATTACCAAAGATATTCACAGAAAGATGAACCCCGAATGGGTAACCCACTCCAAAAAATTCCAAGATTCCCTGAGATTTCATTAAGATTTCCAATGATTTCCAACGAGATTCCCAACGAGTGGTTGAACCCTCTAAAATCCCATACCTACTCCCATGCCCCTACTACTAACAGACTCCGTTATTTACCTATCTACCTAAGCATAGTACGTAGGTACCTACTCGTAGGTAAAGGTAAGGCCATATAGAAGTACGCATGCTAAGGTCAAATTTTAGAACATTATCAAAAGGAACCGTTCATAGAATATCCCGATTTTCCTCGAAATATAACACGATAAAATTCAAAGTAACCGTACAGTTTCGAAGAAAGGCCTTCACGCACCGAGAATGCACGCTCTCTCATGGAGAGATATAAACGCCACATTTTCCACTATTCCGCACTAAATTTTTCCTAAGCGACTTTATGTAAGCTAGCGGTAGGCACTATCACAAGCGAAGCGATACAAGAATGCACGATCTGCCCAAGGCAGCCCGCAGACCTAGCTCTCATGCCTGCGCCCAATCGAGACTGCACGCACTCCCTGTGGCCAGTGCCACAGTCGGGCACCTGCATACATACAGCATGTCAGCCCTCGCTGTACGGTGCCAATTGCTATTATCCTCAGATTGCCCCATTTTGTGCACGAATCCTTTTTTATGCCCTCTAGGAAACAGCTAGAATCACGATGAATGCTTTGTGGATTTCTAATGATTTGAGTTAAATGCTGTAAGAATGTACTTACTTGCCTACTGGCGATTGCAGGTTGGACCTACACAAGAGGATAACCTGGTTCATATGAATTTTGCTACAGATCCGATAATTCAACAGCTCTATATTTGTGTTGTCTCGTTACAGTGGGATATACGAGAGGATAAGGATTCTGACAGGTTAGTGTGTCGTCACTGAGAGACCTTGAATCCAAATCAATATTATTATTGTGCATTACTAAACTAATCAGATTACCCCTAACATTTCCACTCAAAATCTATTCTGTAAAATAAAATTTTTAATTAGTTTAATTTATTTAGTTTTTCCAGTTTTAAAATAATCATTCAAACTCTCAAACTTTTAAACAACAAAAAGTACGTGGAACTAGAAAAAGCGCGGGAGCGGGAAAATCAAGAAAGATGGCCGCCGAAATGGCGCAAAATCTTTTCGTCTGCTAATAAAAATCAAAATATAAACAAACTTCAGCGCCGCCGCCGCCGCGCCGTTACGTTTTGAATGTTTCTTTTCCACTAAATTGGAACGTAGTTATGAATTATTTATCAGTGGACACAGCAAGATGGATATCAAGCTCACAGATAGTCACGTCCGTCTCATCTGTGGTAAAAGAGTTATTCGAGAATGCCCTGGACGCTGAAAGTCGCAACATTACGGTGAAACTCGAAAACTTCGGCTTGGATTTGATAGAAGTCAAGGATGACGGCACTGGTATTTCAGGCGACAATGTTCACAAAATGTTCCTACCTGGATACACTTCTAAAATCAGTGATTTCAAGGATCTGGGTAAAATGTTTATGTACCCCTTAGCGCTGTGTTTTAAGTTGGCAGGTACAACCTAAATCTCATATTGTACCTGTTCCCTTTCTTTAAAATTTTGACACTTTTTTTCTTTTCAGACACGCTGTCCACGTACGGGTTTCGTGGGGAAGCTCTGGGCGCCCTGTGCCGGCTAGGAGAGACGTCTATTACAACTAAAACTGACCGCGATACTGTGGCTATGACGTACGTGATAAATTGTGAAGGAGCTCCTATTTGCTCCGTTCCTTCTCACCTGCCGAGAGGTAACAAATGCCATCTAGGTCCATCCAGCCTCTCCTCGAAACCCGCTTCGAAATTTTAAATAAAAATCTCGTTTTTAGGCACCACCGTCAGTGTGAAAAACTTATTCAAAGCTCTGCCCGTCCGCAAGCAGTTCGCGTCGTCTAAAAAGAAGATGGCGGAGGAACTAAAACGGGTGGAGGGGGTAGTTCAGTCCCTAGCTGTGATCCACCCACACCTCAGGATGGTTCTCACACACAACAAAACCTGCATTTGGCAGAAAAACTCTGTAAATACTTTGAAACAGTCATTCGCACAAGTTATCGGAATCCGTCATTCCTCAAAGATGGAATATTTGAAAGAAACACAAGGGGATGTAAGTTTTTGACTGCTTACAATTTTTCTGTAGTAGGTATAGAAGGACTACAGAAACAGGTTGGGATTAGCTGAGTGAGTCTTGCTTATCTTGGTCAAAAAATCTAGCGATAGGTAAATTGTAAATTCCAACTTATCAAATCACTTTCTGTTTTAATAAGCAAAAAATTAGGTAGATATTATTTATTTCAGAACAAAAAAATATCAAGAGTACTTAGCGATTGGTCTTTCGTAATTTTTTCAGATGTCCGTAGAGCTGATAGTTCCAATGAAGACCGCGTGTGACGTTGAAGCGCTGTTCACAGCTTCAGCGTCACATTCATTCGTGTTCGTCAATAAGAGACCCGTCTCGTACAAGGAAGTTACAAAGGTAAATTGGTTCTAAGAATTTTTTGTTATTATTCACTTGTTCTTCAGAGCCGTGAAGATAATTTATAGAAGTAAGAGACAACTTCTGACAGTACTCGTATCAAATGAAGAAATATCGCCGTCTAATCATCAAGCCATACTATAATTTTGGTGTTTGAGTTTTGTCACTGCTTAAAATCTGTAACAAGGCAAGGTAAGACAGCCCATAGTTCTTTTAATTTACTTACGACACTTTTCTTATTCTAGTTGCTAGATGAGATCACCCACCAATTCTTTCAAAAGGAGGGGAAGCACGTCACATTCCTCGCTTCGGTCACCGTTCCTCCTCACGAAGTTGACGTCAACTTGGAACCAAACAAGACCCGCGTCCTCCTCAGAAATCTCCCGGACCTCATCACCCTAATCTTAAATTCTCTTCAGAGTTATTACGGCTGCGTTCTTAACCGGCCCAAGCCACCGGAAGAAACTAAGGAAGACATTGCTGAAAGCGATGAGGACTTGCCGAGTAAAAGGGCGAAGCTGGATGATTCTTTTCAGATTGAGGAAAAGGAATACAGGAAACCTGAAACAGGAGCCAATAGTGAAACGAGCAACTCGATTTGTTCTCAGATTAATAAAGATAACTGCGTTTTGGCGTCTGAGGCTGAAGTGTCTGATTTAAACGAAAAGTTAAACGCCAATAGACAAGCAGTAGTGACTCTACCTAGTAATGCTATGCGAGTAGAGATTCAAGAAAATCTTGGAGGGAAAATTCTTCCCCCTTGGCCCGTTCGTCAGAATACTCCTGTTAAAAGTTTCCCAGTATTTGAAAGTTCTTGTGATAACAGAGAAAGAGAAACAACCACGCCATCAGTACCTGAAACACATATAGAACTTCCTAGCTTTAACCATGACCATTCCAACGTGAATCCAGACCCGACGAGCATGGAGTCGACGCAGGAATATTTCGATAAAGTGCTGTCTTCTATCGAGCATTCGAAAAAGAAGCCCGAACTATGTGTTGGTGACTGGAGCCGGGGACAAGTTAGTTTGGTCAATGGAAAAAAATTAGACGGTGGCGCTGCATTGGTGACTCCAGGCCAAGTTAGTTTGGGTACTGGAAAAAATTTACAGGGTGTTGTTGCAGCAGCTACTCCAGTCCAAGTTAGTTTGGACCATGGGAAAAATTTAGAGTTTGGTGCTGCAGTGGTAACTCCAGGCCAAACTAGACTGGAAAGTGACGGAGTTTCGGGTGGTCCAGAAGTAGTCGGGTCAGAGCTAGCGGAAGACGTGGCCAAATTTAATTTGTCTATCCAGAGCGTCAGCAGTCAAATGGGGAAGAAAGAATTGAGCGGCTTCACCAAATTTGCCAGAATCATGAGACCTAAAAGTAAGTCGTAGTTTTCACGTACACAATTTCCTTTTTTTTTGTGTCAACTTCTCACATACCTAGTTAAAATTGTCTGAGAATTGACAAATGACCCACATCAGTTCAGTACGTACTTGCCTAAATTTACATTTTTTTCAACTTCAGTAATTGAAGAGAACCCCAGCATATTATTTACGGAGGTGTCGCGTCTGCTGGTTGAAAGGTGGCAAATGCTGACTTTTGACGAGAAGGAGTACTACGAGAGCGTCGCCAAGGGGGTGGATGAAGAACGGAAACGGAAGAAGGCAGTTGCTCAGCCTGCTCGCCCGCCCGCCAAGCCTGTCAGAGCCAATGTGCAGACGACCGTGCGGCCCGATCGACGACAGGTTCAATTTTTTATTTATTATATATTCGTGAGTAGAGTCTCAAACAACGTACCTGAAGGCTGAGTTGCCATGATACTTCAGGATACTGGGGTGTCTCAACTAAGCTGTCGGGTTAGAGTTTAGCCAATTTTTCCACTGGTTGGGAGTACGGCATCTGAGAATAACCATTTGAAAAATGGCCGCGGTGTTGCTCCACATTACTATACCAGTTTTCATACAATTCGACTGGAAGAAACAAGTATAGTAGGGAGAAAAGTGCTGGGTATAGAGCATAAGTACCTTTTGCCTGTTTACAGGTTCTAGTTCCACTGACACTGGATCACGTGATTAAGGTCCGAAGCAGTCCCACGAGACAAGAGTTGAAAAAACTCTCCCTGATTGGTCGCCTGGTGCCCAATGGGGAGTGGCTATACCACAGAGATCTGGAAATCGGTCATATTCATCATACTGCTCTTAGTGAGCTTGTTCTCTATCACAAAATGTTGTTAAACTACAAACTACCGACCAAGAAACTTGATCGGCATCTCCACCTGATGGAATCAGAGTTGGGCCAGCGAGAGTGGAATGTACTGACCTCTCTTCAGACGGAATACGTTGAACAGACATGCAGGTAAAACGATGTATTTTTTAACGGCTAAAAAAAACGTGGCACTAGAATAGTTTTCCCTTCCCGTTTTTTGAAGGAAACTGTTGGAGTTTTATATGATTTGAAAAATTTCTCAAAATTGGGTAGAAAAAAAAGTCATTACACAGGATTCTGTGGACAAGCTCCATGATTGATCTGGGAAAGAAAGGTAGGAGTCAACCATAGTATATGGTAAATGTAATTTCGATTGTTTTTTCATACCAACAGGTACATTGTAACGAGCCCAGTTCTCATCAATAATGGCTTAGGCATTGAACTGCTAAAAACAACAACGGGTGACGTCACAACCGTATTCCTGACTGAAGTGGCAGCAGACTTGGAAGACTATGGGTTAGCAGACTTGAAGGAGGCACTTCAGTTGTATCAGCAGAATGGCCCATCCTCTCCTATGAATCAGCTGAGGACGACGGCTGTCAAAAATTATATTGAGGTGAGTTGTTGAGAAAGCGCATCATAGCATTTGTTTTTTTCTTTAAAACGGAATAAATAATCGCGAAACACGTGGCAGCAGAATCATTTTTCTTCCCAATTAAAATGAGCGAGTTCTTATTTTTTTCAGAAAGAAGTGGTACGAATAGTAGGGGCAAATAATGGCGCGCCAGGACGGGGAGAAATGGCGTCACTCCTAAGAACGTGGCAGCAGGACATGGGCGACTTACCTGCCAAATGCCTACACGGTCGCGAGATTTTCGTCCCCATCTTTCACTCCCAAGTCTAATGAGGGTAAAAATACAAGTGGCACCAGAATGATTTTAGCATACAACCTTCAAAAGGAACTGTTGGATTTTTTTTTTTGTCCCAATTTTTGTGTTATAGATACAGAGCTGTTTATTTTAATGATATGTTTTTAAGGATTGGAATTATTTATTCTTTGTCCAAAAATCACTGGATTTTTAAATCAAAACTTACTTAAAACAAGCAGCATTGAATCTACAGCCTTAACGCCAGATTTGGTCATGATATGGTCAGAATCACGCGCGTCAGTTGAGGAAAGTTATAGATAAAGTTACAGGTTCAAAATAAACTAATAATTAACAGAGTATTATAATTTTTAGAAAAACAAATTGGTAACAGTGAGTCACATATGGTCTGGAGCAGCCATTTAGGTATACCTACCTATCACTGAAGTCAAAAATCACTTTTCACAAGCAAGGCCAACTTTCATCCCTACCCTCCCATAAAGTAGATGAAAAATTGTGACACAAAAAAAGCTGACAAAGCGAAAAATGTACGTACAATATATATCGTAAAACAACCAGGACTAAACGTTACTGATGATGCAGTTTCGACTTGGCAAACTGCGAATTATTGAAAAAAAAATTGCTCTGGATTAGTCTGGATTGAAATGACTCTGAGTCTCGCTCAACTGTATCCTTAGTTAATTTGTTCTAGTGACTGATCGACCAAAGTTCCCTGTAGTTATAGAGAGATCTCCCTACGTCTAGAGTCTAGACGAAATTCAGAGTTTCTCCAACCAAGGGTGGAAATATCCTATGGGCCCGCATGTGGCCTAGGACAATAGCCGCTGAAGATGATGATGAAGGGTGGAAATAATTCGAATGACAAATGACTGAGTAATCTTAAATAGTAAAACTGAGTTATGAATGAATATTAATGACTTCGTACTGAAAATATGGGTACCAGCTTCCTATATGGATATGTAAAGGAACTAAAACATACGGGTTTATTTCTCGGCCTACCTAGGGTGGAACCACATCCTGTGACGTACCTACCTATTCGATGACAAGTTTCTGAGTAGGATATTTATTTCTGAAATAACTGGTAGCTCACAGAAACAGAAAATATTCTAGAAACTTGCTGAAATACCTCGAATATTGCTACCCCGTTGCACGTTGCAGCAATATTTCGGCGTTGTAAGGGAGGTCTCTTAATAAGGTTACCATCGGACTTGGTTCTTGTATCTGCTGCTCTGTTATGAAAATCATCTTGATGGTTACCATCTAACTTGGTCCTTGTACTGCTCGGTTACGGAAAGTCTCTTGATCGTTTCGTAGCCCAGAATGATAGAGAAGGAGAAAGCAGCTGACTGGACAAGTCGTGCTGACAGCCCTTTTGTGAACACTCGCAGCCCTTCCTCCGCCCATAGAATCTGGAATGTCCGCCCCATAGACCCTGTTCTCTGTACCTGAAACACCACAAAAATATTTTTAGAGGCGCTCGAAACTTTTTGTTCCAAAATATAATGCCTTTTTAACGTTGAAAGCTAGGATTTAACAATAGGGTGGTTTTTCGACAACTGCTCAAAGACGGAATGATATTTGTTTACGTTTTTTGAGGACAATGTTGGATAGTTTACATGTTCTAAACTACATATAAGACAGCATCCAGTTATTAATTTCTGACGTTTCTGACCTTACATTAAGGGTGCGTCCCACCATACTCGGTTAACGGTTAAACTCCAATTAAATTCCATTTTTACCATGCAATAATTGGAGTTTAACGTTAACCTAGTATGGTGGGACGCTGCCTTAAATAGCCAAATGGTCGGAAAAAACGTAAACAAACAGAAAATGGATATTTCGTCTTGAGTGGTTTACAGCACAATTTTTGTGCTGATTCTTTACTACACCTATATACTAAAATAACACAGAACGGTGTTCTAGGGGTGTACAGTTTCCGGAGGAATGGAGAGGGTACCTGAAGCCTGGCCCTTATGATATCGAGGGGATTGGTGAGGATAGTCGTCGTGAAGCCTCCCATCGTGCCTGCGATGGATTGTACGAACAAATGCGATACCCAGCTCGGCGCTACTTTTAGAAGCTCATCTGCAACATTACCAACAAAAAGGTAAGAACGAATTATGTGGAATGAGGTCTGCGATCAGTTTTCAGTTAGTTATTCTGAGTTCCATAAAACTAACCTGGTCGGAGGGCTTCAAAAATTAACTGTGGGAAGAGATTACTGCTTTTGAAGACCCCTAGAAATAAACTTTCTGGCGTTTGCTTTGGGGTCCAGTGACCATGAAACGAATCCAGAAATCTACAGGAGGTGTAGCGCTCATTCCACTACTAGGGGTAGTGTTACTTCTACGAAATCTAACAATAAGAGGCAGATGTTTTATTCACCTTGGTAGAGGTGGTAGAAAGCCCACCACATGGCCGAATTAGGGACGTAGGCCGCCAAAGAAGCGAAGTAACCTCTGTAGAATCCTCGGAGCCCGTCACGCGTGTAGATCTGGTGCACGATGTCACCCGACAGTTGGAACCATGACCGGCCAGCGGTCGCCACACCCAGTGGGTTCATCAGCACCTAAAACACGAACGATGTTTTATCGGCATTCACCTCTTGACATGTTCGGCACGTCAACCGAAATGTATATAGTAGTTCGGTACCCGCCTAGAACTGTAGGTCAAGAACGACCCCTTATGGTCCCCCCTTATTGGATGGTGAAACGGGTAAAGGGTCCGGTTTGGTAATCTATAGAAGCCAGGTTCGAATCCTGGTCACTGAAAAATTTCCTCCCACATACTGTTGTTGTCTAAGCCCCCGATTACACCTTACAATTTCCAATCCAAATATGATCATAAAAAATATGATCAAGAAAAATTGTAAGGTGTAAAGTGAATTGAGTCAATTATGATACAATTTGTATCGGCCGGTACAAATTGTATCATAACTGCTGCGACTACCTTCCTCTAGGCTGCGATGTGTTTGTTGTTGTTGGGTTAGTCCGTTGAAAATGGCGGCTGAGGTAAGTGGAATGGAAATGACCCGTATTTTAATAGAAAATGTGGAGGAGTCCGAATTTCTTATAACGATGAATTGAAAGAATATAGCAGAAATTATTTAACCTAAAACGGTTCAAAAAAGGACCCTAAAAATCTTCGAAATTCTATTGTTTTACCATGTCAAGTGGGCATCACTGCTAAACATGATCATATTTTTATTGTGAAGTGTATTACAGTTTTTCTAAAATTTTATGATACTAAAAAAATAGGATCATATTTCTTTTGTAAGGTGTAATCGGACCCTTAGAAAAACCAGTTGTCGGGTTGTTTTGGCATCAGTGAGCAACTATTAAACTGTCACTCCTCTATAAATTTCTGTCGAAAACAGCGCCTTCTCCATCATCGTCGAGCGATTGACCTACCTGAGATCGTTTGCAGTTTTTTTCAACTAGCCCCAGGACCATCAAATGTTGACTGATGACGTCGAAAGGAACGATGATTGTTTGCCCCACTACACTCGCACATCCTCCTCCTACCTAAAAAAAAAACAAAACAATTAGTATTAATTATTTGTAGCACATATTCACAGTCAAGAAAGGCAAATACATGGAAACCCCACTCACCAGAGCCCGAAGACGACTGTCGAGGTTACGCTGAGCTAAAATATGTCTCATGCCTTCATACGTTGAAATGTAGAACACGCCTGAAACTATTTGAATTGAACTGATCCAGAATCCTCGGTATAATCCCGCTACACCCTCTTTATGGTAAATTTTTCGGAACGCATCCATTGTGCCTGAAAGAAATAATATCATCAGTCCCAACATTTGTGTACTCGCTTAGACCTATCGACTTGTGTTCACTAGCTGTTCGGCAATGTTTACCTTGGGGGTTTTAGCCATTGCCTAGACACTGTGTAGAAGGCAAACATATTGTACGAATCCGATGTTATATTGATATTGAGATTATGGCAGGCAGCAGTTGTATGACGCAATAACGGAATTTCTGGGTCCACCGAATAACTTCTGCTCTTACTCGCTACCTGAACGTATCTAGCGAATAAATAACTAAACAAATAGGTACGTACCTTTGTAAATTTCTCCATGCCTCTGTATTTGAAGCCTAGTTTTGACTACTGTAAGTGGATACAGACAGCACCGAACTGTGAAGGAACTTAGCATGCTCAGTGGGAAAAACTTCCTCTTGTTCATCATATCCCACTCAATAGTCCTTATAAATGTATGGGAAATGTCCAATTCCGTCATCTTTCTTCTTGTAACGTCAAATGCAATAAAAACGTAAAATATCCGCAATAAAAAACACTTCCAACGTGTTTACCATAGGTATCACCTCGGCCGAACTGTGGCGCAAGGTTTTGTAAGCGTGACCGCGAATTTAGCCATTTTTTGGTTTATAATACTTTAAACCGCGTATACTGCTTTCGAGACAGGCGCTTTACTGACCGGGAATGGTAGATTAATATGGCAGCACATGACAAATCGTAACTCATGAAAACTATTACAAAATTTTCAGCTTGTTGTTTTCCACAGCTGATATGACATGCAAAGCAGACGACAACATTAAACGTACTTGTCTAATGACACGAAAATGTTCTTTTTCAAAAACTATAATAATTAAATATTATAATTATAGTTTATTTAAAATTAATTAACTTTTATTATAATTTTTAGGTTTGTTTCAAATTTATTTAAATTTACAAATTTTGAATTTTCGCGGTTTTTTGTTTGGAAACTTTTCCCTCCATTTTTCTTTGTACGAGTTGCCATATTTCGTTATATTCGCTCCAACGTATTAATGGTGGATTTGACGATCATCCCTTTATATTTGCATAATCTGGAATTAAGGTCTAACTGATAGTTTAACCAGGGTTCCTCTGTTGGTTGAGATTTTCGTCAAGATGGTCTTTAACCAAAGATTTGCCAATGGTAGGCTAATCGGCAATTGTACTCCAATACTGAAATCTAAGTAGGTAGGTAGGTATAAAGAGTTCAGCCGTACAGAAGTGGTAGTTGTGTTGATTCGGTGTAAGTTTTGTTGACTTGGTCCCTTTTCATTTTAAGATGAAGTAGGTAGATCTTATAAGTAATAATAATATAACATAAATACCTATGCATGATTATCGTGAAAAATCTATAGGTAAAAATTATAATTTCATCACAAACCGTGAGCTGAGGTTCTAGTCCCCCCAATAGTATTTTTATGCAATTTGTGTGTTTTGTGTACATACCTACTTTATTCAAAGAGCTATAGAGAGGACTTTCGGTTCATAGGACACCTTAAAATTAGGTTTTGAAATGTTCCACTATGCTGAAAATGGAAACCGTGGCACCAGAAACGTTGTTGCGATCTCAGACGTCAAGTCTACCGAATCCATAAAGAGTCTGCATGTAGAGAAGAAATTCGCTCACTAGCTAAGTGCTCTTTTCTTGACTCTGGTTCGAGTCCCATAAGGAATACAATAACCATTTGACCCTTCAGCACAGCAGTTCTAAGAAAATCATTCCAGTTGTTGAAAAACATATAAAATCCACATCGAGGTCAAAAGTTCCATCGAAAGAACCACAGAGCAAACAAATCCAGCCACACTCATAAAATTCTAAGAGATACATCCTATATAGAGAAATCCCGAGAGGTAAAGATATGGGAGATCCGTTCCCGACGGCTATCGGACGGGGTCGCAATAATCCTAAAACCTGACATTAAACAATGTCTGCTTATATTGAACGTTTCCAGCCAAATATTCTGATTTACGATTCTTTTATTCTTTTGTTGCTTAATCTTGACGAAACAGATGTCGAATGGGGCAGTAGCACCTATGTTTAGCTTATAGAGAGCAAGAGGGAAATCGGGGTAGGGTTTACTGTTGGTGAAATGCATAATGTAGAGCTGGAGGTAACCGATCGGAAGCTGCAATAAAATCTCACTGCATTATTATGTTTATGGATCAATTTAGCTGACAGAATTTTGCGAGCGAGGCTTCACTCGCTGCCCTGCTGTTGCTGATGGCATCTCGTAACCTTTCCATCAGCACTCATTGCTTCTGGGAACATCTCTTTTACCTTTCACAGACTAAATAGGTACCTGAAAATTCCTACCTACTCAAGAACGTCAATAGCAGCAGAAGTGGTAAAAACTGTGAGACAATTTCTGTCAAAAAACTGACACAGGTAGCTTGGAAAAAATAGCCTTAAGAGGACGCTATACCTGACGGTGCATTTTTTGCCGCCCATAAGATTAACATTGCGAGCGGCGATTCATTTTCAAGGTTTACCCTTGGTTGGAAAGACACAAAATTTTGTCTGTACCTAGCCCTAACAATGTTCTAGGGAATGTTCGAAGCAGATTTCCCATTTTTTTACTGGTTTTCGAGATACAGCACTTTTCTTGAGGTATGCGATGCTAGCATTTGCAAAACAGTTGCAATAAAAGAAACCAGTGAGAAATTGGGAAATCTGCTTCGAACACTCCCTAGAACATTGTTAGGGCTAGGTACAGGCAAAATTTTGTGTCATTCCAACCAAGGGTAAACCTTGAAAATGAATCGCTGCTCGCAATTTTAATCTTATGGGCGGCAAAAAATGCATCGTCAGGTATAGCGTCCTCTTAATAGGCGAGTGCTCCATATGGTTGTCTATAAAGGAACACTGAGAGACGGATCACACCGGTTCGATCCCAGTCCCACCAAAGTTTTTCTGATCGCCATTCATCTCTGATATTATGTTCAGCTTGTCTAGGGAAATGTATATATCCAGGCTGTGGTTGTTCGGAATCTATACCTAAAACTGTAGGTATAGGTATAGATTGGGAGCTGGTAAATTTGGTAGTCCTGCCAGCTGAGCACGATGGATACTTCTTGAAATGGTCTAGTTACTGGGCTCACCCTAAGCAGGCACATCTTGAAGTTAGAACCTACAGAAAGCAACCAACACAATGTAACCGGCAATAAGCCTGAGTTGATGTTTTGTATTAGTGCCACGTGGCGGGCTATACGTTAGGTTGCTGATGCGTGTTTTATTTGTCAGAAGAAGGGCTCATGAAAGACTCATAAGGCTCCCCCTCCCCCTTCAACCCCCACACGTCCAAACTTCCTTCATCATCTACAACTGGCTCCTCATCATTCATATTGGTTCTGCTTCATTCCAACACCAGTTACGTGCAAACCAAACCGATGTGCCTGTACCTATAATGTTCTTCGGGAGAAGTTTGGCCTCTTAGGTCTTACATTTTTTATATTTCCACCAGGGTTGCTGGGGAGAGTTTCATCAATTTCGGGGCTACCAAGAGTTTTCCCAATGCCTCGTATTATGGAATCTATTAATTAGCTGGTCCCAAGTCATCTCGAGGGAGGGACCTACAGTTTTGGGTAGGTTTCGGACCACCTCAGCCTTGATTGAAAAAATCAGAGGTGGATGCCGAGGTTAGGGACCGACGCTGTTCTGTGCATGGTGTCTTAAAAAAATCAAAAAAATCATAAAGAAACTACAACATGTATAAAAACCTGCGTCTACCTATAGGTTGGTACTTACTACATTACTACAGCTTCATACTCCTGAAGGTGGTCGCCCATCTAGCCTGGGGATAGAGAGCTCAGCATTGTGCAATGCTGCACTGAGTTCCCTATTCTACCCCATGCTATCGAAAACCGCAACGCGGCAAGATGAATGACCTCCTTAACAAATCTATGAATCAGTTTATAAATGAATGAATCAGTTAACGTAGAGGCAGAGGTACCTGAAAGCAAAAAAAAAATCAGCTCCTGACTGTCTACCGTTGGTGAACTAGCCCTGTATTGAACATTTTGTTGGCACGGTACCTACACCCGAATGGTCAGGAGCAACATGCAGAATCGCCGTGTCCTACACGGTAGCCCGTGTACCTGAGTCTACACTACCGGAAATCGTAGTCAGACATGACTCATTCGATTCGATCAATTATTGTCATTGTCAGTCACTGATTGCTCATTGTCAGTCATTCCGAGTTTACTTCCTTATACATAATTTTTCCATGGACTCTTTTCTATACTTGCAAAGTTGCGACGTTTTCATTAGGTACATTACGGTGGCTTTCACAAATTCCAAGACCTTTATTTTGTCGTTAAAAGTCCACGATAAGACCGCTGTCGGCAGGATCGTGAAAGGAACCAACTTTAATTCCTTTTCTGGAGGATACCACTATATGTATAGTGAACTTTTAGGGGACACTTGAAGAGCTGTTGAAATTCACTGTATAGGTTTTATAGGGTATAGGAAGACGCCTGACAGTGTCCGAGTGTCGTGACCAGGGGGGTCTGGGTTCGAATCGTGCTGGGAGTAAAGTTTTTTGCTTGTGATGGCATAAATGTTACACTTTTTATCAAACTTCGGGCTAATTCTGTCCGTCTTAAACTAACTGATCTTCATTTTTACACCTATGGTGTTGTGTCTATAATGTTAAGGTATATAAATATTGAAATTGATAAATCTTGGTATAAAAAGCCCTTCGTGCACTAATATGTATAAAGCAGCCCTCCTGGCGCGACAACACCGGGTTTGTTTTATTTGTTTTTGGATAAAAAGTGTCGATGGCAACATGCTCCGACTGACAGAATTATCGTTCTGAAAATTAAACTTAAATGAAAAATGAATAGATAGCCCGACGGGAAGGCGCGCACTCGATTTGGAAAACGTGAGCTTTTTTCTTTTAATATAATAAAATTTTGAAATATGTTCTTATCCAATTTTTTAAAATCTAATTTGAAATTTTATTTGATATTACTCGGAGGGAGCTTTTTTCAATCATTCAAGAAGGAATAATTTAAAAAGTTTTTAGTAGATTTGTGAAGCCTGTCGTGAGAGCTGGAATGACATCGTCAGCACTATGGGGTATTACCCATACCTATACCATGACACACTCTCTATAACGAAAATCTCTTTATAACGAGTAAACTTACATACTCCCTGGACGGTCATTATAGAGAGAGACGACTGCTTGTGCAATTTACATCGAGTGATTTTTGTTAGAAAATGTCTGTGTAGGTATATGCAGTTTTTAGGGAGTACCCACCTATAGGTATTATACGACTCTTTTTGAAAATAAAAAAGATATTCAACCCCCTGGCATTTTTTCCATGGTACGCCAAATTCGAAGATATCGACGCCCATGGATATTGTCTGAATAAGTTTTTGGTTTTCCAATAAGAGTCCGCATAATAGAATAGGATGGGGCAGGTGCAGGATCTGATAAGTTTGTTTCTTGCTATTTTATAAATTCAAATTCGGTTGGGGGGTTGGGGCCCTGCTGACCACCGCGGACTTCTAACCCAGTGGAGTTTCATATAAGAAGGTTCCTTTCAAGATTCTTCGTGAGCTGAGTGGCGCAGACGCTTGCCTTATCTTAGGGCACTGGTTCGATCCCGATCCTGTACGTTTTTCTGATTGGCCTTCCCCTCATCAGGCTCGTATCCAGAAAGCGGTCATGGGGGGGGGGGGGGGGGGTTTAGTGTCAAGGTGGGGGGGGTTTGGCCTATATTTTTTTGCTTCACGTTGGCACTACCATGTTAATTTTCCGGTCATGGGGGGGTTTAGGGGGTTAACCCCCCCCGTAGATACGGCTATGCCCCTCATAGCAACTCAAGTGTAACGTATATCGAGGCTGTAGTGGTTAGGGACCCACCTAAAACTGTAGGTCCCCATTCGTGAGTAACACGATGGCTCTGGGGAGCTGGTATTTGGTAGTGCAGAGAAAAGTGGATAATCCATGAAATGGTTTAGTTGCTGGACTTGTCCCACTACCTCTGTTCCTCGTTCACCACGAAAAAATTCTAGAAAAATTTAATGTGTCCTATAGAACCTATAGAATCCTACAGATTCAAAGACCCAGTAGTGCGGCAAATTTTTTTAAAATTTTCAGTTGACTTCTTATACATGGACTAGTCTTCCCCCAGATATCTCATAAGCCGAGTATTCGTGTATATGGAGGAGAATGAGAGTGGCATGAGAATGGCATATTGATGGGGGGCTAGGGGCTATTTCGTTATTCTCTCGATATCCTTTCTTTACTCTAACTCAAACTATTGAAATCCTGCCCAGTCCCAAAAACTGCTATGTCTAACCCAAAGAAATATACCGCCCTATACCCAATTCTCGCGCGGTACCCCTCGTACCATACAAGTCTCTTTATAACGACTGCATCAAAGAATCATGTAAATTTGCATGCTATAAAGAGAGTTGTTCGTTATAGAGAGGTTTTCTTGGTCACTTGACTGTGAACGATATCACATACCTATTGCTTCTTCCTTTCACTTTGTATTTAGGCTCTGTAGGCACCTTCAGCTTTACCCTGAGATAAAAGCCAGGCTCTTTACTTTGTACATACATACCTAATAGACGGTAGTTGCATAGATAAAGATACCTTCCTTGCTGAAAAAAAGTTCCGTTTAAATTTAACGACAAGTACTGGTCACTGGTCACTAAAAGTCAGATAAAACTTAATTGTACTCAGAGTACTTGATGCACCCTCTTTTACACGTTGTCCCCCTCTATAACGAGATTCCCTATAACGAGTAAACTCTACAGTCCCTTGTCAAACCCATATGTTTTATATTTCTATGACAAAGAATTCTGGTAAAGAAATTGAGACTACGATGTAGTGGAGTCATACAAGCGGCGCCGGCAGACGCAACGTGGAGTCGGTAACAAAACGACGGATATCACGGTTCGATTCTAAACAACAAAATTCAATTGAACAAGTTTAAATTGAAAGATTGAAAAACAGGCAACCTCCACTCTAAGCCAACCCACTTTGAAATTCCCCGAAGTCAGATTTTTCTATCAAATTTCAATGGATTCCACAGAGGCTCCCGCAAGGATTTAATACCCCCAACCAAAATGATGCTCAAAGCCATTAGTTTTTTATTTGTGACCCTGCCTTCTAAGGTTTTTCTGACCACGGGGAGGCGTTCGTCGGGTGAACAGACGAACGGACTGGGTGAACGCTCCTCGTCAGCGGACATCAAACGGTTTAAAAATCCGTAATCCGAGAACGTGCTCTGAATTTTGGAATTGGAAAAAATGGTTAGGAAGGCATTAGAAGGATATTTATTTGCTGAGAGATGAGCACCAGAATAGGGATGAGCTGATCTCGCATTATGATTTTATTTCGACTTTTTTGGCTTCCAAATTACCCGGAATGGGATGGTTTTGTTCGTATAAAGGTGGCCACATGCGTTTTGGACGGCGTCCTGGCTTCCTGGTTGGGATGCGGGATTTGGGATGTCAACTCAGGGATGGCTGATGCCCACACATGATACATCCAGCCCCGCATCCCTGTGATTTGTCTTTTGTTTACCAGAAATTGAGGAAACCTTGATTTTACTGTGATAATAAGTGTTTCGTCTGTCTCTTGATATTTTTTGAAAAATCTAATAAAATGCACAAGAAAAATAGTCGAGAAAACGGCAAAAAAGGTCATACCTTTAACAACTGGACGCCCTCCTGGGCTACGTGGAATTCGGTCAAATTGGAATTCCAAGATCGGGACGGCATCCCTTCAAAACGGTCCATCCCTTCCCACTTCGAGGCGTCCAGGGATGCATCCTCGCCAGGACGCCGCGCGCCGTCCAAAACATATTATGTGGCCACCTTAAGAGGACGCTATACCTGACGGTGCATTTTTTTGACGCCCATAAGATTAACATTGCGAGCGGCGATTCATTTTCAAGGTTTACCCTTGGTTGGAAAGACACAAAATTTTGCCTGTACCTAGCCCTAACAATGTTCTAGGGAGCGTTCAAAGCACATTTCCCAATTTCTCACTGGTTTCTTTTATTGCAACTGTTTTGCAAATGCTAGCATCGCATACCTCAAGAAAAGTGCTCAAAAACCAGTAAAAAAATGGGAAATCTGCTTCGAACACTCCCTAGAACATTGTTAGGGCTAGGTACAGGCAAAATTTTGTGTCTTTCCAACCAAGGGTAAACCTTGAAAAAGAATCGCCGCTCGCAATGTTAATCTTATGGGCGGCAAAAAATGCACCGTCAGGTATAGCGGACCCTTAAAAGGAACACCCTACTATTAGCATGTGCCGAATCACCAGTATTCTGAAAAATATTTTCACTTTAGATATGTTTGATTAGCGCAGCGTGGCAGGGAACTGAGCTGTGAAGCAAGAGGAGCCAGGGTCTACTCCTACCTTGCCGAGATTTTATTTATGGTGAATCCCTTCCCTGAATGTGCCTACCCAGTCCTGATAGGTATCTGACTTTCACGGGCTCTTTCGCTCTTTGGTAGAGAGATTAGGTTTTTAAATCTACCTGAAACAAGCCTGAAACAATTCCATAATTTTGATTTGTGTGTTAAAAAATTACGGGCTATTCATTAGCACGAAATGACAGAAGTATACAGAACGAAATGTAATGCAAAGAAATATTTTAATTTTGGAACCAGCAACGTTCCTGTTCTTTTACAAAAGTAATCTTGAATTTGATGATGATTTAAAATTTTATGACTCACTTCCAGCAGCATCTCATTTGTTGTTAATTCTCGTTTATTACCAGTTTTGTCATTAACCCGTTTCTGTGGCTTCTATACGTATACGCTGTATTCTTTAATTAAGGTGGAACTCAACTGTGTAAAGGTACGTAACACAAAATTTTTCTCCAGTACCTACCATCATAATATCAGTATCATGCATAGTGACCATGGAGATTGCCTGAGATTGCATGAAAATTTCCAAAGATTTTCTGAGATTCTCAATGAGATTCGTGGAAAGATGCACCCCAAAAGGTTAGCTACTCCAGAAATTTCCAAGATTCCCCGAGATTTCATAAAGATTTCTAATGGTTTGGATTCCCAACGAGATTCCTGGAGTGGTTAACCCCTCAGATGGCACCATGCCTGTCCTAATGGCAGTCCTTATTATGAAAGAAAAACTCTGCCGACTGTATGGCAGTCGATTGCCTGTGAAAAGACCGTTAGGTAAACCACAACAGCAACAACTGCAGAAAATTCCATGGCAAGAAAATGCAAGAGTCTTGCAACAAGACCAAGAGCAAGAAAGGAATCTATAGCGCAAGACCGAAACCAAGAACAAGAAGGGATCTATACTGTAAGAACAAGAACAAGAAATGCCATGATTTGCTATTGTTTGACTTTGTCTCATGGGGTACTGAATATTTCACTCTGAGGCACGACTAGGTGTGCGGGGTACTTGAGAAGAACAAGTCTTGAAAGCTTTTGGAAGGATGTGGTGTATATGGTGGATATGGTTTAGGTAGAGAGATTTAGAAGCTTGGAAAGAGCGGTGAGTGGTGACACTCTCTCTGTGATATATAGAATTTAGACCGAGAAGATTCAATTAGGAGTGAGTAATCCCATTACAACTCGGCTATTCCACGTCATCTAAGTGGATTGAATCCGGGTCCCGGTTCAAAACCACATCTCGCCTATTTTAAATTGGATTAAACTCCGAGCTCTAAGATTCATAGTTACATTCTCATAAAATATCATCCTCGCCTGCTGAATTTCCCTCACATGGTTTTTGCTAGTTTCGGGCTTAAAGTGTTTTCGCTATTTTTGGAAGGGTCTGACTGTCTAATTGAGAATTATTTCGATCGAAGCTTTTCCCATTTCCATTAACACTATTTCATAAATTACCCCCACTCCGACTTTTCCGAATTTCGTGTTTTAACTGATTTATTCGAATTTTGAATATTATTTGATTGAAATTGGAACTGGGGGTGTGGGGTAAATATCCCAATTTAGTACCTATACCTACCCGCACTGATGATGAGTGATTGTTTATTGATTTTAATAATTATTTTTAATATAAAATACATACTATTTATTTTTATTGGGTGTAAGTTGGGAAGACACCTTCACTGAATTTTGCTGAAGTTGGCCGAAGCCGCGAATGGTCAAAGCCAGTTCAGGAAAAAATTGCTTACGCCGGATTCGAACCTAGACCTCCCAGGACACCATGCACTCGGCAAATAAGATGCACGTACCTACTTATTAGGATGCTTTCTATCTATATGTTTATAATGTAAAAGCACTTGTCGTAAACTAAACATACGATAACGTAAATCCGTTCGTTAAATCCTCTCGTTAGGAGGCACTATCGGATATTATAAGAAAGTGGTGAAATTCAGCCTAAATCTAATCAAAAATTTTTTATGCCAAATACGTTCCTTATTTTGCACTGTTGAAGAACAGTCATATTTCAGGTATTTTTTAAATGGGCAAAATAGTTGAAATTACAATACCTATAGTATGAGTCAATGCTAGTCCCAACACACCCCCGCAAAGAGTGACTTAAAATAAAAAGAGTAATCTGAACAAATCAGGCTGGGGGTGAATAAATCTTGGTTAAGTGTGAGATAGGGTGGGGGTGGATAGGTTTTGCACGTGTCTCATGCATGTAATACACGTGTATTGTGGATAACCTCCGTGTAATGGACACGTGGCGTGCACGTGCCGTCTCTAGCGTTCAATTATTCTTATTTTGCGGTCAATGAGTTTTGTAGTGCGCGTATCGTTGTGATGGTTTCTTAGTTTCTACTGCAACCAGCGGTTCAGAATGGGGGGATTCGTTCATTTGAGCCGATTATTACCACTTTTTGAAGGGGTCTGTAACACACACACAACTATATACTTACTTGCACACATATACAAACACAAAAAATGTGTTAAAAACGTTTTTTTCCGGGTCTGGCACCTCTGCTCGACGCTTTGCAATGAAAAACTCAAAATCAATTATCTGCACGAAGACAATACTTTGCATTATACTACGTATATAGAGACCGGTAATTGCAACACAATTTCTCTCTTAGTTAGTATTTTTACTTCCTGAAATAGTGCCCTCCGGTCAGTCATCTGTTTTGCGTTCGAAATGCTCGGAAATTTTTTAAACGATATAACTAGCACGAGGAAGTCTTACCGAATATTTTGAGAACCCACATGACATATTTCGCAAACCTTCCATAACTCAACCCGGTGCGGATGAGGGGGTCGGAAATGGTTTGAGAATTTTTTTGACCACATAACTCGGTTGAGGAAGTCTCCCTGAGTATTTTGATACCTACATGGCATGAACATAAAAAACTGACCCTTTGAGGGGTCGTATCTCCCAAATTCGAGTTTTCGCAGATATGCCGCTAATGGGGTATTTTATCCCCTAATATGCACTATTACTCCTGAGAAAATGAAGGAAATCGTATAGGAGCCAATTTTGAGAAAAAAATTAAAAACCTGTTTTTTTTGAGGTTTTTGGGGGGACTGTGCCCCCCAATTTTTCCCAATGGAAGATCGGAAAATAGTGAGTCTGCGCATTATTTTTTTACACTTGTGTACCAAGTTTGAACAAAATCGGCCGGACGGTCTGGGCCTTGGCTTTCCGTACATACACACCCACAGTCTGTACCTACATGAATTTCGTGCTGGGAAATCTATAGAAAACAAACCCATGCGTCAAACCAATACAACATGTACTCAGTTGTTGGATAAAAAAACACTCTTGAAGATGCGACTATATCATAGAGATATAGTGGAACAAAGTGGTTACCGTGGAGGGCGTGGAGACAATAGAGTAAACATTCGATTTTATCGATCGATAGTGTCGACAAGATGGAGGTGCAATTACCGGTAACAATCGAATTTTCGCATAAAAAGTTTACAGCCATGGATCACTCTATTTTTCTGGATCGTATATATCCCGTTTAAATGATTTTTGGGAAAATCAATGTGAAGCAGTGAAAGGGGTCGAGTCACTGCTGCCACTGACATCCAATCCTCGAATTTTATTAAAAGAATGAAGCAGTCCGGAGTCGGGATGATTCCCATGTCAATCCAAATGATTCATTATTGTTTTCATTCGGCCGATTAACTCATTTCATTAATTGCAAAATCTATTGGTGGATTCTATAAATCAATCGAAAAAAATGTACACACCAATGGAACCACTCCAATCAGAGCTGGAGGCGACTCTGCTTCATTGCGGACTCGTGATCCATTTGAATCATTACACAATGTCCTTTCTGACGATTTATGACAGATCACTCCGAGCTTTGCCTGGGGACTGCGCGACGATACCTGTAGGTATAGCCAACAAGGCCAGCAACTAGAACATTTCAAGAAAAGGTTTCCCTAAACCTTCTTCTGCGAGCTATTACGATTGTAAACCCATTTTCTTTAATTTTTAATACTTAAAAAGCAATATTGGGGGGGATCTATTATCCATCGTGCTCAGCTGGCAGCGCTACCAAAGAATGCCAGATCCCCAGCCATCGTGTTAGTTAGCAGAGGGTTGTGGGGGACAAGCCCAGCAACTAGACCGTTTCAAGAACTATCCATTGTGCTCAGCTGGCAGCACTACCAAATACCAGCTCCCCAGCCATCGAGTAAACGATGGGGACCTACAGTTTTAGGTGGTTCCGAACCACTACAGCCTCGATATACATTTCACTTGACATGCTGAACATATCAGAGGTGAATGCCGAGCAGAAAAACTTTTTGGTAGGATCGGGATCGAACCGGTGTGACCCGGCTCTCACTGCTCCTCAAAAGTCGACCATTTAGTCCACTCGGCTGTCGAGGCCGTCAGCCATCGTGTTAGTATGAGACTTGGGTTTTGAACCACCACACCCTCGATATACCTACAACCTACATTTCACTTGACATTTTGAACGTATTAGAGGTCTGAAAAATTTCGATCGAATCGGGATCGAACTTGGCTCACTACTGGGCTAATTTTTCTCTTTAACTTTGACAGCAGTAACTTGACAATCTATACTATCAATTTTGATTTTGAATTTTTTTCTTGCCTACTTTAGCAGCCCCTTCCATAAAAATTATAACTCTTTCTGATCAAATTAGGCATAAGTTCGCTAATAATGAAAAATATTCGCTCTGATGCCAAAGTGAAATCACGTTAATTAAGTACAAGTATTGGATAATTTCACTTTGCCAAGCTCTACAGTGCAGCCCGAAATTTTTGCCCGAAACAAGTGGAGAATCTATTTTTCTCCGTTCGAGTACTGAATCTAAACGAATTGTAGGAAATTCAAGCTTAGAAAATTGTTTACGGGAAGTGTGTAGGGTCTCCTAATGACGTCAAATAACCCAAATGAACAAGAGCTATGATGGTTTTGATTTTATATAAACCAAGGGAAGGTGTAAAATCCTTGAACCCATCTCTACCTAGAACAGTATATTTTATATGAGAAGTACCTATCTATCTACGGATGTATGAATTTTTTGCTAGTGAAAGCAATGGGTTATTATAAAACCCACAACTTCAAATCGTCCAAATTTTCGACTAAGATCAGAGTTTCCTTTTAGATGACACCTTCTTACTTACAAAAGTGCCTAAATACCTATACCTACCTAGTATAATTTGGTAAGGTATACTTTGCACAGGGTAGGCGCTAACAAATTCAGATAGATTTAGGGGAAAATAAATTTCTGGGAAACGTTTGGTTCGCGACACTCATGTCGTCTCGGCATACAGCTAATTTTTTACAACTTTTCTTATCGCAAGGCGAATGAAAAAGGGGTTTTAATTTTTTTCAAAACTTTCATTCAATAATTTACTTTGAAACTTTGAGATTTCTTTCTTCATTTGACTCAGGTAGAAATCGGAGCCTCATGCAAATGTTACCTTCCGGCTCGAATTCAATATCACATCTCTTTCACTCTAATACTTCAATGTATAGGTATAGGTGAGACTGAGCCTCCCAGTGTATCGTATGTTGCCAGAAGGGATGACGTGAGGCGGGGGCAGATTTCTTATAGGTATTTCTTAGATAATAAAATCTGACTTAGGTACGTAGATTATCTATAGATAAGACATAATATAGGCACATATATCTTAGATAATCAAATCAGGGGCGTCATTTGGCCCTCTTGGGGGGGGGGGCACTTGCCCCCCCCCCCAAGAGGGCTGGTGCCCCCCCCAAGAATGCTGTTGCCCCCCCCCCCCCCCAAGAACGATTTAAAAAATTACATTTTCAGTGAAAAAAAATAAAAATAATTAGGATAATAATTTACCTACCTACCCATGTGTTTTGAAAGGTGCCCTATATGTCCTATAGATACCTATTATAAATAGGTACATATGGGACCCATAGTATAGTATAGGTATAGATAAATAGGTATAAATGATAGTGACTAGTGATGCAAAAACAAGAACTATAAAATAGAAATGATTTGTAGGGGCAAGATTTATCGCAAGAATTCGCTTGGGGCCTGATATACGCTCTGAAGAGGCCTACAAAAATTTCCAACGTAATAAATAATTAGTGAATTTAAAGTTCTTTCTGCAAAATATGGAGATTTTACAGAGATTAGTGAAATTTTCGGCTCGCTCGCTTCGCTCGCTCGCAGAGTGATACTTGTTTTCGTGTGGTTTCTCTCCCGTAGCGTGCTTCGGGTGCTAAGGGTGCGTCCCACCATACTCGGTTAACGTTAAACTCCAGTTAAATTTCAATTATTACACGGTAAAAATCGAATTTAACTGGAGTTTAACCGTTAAACGAGTATGGTGGGACGCAGCCTAAGTAGTCATCACTACTTGCCCCCCCCAAGAAAAACTGAAATGACACCCCTGAATCAAATGTAATTTACGTATATTATCTATTTAGATTATAAAATCGGATTTAGGTAAATTATCTATTTTGATAAAAAATCTGGTTTAGGTAGCTTATCTACGTAGATAATAAAATCTGACTAAGTTGGATTATCTATTTAGATAATAAAATCTGATTTAGGTAAATTATCTATATAGATAATAAATTTGATATATACCTAACCTACGTAGATTATCTATAGATAATCTTGTATAAATAATAATTATCTATTGGTCATCTATAACTATAGATAATCAATAGATATACAGAATCTACAGAATTTATTGATAAGCCACTATCTGTAGTTATAAATAGGGATAGGTATCTACAAAAATTACCAACCAGGATCCTGCATAACAAAACCGAAACCTGAAATCCTGTCTCTACTAGACCCGATGAAATCGTATTATCGAACGTTGAAATATGAACATAAGTAATTTCATTATTGAAAAGTGGAAAATATCCGAAACAACTGAAAACAAATAGTAATTTTTTACGCCCCCTCCCTTAGCGCAAGGACTGTTCGATATTTTAAAATTTAATATAAGAACGCCATAAATCTGAGCACATTTACACAAAGTTTTTTAAGAGAGTTTTTTGTGTGTTCTTTTTGATAAAATGGGGAACGTATTTTCATCGATAATTTGATTCGCAGCGCTAATGGAGCTGGCTATATGGCGTAATGTGTGATTTACTACCGTGTTTATTCCAAATGCGCTCTAGGGTGCCCAATCACGTCGAAACTTCATTTCCCCCGCTTATATTTCTCTCAGTTTTGTTAAGAGTAAACACACAAGTGCCAGCAGAATAGTTTTTAATGTCTATTTTTTCGAGGAAACTGTTGGTTAGTTTGTTCTGAAATATAATTTTTCTTCTTAACGTCTGACAAAAATCAATAGATATAAATTCACAACATAGACAGTTGATTTCTGACTTTATGATCATTACAGTGGTCTCATAGGCGTAGCAAGGGAAGGGTCTGAGGGGGGCTAAGACCCCCCTCCCAGAAACCGTTTAGGCACCCCCAGGATTTTCCTGACCTACACATAACGTCACATAATGCCATGCCTATACCCCACAGGTGAGGAGAAGCTCTGGAGGGCTTAGCCCACCCCCCCAGGTTTTTCGTCCTGCCACGCCCATGAGTGGTCTCTGTCTTTAACGACCGTCAAATGTTAATTCGTTCGTTATATTATGTATATTAGAGATAGGTTATAGGTTTTCGTTATAGAGAGTGTCGTTACATAGAGTGACGACTGTACTTCAGGAATCAGAACAAATAGATCTCCAACAGTTTCCTTGGATTATAGGCATAAAAAATATTTTTTAAAAAAAACAGGATTGGTGTAGACAGGCTTAGTAACGTAAGTAAGTATGTAAGTACGTATTCTGTTTGAACACATGGGTATTGAAAACTTTACCAAAGGGGAACTAAGGTGTCTTTCCAACTAGGGAAAAAATAAAAAATAAAAATTCACGCTCGCAATGTTGAGCTTATCGTCAGCAAAGACTGAACGTAAAAATAAAGAGTAACCAGAAAAAAACTCATCGTCCATAATGACTGTAGTGAACAACCAGTCCTAAGAAAATAGGGTGGAGAAATGCAGAATTGAGTTAGCATTTTATTTTGATCCGTTCAATAGAATTTGCATAAGAAGATATTTCCGTGGATTCACCCACATAAAACGATTCAATAAATTCGTATGTAATGTTTTTATTTTAGAATTTTGTAAGATGATTGTAAAGGTCATATATCTGCATGGGCCAAATTTAAATATAAAAAACGCGAGTTGAAGCCGCGAATGCTTTTTATCGGTCGTTGGTGTTTGAATGTCGATAGCGATGGATAACTCATCCTCCTCTTCTTTTACATTCGTTAAAGTTGGGTCAATCCGAGAGAGACACGCCTATCCCATGTTTAATCTCTTGCTAACCTTTTCCTCAGATTTTCGTCTATACATCGCTCTCCCGGTTAAAAATCAAACCCGAAGAAAGTTTAACATCGTTTAAGAGGACGCTATACCTGACGATGCATTTTTTTCCGCCCATAAGATTAACATTGCGAGCGGCGATTCATTTTCAAGGTTTACCCTTGGTTGGAAAGACACAAAATTTTGCCTGATGTACCTAGCCCTAACAATGTTCTAGGGAGTGTTCGAAGCAGATTTCCCAATTTCTTACTGGTTTCTTTTATTGCAACTGTTTTGCAAATGCTAGCATCGCATACCTCAAGAAAAGTGCTGTATCTCGAAAACCAGTAAAAAAATGGGAAATCTGCTTCGAACACTCCCTAGAACATTGTTAGGGCTAGGTACAGGCAAAATTTTGTGTCTTTCCAACCAAGGGTAAACCTTGAAAATGAAAATGAAAAACTTGAATCATTGCCTTCTTGAAAACCAGTTACTAGAAGGGGTTTTCTTTTATTTTTAGCACAATACAAATGAAACCTACCGACTAGGTATACTCACCGAAGAAGCGTCTCTGAGTCCTCCTTCAATTTGAATCACCTAATTCTGCCGTCTGGTTACTTGTGTGTAATTGTATACTTTATTTTAAAAATAATTAATTAATCATAATCTATACTGCTTATTATATAGGGGTGCTTCAGACAAAATTCCTTGCATGCTTCTGAGAGAATCTTGTGTAAGAATCAGCGAGAGACTATGTCAGAGAGTGAAGGTACTTACGAAATACTTAAGGGGAGCAGAATAATTTGTTAAACTGGATTTTGTAAATATAATAAAAATATTTTTAAAAAAACTGCTCAGACTTTCAGTGAGAATCTGTTTTTTTTTTAGTTATCTTTTCTTAAAAATCTGACAGCTATATCTTAGGATATCCTCCTCCGCTCTTTGACGATAGCGCATAAAATCTAATTTTCATAAATACTTCCCTACGATTCCAATATGGGAAAATAGAGAAAACTTTGTTGTGTCTCTCTCGGATTTACCCAAGAAAGCATTTAAAGTTCATAAAGCAGGCGTGGTGTGATGTAGGATGGCTACGTGATCGCCTTATTCAAATTCAGGACATCTATCTTCGGAATAGCCCTACACTAACGTTATGCCCTGCCTCATCATACCCTCACCTCCTACACTGCGCAAGAATCCCAATTCATCGAGCATCTGTCTTCTTTCAGGTTATCCCTCGTATGTGATCTTGAGGTAACTAGGTTGTGGAGTACCTCAAGCGTTTTAGAATGGTGAAGGACTTAGGGTAAAGCTAGAAAAAACTATCACGTTCTATGACGCGCTTAGCTTTGGGTGCAGTCTAGGTCGCTTACCGGCAATCATGTTGCGTGTTATGAATAGCTCATAGCACTAGCTAAGTGGGGTTCGGAGGCGTGTACGGACCATACGGGGTTATCATTTTAAATACTCATCATAATATATTCTTAGCACCCAGACAATTAAAATAGAATATACAATATATAAAATAACTTACTTAAAAGGAACTGCCCCCATCTCGACTCGGACTTCGCTGCTCGCAATGAATCTTGACTGTCCCTTGAATGCTGTTGACTCCTCTCTGACTGCCCCTTGAATGCCCCTCTTCAGACCTCAGCATTCGGTTTTGTCATACCGACCTAAGGCCTGAAGAGTTGCCCTAATTGTCTGTCCGAGAGGTGCTGCTCCTAGCGGTGGAAATGTCTAACCTCTGCTTAAGTGACCTAGGCCGGTGCCCTTACCAGGTCACTCAGGCTCAAGTTGACATACCACAGCCATGAAGTCAGCAGTCTGACACACTGAGTCAGGCAACATATTAATCATCCTTATTATTTCGATACCTACCTAATCTGTACCTAACATGCGTACCAAAAAATCTGTACCTCAACAAATTATTGGGTTATGTAGTCCGATGGCTGACTTAGTTTCTGTGCGAGGGGGTAATCTTTCCAGAGATTCCCTGAGATTCCATAAAGATTTCCAAAGATTCGCCACGATATTCATAGAAAGATGAACCCCGAAGGGGTAACTACTCCAAAAAATTCCAAGATTCCCTGAGATTTCATAAAGATTTTCCAACGATTCCCAACGAGTGGTTAACACCTCGTTTCTGTGTTATCGCATTGCAGATTCTGACCACAGGTATATTGTACACTCTAAAGTGACCGGATTTTAAGTTGCAATGGGAAGCGAAAATGACGTCACTATTTGCTAAGCTCCACGTCTTCTGCTACCTTATCTCACTGGAAGCTAACTGTTGGAACTGTTGGCTTTTCAGCCCGGGGAAACAAAATTAAATTTTAATCTTGTAGGTGGCCGAAATGCATCATCAATTGAAGCAGAGGCTTAAACGATGATTTAAACTTTAAATGACTGTTAGCCTTTGTATTGTAACGCGTCCCCTTCCTTTCAACATAATCTAATAGCTACCCCATCACAATCACCCTAGCATACAAACTCAATAATATTGCTGTGATGTATAGGTTCTCCCGCTGTGATCAAAACGACCCGTGCTTACGCGCCAATTATTTAACAGCTTCAAATGCTGTCTTCTGTAACTTTTGCACTAGAAGATTAATTTAACCTTACGTTTAGGCTGTTTGCCCTCGTTGGGGAGGTTTATAGAAGTACCGGACAAGGTTGAATTCCACCATCCTCGGTTAACAGTTAAACTTCCGTTAAATTTGGTTTTGACTATGTCCTATCTGGAATTTAACGGAGAGTTAACTATTAATCGGGAATGGTGGGGTACATTCTTAAACTGGTTTCTATTATAGGTAGGAATAGGTTGATGGAATTTGCATGACTTTTTAACGTCAGAAACTTCGAAAATTACTATACTTAAGAGCGACCACACAATCGTGTTTGTTTACGTTTTTATATGCACACTTTATAAGGAAACTATTGGAAATTTAAATGTTCTGAAGTATGAAATGTCTTTTTAACGTCATAAATTGTGAGGCTATGTTTTGATTTCACGATCGGTTAATTTTGGACAATTTTTTTGTAGATAAAAATCATTCCCAACGAAGCCTCATAATTTATGACGTTAAATTACCCAATATAGTTTCCTCAAGCATATAAAAAAAATAACATACCTACCTATAGGTACATATATGATCAAAATCTTATCTGTTTAGGCAATCATTGAAAACATGAAAATGGTACGGCACGCAGAAATTCAGACACAGTTGAACACTTCTTGGAACGATTATTTAAAATGAATAATTATTTATGAGAAAGTTGCTAATGGCCGATGTCTGCTTGAGTGAAAATATAGGGATTTTCTCCCAAGTCATCACTGTCATCCTGATTACTCAAGAAAAATGAATTCGTTTTACAATTTCACAACGGAGCTTAAATAGGGCTTTGCCGATGGTGTTGTTAATAAATTGATAGCCATGCAAACACGCTAGGCGCGACTTTTCTATGAAAAGGTTTTTATTTTTATTTATTTGAATTATTCATATAGAAATAAAGTTTCAATAAAGGGGAAATAGAGAAAAAACGTACCTACTGCGTGATTGTTTCCACTGATTTTTTCTGTTTTCTTTCAAAATTAAGGGCGTCTACGCTGTCATGTTTGCTTACAATTTTTTCTGCACACTGTACACTAGGAAACTATTGGATATTTAAATGTTCTGAAATATAATATGTCTTTTCAACGTTATAAATTAAGGGGCTACGTTGTGATTTTACGATCGAGTGATTTTTGTCCGAAATTGAGCGATCATAAAATCACAACAAAGCCTAGTAATTTTTATCACGTTAAAAAGACATATTTCAGAACATTTAAATATCGAATATATAGTTTCCTCATAAAGTGTGAAGTAGGTACTTTGTGTGAAGAAGAAACATAAACAAAACACAATCCTGTTTATTTTTTATTGTGTATATTCCAAATGAAAAACGCGCCTATGCGGATCAAAACAAAATGTAAATTCATAAAATGAATGAAATAAATAATATAATGATAATAAATGAAAATGATATTAGAAAGGCGTTTTGTTGGGTTGTAAATAGCCCTGTAAAACAAGTTTTGTGAAGACCTTCATCATACAGAAAATATCTACCCCTTTACCTACCTGTTTCGCTTATAGCATAAAGTTGAAAATTTTCTTCTAAGTTGACTCATTCACTTGAAAATTCGACATTTTCCTTAGAAAGAACAACTAAGTAATATTGGGATGATTTGATTCTTTTCCCGATGTTTAGCTAATGCGTTTCAAGTTCGTTTCTTTAGATAGGATTTAGGATCGGATAGTAATGCTCAACAGTATTCAGTCTGTAGTCCTGATTCAGTGGACCCTTATTTTAAGAAGACCAACTGTGGAAGCATTTGGAAACAGTAGAGGTCACCAAGTAAGGATAATTTTTTCAAGCAGCAGTGGCGTGCTGTTTTTTCACAGGTTTCGTGCCTTAAAAAGTGGGAGTAGCAATTAATTTTGAAATACTTGTACAATACAAGACAATCCTTGAGAACCTAACTGATGACTAAAAAATTTTTACCGGCTCTTGAGATCGAAAAAAACAACTTTTTCTTCCGAGTTTTCCTCCATGTAGACAGGAAGACCCACTAGGTACCTACTGGTATACCTACTGTGGTAATTATTCGTACCTATACACTCTCTATAACAAGAATCTCGGTCGCTATAGAGAGAGACTGTTGTAATCAGTCAGATATAGGGAGGTACAACATATACGGGACTTTGAATAGGTACTACAAGTAAACTAAAAAAACTTTTCAATTTCAAATCAGCCGAACCGCCACTGGTTAAAATAATTTTCTCCAAAACTGGAGGAAGTAGACTGGGTGAAAATGGAGCGGTAGCTATGGTAACCATGGGTTACCATTCCGTTCTTCAAAGAGGGTGGAGATTTGAGTAATAATGGCCGAACAGACCAATCGCAGGCCGCTACGTCACTGTAATTTTAGCCAATGGGGAGCCACAGCATGGTTGAGGCTCACATGGCTTCTGGGCCCATAATCGTTTCTCACGTCATCGCGCCAGGTTGTTCCGGTTCGGTCTCGGGGTGTTCACCGCGTGTTTTCTTTTCGGAAGTGTTCCGTGGTTCGTGGAGTGTGTGTTTTATATACTTTTATTTTGGATATTGATTGTTATGGTAAGTTGAAATTTGGTCCTTCGAGCCGTATCTTCGCCAACTGTAGCATTTTCTCTAAAAAAAATATTTTGGGTTTCTGGAACACTATTTTATTTTAATTGACCTTACTAGGCTTTCAATGGATATTGTTTAGAAATTAGAAGAATTCTTTAAATTTTGGTAGCGGTAGTAAGCTGGAAAATAGTTTAAAAGTATTTTATTAGACTCAAATTTTTTATTTTTGTTAAATTCGGCGAACATTACCTACCTACTCATGTCCCATTCCCCCCCACTTTAGGTTTTTAGGTCGGTGAATAATTTTGATTAGTTTGGTAAGGGAAGTGAAATTGCCTTGACCGTGCAATAAGCGATTTTTGATGGACAATATCCCGCGCAATTACCCGACGGGAAAATTTTCATCGAATGTTGCAATAGTGGGTTTGTAACAGTTCAGAACTTCTACTTAATACCATTGCGTGCAGAGGAATGCCTTTTGTAAACTCACCCGGTTTCTTATATAAGCTTACTAGACGGAAACTGCTGTTTGTTGACGTTTTTTAACGACATTTTGCTTTTGGACATTTTTTTGTTCTGAAATATAATAAGCATGTTTTTCCAATGTCAGAAACTTAGTTTAATACGGTTTGACGATCGAATAATTTTTGTTAAATTTTCGTTGACGAATAGGTAGGTACTTAAGTACCTATAACGGCCTCGATAGTCGAGTGGACTAAATGGTCGACTTTTGAGGAGCAGTGAGAGCCGGGTCACACCGGTTCGATCCCGATCCTACCAAAAAGTTTTTCTGCTCGGCATTCACCTCTGATATGTTCAGCATGTCAAGTGAAATGTATATCGAGGCTGTGGTGGTTTGGATCCCGCCTAAAACTGTAGGTCCCCATCGTTTACTCGATGGCTGGGGAGCTGGTATTTGGTAGTGCTGCCAGCTGAGCACAATGGATAGTTCTTGAAAACGGTCTAGTTGCTGGGCTTGTCCCCCCCAACCTTCTGCTAAGTACCTATTGCTTCATTTTGAAATAACCACTGAAAGACTCTAAACAAATTAGACCTAGTTTCCAACGGTTTCTTAGATCCCCATGCAGGATTTATGCACCCAAAAACCTACTTCTTTGAAAAAATTAATATTCCTCGATCGTATAGCACCCTTTCATCTCCTAAAGAACGGAAAACTATCCCAAAATCTTTCTTATTTTCAGAAATGAGGATACCTCGCTCATAGCACCCTGGCCATCCACGGGGGCCCGCCCCTGGAGCCCTGCGCCCCGCTGGCGGCCACCGACCACTTCTTCGGGACCGACGAGTCGAGGTCCTCCTTGTCTTCGGGGAGTCCCCGCGACCCCGCCATGCTGGAGCTCAGTAATGGGCCCATGCTGTCCTTCCTCCAGGTGAACATGGACCATCACCATCACCAGAGAGTGGGAGCTTCGGGACTGGTGCTGGGCAGCCCTCCCCTTGCTGCCCTACACTCCATGACAGAGATGAAGACGCAAGCGTTGCTGCAGTCCCAGGTACGTGAATCGTTTGACATTCGTCCTCTGGAATGGAAAGTCTGGAGTCTGGAATGATGGACTTTCAGTGGTAACTCGGGGATGGCGAATACCCATAATAGAACTACCGCCCCATTGATATTATAAATATGCCAACTCACCAGGACGGCCGTCCAAAAGGCATAGCTTTTGGCCAGCATTATATACCTGAACAGAACTTCCATCCCCCTATAAAAATTCTCCATAGCTATAAGATGTGACGTGTTTTTCTTTTTGGTAGAAATAACAGGTCTTGGGCAAGAATTCAGGATTGGAGTAATTATTTTTTTATACCTATAGTTTTTTTGTCGCATTGATAATACAGTCATATTCAGATTTTCCTTGGGCAATCCATTCCTGTGTGTATAGGGGTAAAAATAGATGGGTAACCTTTGCGACGCCGGGCGAAGACCAAAAATGTTACTGAATTCGTATGCTGCTCATTCTGTGAGTTCTGGACGACATTCCCGGACGTATGTCGTTAGTGGGTTAGTGTCAGTACCCACCATCCCTGAGTTATCACATCACTGCAAGCCCCTCTATTCCGGATCTTTGGTCGTTAATAACGCGTTAAGCTCATAACGCTAAAACATTACTAAAACTACACCACTTAGGGTGCGTCCCACCATGCCCAGTTAAAATTAAACTGGAGATTTACCACGTTAAATTTAACTTAAAAGTTAAATTTAACATGGTAAACATAGGACAAAATCTCCAGTTTAATTTTAACTGGGCATGGTGGGATGCACCCTTAGTCGTTATCTCGTCGGTACCTTTGCGTTAACAAATCCTGAATAGACCTCTGCTGAACGCATCATATGTAGCCAGCTTTTAGAAAGCATGAGCTTATTGAGCTTCCAATTCTTACTGGAGAGATGAAAAGTTCAAAAGGAGAAATAGAGAGATTCTCGTTATAAAGAGTCTCGTTATAGAGGAGGACATTGAGGGAACCACAAGGAAATGAAACCCCCTCGCCTAGATAACGAACCCCCGTATGATAAACCATCATGGTGTTATTGCTCCCCACTGCAGGAAGTTGGGAAATATTTGTATAGTGGACAGGGACGTTGTGTGTTTTGTGTTTTTGCGTCATTTTCATAATCAACTAATGGCGTCCATTGAGGATCATTTTACACGCCACAGTCTCATAATGAATTTTCATACAGGGCCACAGCAATAAAATTTGCAGGTCTGTGTTCCCCTTGCTTAAATTAAATTTTGGTATAATAAGTACCTATATAATTCTCTCTTCTATGTTCCTCTGGACCGAAGTAAGGCACTTTTTCTCATGTTGTCATAGAAACTGTAACCTCCTTACGGTGAAGATTTCACCATTTCTTCTAGTATGCTATACATTATCCAAGAATATAAAGGAAGGAAGTGCTTCTCAGTGGCCGAGTGGTCAAGGGGTCCGTTTTGTGTCCTGAGAGGTCCGGGTTCGAATCCCGGCGGAACAGAAAAATTTTCCGCTTCCAACATGGATACATTGGCTTTGGCCCACCCCTAAACTGGCTTCGGCCCACTCATATTCGGCTTCGGCCACTTCCTCTTCGGCTTCGGCAAAAAACAGCTAACAAACCAACTCGTCGGTGCATATGTTCTCTGAACGTTGCGCGTTAAAAAAAAAATAAAAAAATAAAAAATAACTAAAGGAAGGAAAAATTCATTAACATGTCTTTTGGTTACTTGGAAATATTTGAATTGCCAAACATCAATAAGTAACCCCACTGATCCAAAGTGTTGAGCCTGTTTGTTGATGTCCGGTAAGTAATTCAAACACTATGGAGTAACCAAGCATTGCCTCTTCCATGTCCCATGTCCTGTTAAGAAACGGGAAAAAATTCTTCTGGTGGGCTTCCAAAAAAACTATGAAGGAAATAATTTTTTTATCACAATCTCACCAAATGGTTTCTGTATTTTCAGCAAAGTCAGCACTACGGGATGCAGGGGGGCACTGCGCTCGGCAGCCCCGGAAGCGGCAAAGCGAGCCCCACAAGTTCCGCGGGGTCCAGCGGGGCTCCGAACCCCCACGGCATCGACACCATTCTTTCGCGGCCCGCCCCTGTTACTGCCGCCTCCCTGCCCCGTGCCTTCAACATGGCGGCAGCTGCTGCCGGGATGGCGGCTGCCAGCTATTTCCACCACCACGCCGCCTCCAAGCATCAGCAGCTGTCGGAGTTGTCATCCCGTGGCGGCATCTACTGGCCCGGCCTCCCTGCACTAGTCTCCAACCCTATCGCCTGGCGCGAACGAATCTCCAGTAGTAAGTTGTTCATTTTTTCCTTCAGGAGTATTAGAAGGACCCGCTGGAACCTGAAAAATATTGATTATACAGTGTCTCTCTCTATATTGACAATGATGTTCAAGGGAACATGTAATATTGCTCGCTATGAAGAGAGTTCGTTATAGAGAGGTATTCGTTATAGAGCAGGTAACTATAGAGAGGGGAATGTCAGAAACTATAGTTTATTACCTTGAGACTGATAATTTTTCATTGAAAGAAAATTTATAAAAATCTCTCCCGACGTAATCAAAATGTTTTTGACCCTAAAAAGGTTTATTATATTTCAGAACAGTAAAGTTTCCCGCAGTTTCTCTGAAAGATTTAACTGAGAGCTATTCAGGTACCATTGCCGATGGTATACCTAAACCTACGCGTACCTATCATGTAGGTATAGGCACCTAAAAAAATAATTAATTGCGTCGTGAAGCATAAAAAAAAGAACGCGGCTGTTTCAAATAATTTGTTCCTCACGATATGTTTACCTAATGAATAATATAATAGGATCCTGTAAATCTTTTAGATCATTACCAATCTTTCTCTATATCAGACTAGAATTTACGTGCTGATCCGCCTCTACTCCGGGTAGTACAGTACTTGCTATCAAACATCTTGATATTTAATGTTTCTTCCCATTGTATTCCAATCTATTTCGCAAAAGTCAGTACTTCATAAATTAAAATAGAGATGTTAAGGTATTGTTAACTGCCGGTTTGTGTGGGTATGGCTTAATTGGGAACCGCAGGTTTCCCATAGATCAGTACGTACGTAGGTGCAGGACCTTTCATATTGTAGGTGGGTATATCTGAGTTAGGAATACTTTTATGCTGAATTCGAAATTGCTATTTGTTTACATTTTTTCTGACCATGCATTATTGAGGACACTTTTGAATATTTAAGAGGACGCTATACCTGACGATGCATTTTTTGCCGCCCATAAGATTAACATTGCGAGCGGCGATTCATTTTCAAGGTTTACCCTTGGTTGGAAAGACACAAAATTTTGCCTGTACGTAGCCCTAACAATGTTCTAGGAGTGTTCCAAGCAGATTTCCCAATTTCTCACTGGTTTCTTTTATTGCAACTGTTTTGCAAATGCTAGCATCGCATACCTCAAGAAAAGTGCTGTATCTCGAAAACCAGTAAACAAATGGGAAATCTGCTGCGAACACTCCCTAGAACATTGTTAGGGCTAGGTACAGGCAAAATCTTCTGGGCGGCAAAAAATGCTCCGTCAGGTATAGCGGACCCTTAAATGTAAAGAACAATAATATGATGTCATTTTAACTACCGAAATTAACCGGCTATGTTGTGATTTTACGATCGAGTGATTTTTATCAGTTTGCCCAAAATTACTCGATCGTAAAATCATTTTTTAGTCGTTAAAAAGGCGTATTATAATTCAGAACATTTAAATATCCAACAGTGTCCTCAAAGTGGTCGAAAAAAACGTAAACAAATAGCGAATGTAGGTATATATATTATAAGGAAGAACGAGACACCAGTGTAGGATTCGCTCTATGTATAGAAATTTCCGAGGGGGTAACCACTCCAGAGATTCCTTGAGATTCCACTGAGATTCCATAAAGATTTCCAAAGATTCCCAACGATATTCAGAGAAAGATGAACCCCAAAGGGGTAACCATTCCAAAAAAATTCCAAGATTCCCTGAGATTCCATAATGATTTCCAATGATTCCCAACGAGATTCCCAACGAGTGGTTAACTCCTCGGAAATTTCCCTTGGAGAGAGGAGAGAGTGTCGCTATATAGAGAGTGACCACTGTATATATAAAGTCATAATATGTAATAAACATTATGTTCATAATTAATTTCTAAATTGAGCTGAAGTTTTCCGAAAAGCAGTGCCGCGCCGTCGCGTCGCTTCCAAGTCGTCTGAACCATAATTTCGCGCAGCACTTCTAACCTAGAGATGGGAAACACAACTGAAAATGGGGAAGACATGGGCTAATGAGAGAGGAATGGGACAAGAAAATAAAGAGACAAAAACCAGGCAAGGACTTCATAACTATGCAAATGAATGAGATTACCGAGCGCGCAGAGCGGCAGTTGCGTCGCTGCTATCCTCAACGGCAAAAACACAGCAACAAGCAAAAATTCACTGCTCTCGGGCCGAAATTACATTAAATTTTTCGAACTAATTCGGAGTCCCTCTTCCAAATTGGTTTTCAGAAGATTTGTGAGAACTTATCGACTGCAAGGGTAACTGGTACACTATGGGCGATCCTCGTCGCCATTATGTAGGCAGCTCAGCTGTCTGACGCTGCTACTATATCGCCCAGCATGGTCCTAAATGGAACACTGATTGAATATGGGGTAGGGTGGTAGAGTGTATTGGGCCCTATATATATAACAATGAACTAGCAGGTTTGGATTCAAAGTCAAAAGAGGATATGCTTGCATTGTAGGCAAAACAGCCTTCGCAAAAGTAGTAGCAACCGATTCCCGAAAGTTTCCATTGCCTTCAAGTTTGTGTTCCCCCAAATTAAGTAGGTAGGTTACCTCGAGCTGTGGCGCCGTTTTTGATAACCATTTAGTGGGATATGGAACGTCGTCCAGCAGGGCGTCGAAATTTCAGGGCCACTTTGAACAGGGGAGGCATTGCGAGAAAAGTTCTCCTTTCAAGTAGCAGTTCCCCTTCGTGCTGCAGTGGACAGTGCAGTGTAGCCAATACAACGCTGGCAAAAACACGAGCCACGAAGGTGGTGGTGGGAACCACACATTGTGGCCATTCCTTCGACAATACATGTATGACTTCAAAAAGTGTATTATACCCTCTTAACGGCTGAGTTGAGGAATGAATAGGTTTTTTGGTTGAAGGGTGGGTGGGGTATTGAGCGGGAAATGGTTTGGGGGTGAGAAATGGGGGTTGGCGAGCCTGCGGCCACACGGGGCCACCCACATGTCCCGCTAATGAAAAACTCCTCAATTTTTAATTTCTAACCCGGATATCGTGGAATATATGAGGGGACAAAACTTTTTTTCCCGATCCTTGTGATTTATGATACCAACGTACTGAGGAAAAATATCCACCAATGCCGTAACGTGACAGTGAGCAGCCTATCCATATACAGTTTTCTATAACGATTGAATTTACACCGTCGTTATAAGAGGAGAAGCTGTTAGTAGCAACTAGATCATTTCAAGAATTATCCATCGTGCTCAGCTAGCAGCACTACCAAATACCAGCTTCCACACATCGACCTACAGTTGTTGGTGGGTTCTGAACCACCTTAATATGCATTTCACTTGACATGCTGAAGAAATCAGCAATGAATACCAACCTGAAAACTTTGATAAGGCACAACACGCCCGGAGTTTGACCGAAGCCGAAAAAGGAGCGGTGCGAAGCCAACACGTAGAAAAATTTGTTTACAGTGGGATTCGAACACGAGCCGGCCCGCCTGGCCACTGAGATGCACCCTCCCATAATTTTACGACTGAATTGGTGACAATATATCTTTCCCTTCGATAAAATACACATAGCAGTAATGAAAGACGGAAACAAAAGATGAGATATACAGGGGGCCTTGGAGGAAATCGAAAGTTGAAAACACTTAAACAACAGTAAAAGTTGATTAAATCTGTCTTCATAGAGAATAGAAAAGGCCGTTTAGGACAGTTACGAAGATGAAGGCCCCGACATTAGTTTTCAGTTGCAGCCTATAGGGGGCGATGGATGACCCACAGGGGATTCTGCCATGCTGCACCCCCTTTCTATACACTATACACCAACTACTCGACTACGGACTGTACTCTACCTCAGTGTTCCGCAACCTTTTTGTGTTTAAGGTACACTTTCCAAGTTAAGAAATTTTGAAGGTACACCAGAGAAATAACCGTAATGTATTTTTAAAATAAAGAAAATATGAAAATTTGAATGTGAATTTTGAGCCTGCTTAGTTGAGCAATAGCTGACAAGGCTGCCAAATTTCAAATTTACAAATTTAGGTGTGTATATCTTCAAAAATTTCTGACACACCCGTTGCGGAACACGGGTTTTCCAAAATTACCTCTTCTTCTGCTTCTACTTCACGTAGTGACGAACAGAATATGTTGGGACGATTACAGACCATTTTGCCAATAGCTAAGTGCCAACAATTGTTTTTAGAGTAAATTTAAAAAATGCTGTAGGTATTCCAATACCCTCTAATGAAATTTTAAGGAGGTGTTAATCCAAAAAAAATCACTTGGGGCCGAAAAAAAATCCAAAGTTTGACGGATCGGGTGCAAATATTCAGAGGCTGTTCTATCAAAGAATTTTGAGTCTAGCCGAGGTACAAAAGGTGTCTAGGTGGGACGTGACACTGCATAAATGCTGGAGATGACAAGCACCGCGCCATGGATGGCCTATTCAAGTTGCCTATAATGGCTTAATAACGCTCAGTTCACTCCGATCATTCATACGCGTGTTTTAGCGTACATATAAAATGTTTCATGAAATAGGTATAATGATACCTGAATTGGTGCCATTTAGTGAGTAGGTGCGAAATACTTTGTGGATTGCTCTCAGGTCGGTCTCAAAAACACAATTCCGACTTGGGTGTCTTTAGGTTTGTATCTACCTACCGACGTGCATATAACTAAAAGGGTTCGACATATGTACTCTGAGAGGTCTAAGTTCGAATCCCCGCGTAGGCAATATTTTATATTTGTTCTAAATATTTGTATTTTAAACTCTGGTCAATTTACTTTCGAAAGGAACCAATGAATTGCCACTTTGAAGGGAGGCAATTCTATAGACAAGTTCCCTTTCCAGGTAGCAGTTCCCCTGCGTGCTGCAGTGGACAGTGCAGTGTAACCAATGAAAGAATAACCCAAAATTAGTTCCTTCGACAACGAGGGGTTAACCACTCCAGGAATCTCCTTGGGTATCTCGTTGGGAATCATTAGAAATCTTTATGAAACTCAGGGAATCTTATTAGAATTTTTTTGGAGTGGTTACTCCTTATCGGGGTTCATCTTTCTATGAATATCGTTGGGAATCTTTGTAAATCTTCATGGAATCTCAGAGAATCTTAAGGAATCTCTGGAGTGGTTATGCCCCCTCGTTCGGCAATATACCCTTATTGAAGGTAAACCTGAAATTTTTAGGTATACACATGGTGGGTTATTCATACAAACTAAAGACCGTTTATTCGTATAGAAGTCAAGCGATGGGAAAGAACAAGAGGAGAAGAATGTCTGAACCTCCATTTTATTGAATGCAATCTGTGTAATGGAGAGGGGTCTGTAGCCCCTCGATACGTTCGGGGCAAAATGAGGAGGGTGCCCATTGGTGGGCCCTTCTCGTTAGGACTCATCCATCAATTTGTACCAATTCCTGGCCCAATGATGTCTTATTCCATTGAAATAATTTTTTTTTCGTGTGCCGTGGAACCAAAAAATAGTTTTTCTCAATTTTGTATTTCGAATATTGACGAAGGAACCAACAGAAAATTGCTGGACCTCGGTTATAGGCGTAAAAGTGGCCACACACGAGACGTTTTGGACGGCGTCCTGGCGAGGATGCATCCCTGGACGGGGAGGGATGGACAGTTTTGATGGGATGCCGTCCCGATCTTGGAATTCCAACTTGACCGAATTCCGCTCATCCCTGGTGGGCGTCCATTTGTTGAAGATATATCCTTATTGCAGTCGACTATTTATCTTGTGCATTTTTTTAAATTTGAAGTCAGATCGAATTTTTTTGATTACATATTATATTGAAAATATCAAGAGACAGACGAAGCACTGTGATTATCACAATAAAATCAAGGTTAATCAATTTCTGGTAAACAAAAGACAAATCACAGGGATGCGGGGATGGATGTATCGTGTGTGGGCACCAGCCATCCCTGAGTTCACATCCCAAACCCGCATCCCTGCCCGACAGCCTGGACGCCGTCCAAAATGCGTCCACCTTTATGGTTACTTTATTAGCTAACGAAGCAATTCAGGAGCCGTATGGATATGTTAACTGTTGGCATAACGGGGAGATAAGTTATCAGTAATTAGAGGATGCGTTTGATGAGACAAGTTAATGAAGACTGATAGACGGTTATTAATAACGAGATTGAGATTTTGCTGTGCAGCTTATGGCCGCAGCACAGATAGCGAATTTCATTATTGTACAATATCTGCAAGTCAATATTATGATGCCCCATCTGTCGTACGTTCAGACGTCTGTTAGCTTGCTTACTGTATATCTTTGCTTTATAAGTGCCACCATATTGTATAGCGTTTGCTTCACTTTCACTAATATTATTACCCTAAATATTCGGCATGCTGATTTTTTAAGAGCGAGTAGGGGTGTGGAGAACGTTTTTCTGCAGTATTGCAAATAGAACAAGAAACGCGATTTTTCCCCTTTTTTGACCATAACTGGCTCAATTTTTGGGTTATCGAAATTTCCTCAGAAAAGTCTCTAGATATTTACACCAGGTACCTACATTCCGAATTTGAGCAAAATCGGATGAACCGTGTGACGCACTTACAGGCGCAACAGACCTACGTACGTACTTCGAGCCGAAAAACCCGTATTGAAAAGTCAGTGGATACCCAAGTAAGGTATATGTACGTATATCCCTTGAAATGTCAAGGTCCCGTTACGTTAGAGGGTATACTACCCTCTTAATATGACAACATCAAGGCAACTGAGACATTACCAGAGCAACTGAACCGTTACCTCGAGTCATTTATCGGTTGGAGTGAGAGAACGAGTGGTAAACAAGAAATGGTGGCACCCCTTCCTTTTATATTTCTCCCGCAACCCCTTGGACGGTTCCGCCCAGCACTTAGCGTGGTCACCCCGTATCGTAAATCAAGGCTTTCTATATAACCACCCAATGACATAAAAAACAGAGTCACCCCTCGGTCCTACAGTGGGCAGCATGTGGCCGCCAGGACTGTACTCATTCACGTCTTCTTCTTTTCCTTTTTGCCAAAGTGCATGAGGGCCACTATGGTGTGGGGAGATCCTCGATAAGAGAATGGCTCAAGTCTGGCAGAGTTGTATTTGGTTATGTTCGATGCATTTTGGGCGGCATGCCCGGACGCATCATTATTGAGGAAGGATGGCGGCTTTTTGGGGGTACCCGCCACCCCTGAGTTGCCATTCCATCCCGCCATTCCATCCCGTCATTCCATCCCGCCATTCCGGGCCTGATGTGGCCTGCTTTAGAGAGTGGTGTAAACCAAAAGCAACTTCGAGGGTCTCCCGTCCGAAAAGGTATTGCCAAGGTTGCTTGGGTTTTGTTTAGTTGACAGTGTCGTAATATTGTACCTAGGTATATTAAAAAAATTCAGGATCGAAAAATCGAGGTTGACTTAAACAACCACCCAATGACATAAAAAAAGCCCCTCGGCCCCTACAGAGGACAGTATGTGGCCGGACCCCCGGCAGCTGGCGCCCAACGCGCGGCTTCTTACCACCCCTCGATTTATCATTTTTTGTGATGTTAATGCTGTCCCGGCTGCCGCAGAGTGACGGATTCATGTCAGGGCGACATTCTGTCATTAGTTTCCCCCAAACTCTCCCCCCATGCCAGGGAATATGCCCTGTTTCAAACAAGATGGCCAGCCGTTTTTGTCGAGTGGACTCTGGTACCACCCAAAATTAGCTGGGGCGGCTATATTGCTTAAGCTAAAAATTTTAACTTGTTTGATTTAAAGTTTTATTTGCAAGGGTATTCTGGTGATTTACATTGCACTAAAAAAATTCTTTTCGTGTTCTTGCTGCAAGTTTCTTCATATTTTGTTGCCTACCTAACGGTTTTTTTACATACCATCGACGGCTTTAGTATATCTGGCAGAGTTTTCTCTACAAAATATGAACTGCAAACCATGGTCGCTATGAATGATCTTCGAAAAAAAAAACTACATGGTCTTATGCGAGAATTCTTGCGAGAAATCTTGCTGGAAGTTTTGTTCTTGCTATCAAGAGCAAGACATGAATGTTCCTGCATCACTAATTCCAATAAACTCCACAATTTAGTGTACGACTAGCAGTTGGAGAAAATGAGAAAAACCAAAAAGGAAGACACGTTCTCAAATCAAGCGAAAGACAATAAGAGAAAGGGAAGATGATGATTTGAGCTTGTTTATAGTTGGTTTCTCCTCACAGCAAAGTTTGCTTAGTTCCTCAGTCTGATGTTTCTGTTGTCTTAACAGAAATAAACTAATCGTGATGGAGTTGACACGTCCTTGTTCACGTAAACATTTCTTCAAGACGTGACTAGATACGTCTACGAACAAACCGGAAAACGTTGTGTCAGACAAATAATCCTTCTTATTGTTTCTGGAGTTTTCCAGTGGAAATTTAAGGGAATATGTAAGGGAAACATTTTGTTTACTTCGAAAACGAACTTTGGCTTGCGATTCTCGGTGATATTGCCAAGCTTACAGTTCATTCAGCTATGTATATGTATGTTAGGTGAATATGCAGTTTATCCAGTCAGTTGGGTATACACTGTGCTGACTGAATTTTCTTCAAGTGATTTTGATTTTGATTTTTGATTTTTTTTTTTTTTTTTTTTTTTTTTTTTTAACGCGCGACGTTCAGAGAACAAATGCGCCGATGAGTTGGTTTGTTAGATATTTTTGGCCGAAGCCGAATATGAGTGGGCCGAAGCCAGTTTAGGAGTGGGCCGAAGCCAATACATCCATGTCGGAAGCGGAAAATTTTTCCGTTCCGCCGGGATTCGAACCCGGACCTCTCAGGACACAAAGCGGACCCCTTGACCACTCGGCCACTGAGAGGCACTTGATTTCTTTCTTTTTTTTTTTTTTTTTATCCAATCACAAATTTTTCGACATCTTGATACTGCGGGTAGGTATGAAAATCTTTTTCACGGTACCTATATCTACATATAGGCATTGTACAAATATTTCTGTTGCAGCAGCTTTAAGTATTGTGGATCTTTTTAATACAAGTGAAAATATCGAATCACTATACCTGCAATGCTATTTTCCCTATAATTCCGTGATAACTTGATCAATCGTGATAAAAAGATCCATAATAGAGCTGCAGATTGCTGTAAGGAACTCAGCAGAATGTATTGAACCCAATGAGTTCCTGGTGAAGGGGACGGCCCTGCATGACCATGGGAAAAAAGAAAATAAATCTTTTTCAAAGAAAATTGGTGAAAACGCAATTATTTTTCCACACACCAAAATAAAATGTCACTTAATACTACCATGAACTGAAAGTAATAATTGCAACGGGCCAGCACTAAATTGTGAAGTAATTTTTTTTTCGGGGGTGTCAGCAGCGGGTGGCGTTGATAAATGCACATCAAATGATAGCAATGGCGGACGTAGGGGTGTTAAGCGATCACATGACCGGGTGTATATGAACGCGGGCGGGCAATTAGTCAGGGCAAGCTCAGCATTGCTGACGTAGATAGCAGATAATTATTGCAAGTAATGACGGTTATCGTTTATCTCGCCCACTTTCGGATTAGCATGTCCGCCGCTCAGGTAATCCTCCCCTGTGCATAGTCAGCTTAATCTGCACAACTCATCGCACACTCATTAGTTGCTCAATATACATTCTGGGTTGAGGCTAAGTTAAAACGCAATAATGGGTTTTTAATGGTATATTTCAGTGCTGGATTTTTGTTCTGAAATATAATGTATTTTTATAATAAGAAACTATTTTTACGATTAAGTAACTTAATGGTCCGCAATACCTGACGGTGCATTTTTTGCCTCCCATAAGATTAACATTGCGAGTGGCGATTCATTTTCAAGGTTTAACCTTGGTTGGAAAGACACAAAATTTTGCCTGTACCTAGCCCTAACAATTTTCTAGGGAGCGTTCGAAGCAGATTTCCCAATTTCTCACTGGTTTTCGAGATACAGCACTTTTCTTGAGGTATGCGATGCTAGCATTTGCAAAACAGTTGCAATAAAAGAAACCAGTGAGAAATTGGGAAATCTGCTTCGAACACTCCCTAGAACATTGTTAGGGCTAGGTGCAGGCAAAATTTTGTGTCTTTCCAACCAAGGGTAAACCTTGAAAATGAATCGCCGCTCGCAATGTTAATCTTATGGGCGGCAAAAAATGCATCGTCAGGTATAGCGTCCTCCTATTAAAAGTCCACTAACTAGGGTTACGATAAGGATGCTACAAGCAGGATGGTGAAAGACACCAACTTTTTTTTCTGGAGGATAGCGCTATAGTGACCTTTAGCGGACACTATAGTACACATTAGGATCTGGTGCAATTCACAAGTACCTAACTACAGAAGAACCTCCCTATTCCATCTCTATAGTGAACTATAGTGAGCAAATGGTCCCTATAACGGTCGTTATATATGGAGACTATACTGTAGCTTGTAAATCCAACATGTAGTCTTTTACTTATGAGGCTATGTTGTGATTTCACGATCGGTAATGACGTTAAAAAGACATATTATATTTCAGAATACTAAAATATCCAATAGTTTTCTCACAAAGTTTTAAATCGGAACGTAGAAAAATAGCGAATATATGGTGGCCCTTAAGGCTGTATATACATTCTCGACGAACTCCACCAAAACCACTGTGCGAAAGTAAATATTCGACAAAACTAATGTTTACATATTAGTACAGCCGGAGACTGGTAATTGCAATATCGTATTGGTTGTGTCTACTCTAAAAGCTAAACATAGTGTGCTATTTGAACGCGAAACGAACGAGTGAAAGTAGGACACTATGTTTAGCTTTAATAGGAGAAAAAGTAGAGAAATGGTGTTGCAATTACCCACTTCCGTAAGTGAAATAAAAATTGCCAAAATGTAACATGGCTACGGTAAATAGTACAAACATTTATCAAACGTTTCTACTAAATGTGACAATAAAATCATACATTTTTTAGTCCGAAAATTTTTAAAAAAAATATTCCGCGTGAGGTCTCACCCGACACAGCCTCGACTCAGGAACTAACCCCTCGGGATGGCATTCCGAGCCTCTAGCCTTTAAAAGGGACCTCTTAGAGGGGGTCTCACCCGACACAGCCTTGACTCAGGAACTGTGTTGTGTTTTCACGATCTGTCAAAAAACATGTGGACTGGTAGTTGACTGTTGAAAATCGCTCCTGTGGGCATATAACTCCATTTCATGCAAAAATACAACACTACCTCACGACAAAGAGTCTCAGGTTTACAACCCCCTATAAACACTTTTCACTCGCCCTGTAACTTCGGAGTAGGGCTTGAACGTAGCATTGCGGACCAAGTACGTGTAGTCGACCTTAAGAAGAACCCTAAGTTCCCTCGAAAAAGCACAGTGCTTCCTTGGGACAAAAAATGAACCTCCACTCAGGAATTGGAAATCTGAACTGAATAGTACCCATACAAGGTGAAAAGGAGGAAGGAAAGGAATAAGAGAACCAGGGGAATCAATTCGAAAGACGTTGATAGGCCGGAAGGAAGGAGATCAATACACGCAACGGTCAAATCTGCCGGATGCCGATCAAGATGTACACGACAACAGCCCCGCACCGCCACAGCCTTGTATTGTGTTCAGTGCCGTGTTTCCTGATTTCCCCACCTCCATCTTCACCGCTTTCCTCGTTATGTGGCGGTCCCGCTTTGTCGTTTATGTTCACATTAAGGCTCAATATACATTCGCTATTTTTTTACGTTTGTACTTCAAACTTTGTGAGAATACTATTGGATATTGAAATATACAGAAATCTGAAATATAATGTGTTTTTAACGTCACTACTCATGAGGTTATGTTGTGATTTCACGATCAGTTAATTTTGGACAATTTTTTTATTGACCAAAAATCAATCGATCGTAAAATCACAACATAGCCTCATGAGTAATGACGTTAAAAAGACATACCTACTATATTTCAGAATATTTAAATATCCAATAGCATGGACGTAATCTGGGGGGGGGGGGGCAAGGGGGCACGCGCCCCCCCTGAAATGTTTCAGGGGGGGCAGCGCCCCCCCTGAAATCTGTCTCCTCGGATGAAGTGAATTTGAAATAAAGGGTCCAACAATGGTCGCACTTGACTTTCTCGCAATTTTTACGCCAGCGGCATCAAAAATATTGATTTTTTTTAAGTCAATTATTTTTTTTGGCCAGAACTTTACCTTCTTCTGAAAAACATTTTGCAACACGCTGGACAACAATTCTAGACACCTGTGTACCGAATTTCAAACATAATATCCGTCAAACAGTGAAGTGTCATTCGACGCGCAAAGTACATGTTTCCTATTTTGCATGTCACGGTCTTAATTTTCACGTAATTGAAAATTTATTGAAAATCACCTCGAAGCATCTATCTGAGACCACTTTCACCAATTTTCAAGAAAATCCGTCGATTAGCGTTGTTGCAAATGTGACCTAACCAATCACAAACGTGACTTCCATTTTTGGAAAATTTTCCTACGATAATGTCAATATTGGCCATAATTATTACGTTAGATAAATTTGGTCTGTTAAAACTTCAAACAAGGTTAAAGTATACCTCCCTACCAATTTCTATTGAAATCGGTTGAACAGTGCCACCGGAGTGATGACCAACACGTTTTGGCCAAAACCGTGCCAAGTTATTAGCCCACCTCCAAATGGTTGTAACTGACCTAAAAACATCTATTCAAAAACACTTTTACAAGTTTTCAAAGTTCCAAGTTGATATACATAGCCTCCAGCCCTTCCTAACTGTCAAAAAACACGATTTTTTTGCCTTTTTTTGACAATAGCAGGCGCAATTTTTGAGTTATCAAAATTTATCTAAAAACATGTCTACATTAGGATTAGGTACCTATACCGAATTTGAGCAAAATCGGATGAACCCTACCGACTATTGGCTTGCTTGAACCTTGCCCCCCCTGAAAAAAAATGAGATTACGCGCCTGTCCAATAGTTTTCTCATAAAGTTTGAAGTCCGAATCTAAAAAAATAGCGAATATTCAGCCTTAAGTGTCCAGTTTTTGATGAAACTAATGCAATACAGTTTAAATAAATTCTGCAGTTTGTTCGACAATAAAGACCTTGAATTTAGCGGAGTTGGCATGCAGACTTGGCCGAGATGAAACATCGGAACAAAGAGCAATGTGCAAGTCAGACATGTCCAGTGACTGGCAAATTATAGTCTGGTTTGTCGCCTTCCCAGAGGAAGGTCCCTCCTATGAAAGATGGAGAAGATAAATACAGAAATCTCAATAAGTAGTTAATTTCCTCCTTATTTAGTTTTACTCTAAAGGGTAACTGTAAGCAAACTGTAAGCTTTGTAACGGCCGAACAATGTAGTAATTTCGCGATCAAGTGATTTATGTTCACAAAAAAAAAAAAAAAAAAAAAAAAAAAAATTGTTGAAAATTAACCGATAATCACAACATAACCTGTTAATTCATGACGTTAAAGTGGTTCAGAACATTTAAGGCTGAATATACATTCGCTATTTTTTTACGTTCGGACTGAGAAAGAAGTATAGATGCCTGTTTGGGAATTAAAAATCTACTTGAATGTTTTTACAAGACTTATGGAAAGCTATGTATGAGAAAGTTTTCAAGAAGGGAATGACGTTATGTTGTATTATCAAGAGTGATAAATCCCAGAAAACATTATTTTTATTTAGGTATTCCAATTCTACTTCAGTTTCGAGTATTCAAGTGTTGTACATGCACATTTCCTAGTTTAGAATGATAACTCCAATGTTGATTTTAAATCAAATTAAATAAATATTCTCGTGTATAGACGCATTATTATAGCGGCTGAGGAGTGGCGGTAGAGGATCAGCCATTGCCATTATTGTCCGGGCCTGGGAACCAGACGGTAGAGCATGCCTTGTTTGTTTATACAAAAATCCAGGAGCTCAAATGCTTGTCGAATATCGTGAAAAAAGCAACACTTCTATTGGGCTATAAGCACGTTAATAAGCGGAGCTAGAGTCAAGTGTTAGTGTATCGAAAGGCACCGTCATCGCGGGTAGAGATATTCCCGAGGAGCTGTGTTGGGGAGCTCCTTCACAGCTCTAAAAGAAAATGTAGCTCAAGAGGAGTTCGTTTCAAAGGGTGTCTTCTTGGGGTGAGGGTGTGCGGCAGGGCGCATGCCTCGGCCCCCCTGCGAGTTGCTGAGGGAACCAAAAGCGGCTTGGCCTCAGACAACAATAAAACACAAACCACCCCCTCCCCCTTCCACCCCCAGCTTCCAGAATCAGCTCATAAAACCCATTTCCCTCTTCATGTATTTATTTATTAACCAATTAATTCTTGTCCTCGGTTGCTTAGTTTTTCCCCATCTTTCCGGACATAGTTAACGTCTATTTTTCTTTCAGACTTTCCCGAAAATTATGGGGTCATACCTATTTGGGTTAAATACGTACCTTTGATTTATTCTGCCAATAAACCGGGTAGTAGTTGTTTATTTGTTGTTTAGCCGCTCCCTCCCCCCCCCCCCCAGTTATTGGCCTAAGAAATGGGTTTGAGCGAAAGGGTGACCACTCCAGAGATTCCTTGAGATTCCCTGGGATTCCATAAAGATTTCCAAAGATTCCCAATGACATTCATAGAATGATTTACCCCGAATGGGTAACCACTCCAAAAAATTCCAAGATTCCCTGAGATTTCATAAAGATATCCAATGATTCCCAACTAGATTCCCAATGAGGTTCCTGGAGTGGTTTGAGGCTCGGGTTTGAGGATCGCGTGTTTGTTATGGATGGTAACAATTTTTGGATCGTCCAGTTCAGAAAGCCAAAACTCCTCTAAAACGAAATAGGTCCAAAAATCTTCCCCTTCTTCTTTACTGCCCCAATATTTGGTCCTGGTATACTTTCAAGGTACACTTTCTGTTAAGAAGATCCTGTAACTTCTTTTAGAAAGCAAAAAAAAACCAGCTTATTCGTTTAGGTATGGACAGACCTCAAAACTGAACTGATCCAGGTCTTTCTTCTGTTTCAGTGAATCCCAACCTGAACCTGCTCGACAAGGACGGGAAGAAGAAACACACGAGGCCGACTTTCAGTGGGCAGCAAATATTCGCACTAGAGAAAACCTTCGAACAAACCAAGTACCTGGCGGGGCCTGAGAGAGCCAAGCTGGCATACGCGCTGGGAATGACAGAGTCCCAAGTCAAGGTAAGTTAACTGATCAGCGGAAAGTGGTAGAAACCAGTAAGCAGTGTTTCAGGTTCGGAGATCCCCTATCGAAGAGGGAATGAGGAAGGTTGCTTGACTTTGGTGTTGAGAGTGGCAGGCGCCGAAAATGATTTTTTTACTTTCTCGCCCGTATGTAATACATGGGCTGAGAAAGTTATGTTATCGTGCGAAATTTCGATTTTGAGATTTTCATTGCAAAAGGCGTTTCAGAGGTCCTAGATACCAAAAAAATGGTTTTTAGGTCATGTCCGTCTGACGTACGTACGTACGTACGTCCGTCCGTTTGTCTGTAGCGCGGCTAGAGGTCACACCAGTCAACCGATTTGGCTCAAATTTGGAATATAGATGTCTAAAATCAGTTCCGAGATACATTTTTAATATAATTATGATTACTCAAAAATTGCGCCCACTATTGTCAAAAAAGTGTCAAAAAAAATTCAAAATCGTGTTTTTGTCTACTCAAGACGCATTTCACGGTACGGTAATAAAGTTAGAACATTCAAATTTTGCAGTCGTGTTCCCAGATAGATGCTCCAGGATCATTTTTATTGTTTTGGAGATGGGCCAAAAATTTGGGCCAAAATTGGCCCATACGTGAAAATCTTGGCCCCATGAACAGTATTAGCCGGAATTTCACAAAAATCCATAAACTTGTGCTTAATAACATTACTTAAAGGTTTGTCGAAGAAATATTCAATCAATTCAAAATTGCGGCCAATATAGGCAAAATAAAGTCAAAAATAGGAAAAAAAGCTAGAATCTCGTTTTCGTCTACTCAAGACGCATTTCACGGTACGGTAATAAAGTTAGAACCTTCAAATTTTGCAGTCGTGTTCCCAGATAGATGCTCCAGGATCATTTTTATTCTTTTTGAGATGGGCCAAAAATTTGGGCCAATATTGGCATTATCGTAGGAAAAATTTTCCAAAAATGGAAATCACGTTTTTGATTAGTTAGGTCACATTTGCAATAACACTAATCGACGGATTTTCTTGAAAATTGGTGAAAGTGGTCTCAGATAGATGCTTCAAGGGCGTTTTCAATAGATTTTGATTTACTTAAAAATTAAGACGGTGACACGCAAAATAGAAAACATATACTTTGCGCGTCGAGCGACACTTCACTGTTAGATGGATATGTTTGAGATTCGGTATGCAGGTGCCTAAAAGTATCGTTCATTGTGAGGCAAAATACTTTTTAGAAAAAGTTAAAATTCTGACAATTATTTACGTAAAAAAAAATTCAAAGTTTCGATAAAAATTGCGAGAAAGTCAAGTGCGACCATTGTCGGACCCTTTATTTTATATGGAACTTCTTGGGTGGTCTTCTCAGGCAGAGGTGTATTTTTTTTACTAATCCAAAAACAGGCCGCTTTTTCAGACTAGTGTAACTGAGGCTAGGGCGTCCTCAAAGACAGTATAGTTTGGACTTGGGACACTTTCCTGCAGCCACTCCTCTTCCCTTTCAAAGTAATTCACCCCGATAAATCTCTCAAGAACCCGAAAAAAAATCTCCGCGACCTCGGGATATTTACTTCAGATAAAAAGAAACCAAAACATTTGGCAGCATTCCCAAATTAAAAGTATTATTTGTTATAATAAGGGCTCTTAAATCAGAAGGAAAAAAAACCATCCCCCGGGCGATCACTTTGTAAAGCAATATCGACAAAGGGAGAAAAATAGCCCGGGGCCTTAGCTGCGGTGAGCGCAGTAAGCCGGCTTGACCAAAGCTAGAATCACTTACCCCCCGTCCCACCGAGCCCTCACTCCCCTACTCGATCGCTTGGATAAGCCTTCGTCGATTGAATATTCCGAGGGTCCCTCGAGAGTTGTATTAATTTAATAAATGGGAAGACGGTACCCCTCACTACTTCGTTATTATTATTTTTTTCTAACTTAGTCTCGTATTTCTGCACGATGATTTTTTGGTACGAGCCTAACCTAACCTTTCCATGCCCAAAAATTACCTATTGGTACCTGAAAACAAGTTGCCTGTCGAAACTACACAAATTACCTTCCCATCAAACAAATTAAGATTCTTCTCATTTACTTGGTGGTATTTCATTATTACAAAAAACCTTCCCATACCTGAAAAGTACCTATTTGTACCTGAAAACAAGTTGCCTGTTGAATCTACACAAGTAACCTTCCCATACCTGAAAAGTACCTATTTGTACCTGAAAACAAGTTATCTATTTAATATACACAAATAACCTTCCCATACCTGAAAAGTACCTATTTGAACCTGAAAATAAGTTGTCTATCGAATCTACACAAATTAGGTACCTTCCCATACCTGAAAAGCGCTTATTTGTACCTGAAAATAAATTGCCTATCCATTATCCAATCTACACAAATTATCTTCCCATAACTGAAAAGCACCTATTTGTACCTGAAAACGAGTTCCCTGACGAATCTGCACACTCGTATTTAAATAAGGATTTTTTTCTGCTCGTAGTACAGTTATTCCTCCAGGTTTTATTTGGTATCTATATAAAAGGTACATTTATGGGAGTTATATTGTAGTAGGGTTTAGAAATCTTCGGTGGCATAGAGCCGTCAAAGGTATCGTAAGTTGGCAGAAGGGGTGGCTTCAAGTGGGCGTCACGGTAGATTTCTTAGCGTGAGATAAGGAATTTTAGCGCAGCCTTAGAAAACCCATGTACGCTGCCTTCACAAAGCAGCTACTTACATGCAGTATCGTTGCTCTCACAATAACCTTCTTCTTCTTCTTCTTCATCTTCCCTCTTAGTGCCGCCTTCGCAGCGTGAGGGGTTGGCCACGGATCCAATCCCGGTACCGGTCCCGGTCTGCAGCGAGGCTGCGAAGTTCCCCCATTGACTTCCCTCTCTTCGCGGCCGTCTGCGCAACCACCTCCTCCCATGTTGTCCTCGGCCTGCCAATGGGACGCCTTCCTTGTGGCTTCGCCTCCAAGAACTGTCTGGTCTTCCTTTCTTTCTTCATTCTACTCACGTGCCCAAACCAGCCCAGTTGGCGGTCCTCTATCCTTTTTATTACAGGCTCTTGGTCCAGCTCCTCTCTTATTCTTTCATTTCTTACCCTGTCCCATCTAGTTTTACCAGCTATTCTTCTCAGGCATTTCATCTGAACAGCATTGACACAGCTGAGGTCATTTTTTGTGGCGGTCCAACTTTCGCTACCATATAACAGTATGGGCTCCAGAACGGCGTTATATACTCGGGTCTTCGTCCTTTTTTCTACCTCTCTCTTCCCAAATAAACAACTACTTAGGGAGTAGTAGGCAGCCGTTGACTTTTTCACCCTGTTCCGTATTTCTCCTCGAAGCTTCCCTGTTTGATGAATGGTGGTCCCCAGGTACACATAAGCCTCCACTTGCTCCAGCAATTGTCCTCCACACTGTATCGCTATCGCGCCCACTTGCTCATCTGTACGTGCCACCATCATGACTTGGCTTTTATCCTTGTTGACTTCCATCCCTCTTTCCTTCAGTGTCTCCGTCCATTCAGTCACCGCCTTCTGAAGCTTGCTTACAGAATCCGTAATCAACACCACATCATCCGCGTATGCTAAAGCCTGGCAGTACACCGGTTGAAGCTTCCACACTCCCACAACCGACCTGTCTGTACGCGCTTTGCATACCTTCAGAACTTCATCCATGAAAACGACAAACAGAAGCGGGCTAAGGCTATCGCCCTGTTTTACTCCTTTCTCCAGTAAAAATGTCCCAGACGTTTCGCCATTCATCCGCACTACTCCTTCCACGCGTTCAAACATAGATTTGATGGCGTTGGTAAGCTTAGGGGGTACTCCCTTATTTCTTAATGCCTTCCACAATTCTTCCCTGGGAACTGTATCAAAGGCTGCCCGCAGGTCCAAGAATGCTAGGTATCCAGCTTTTCCTCTGCTCACCCACTTGTCCATAATACTTCTTAGCGAAGAAATCAAATCTTGAGTTTGGCGGCCAGGCCTGAATCCCGCCTGCTCGTCCTCCAGATCTGGTTCCACAAGTCTTCTTAGACGCTTCTCCAGCACCCGAGAGTAGAGTTTTCCCACCACGTTCGCCAGGCATACAGCTCTATAGTTTTCGCATTTAGAAGAGTCTCCCTTCTTGTACAGTGGAATGATTATATTCCTCTGCCAGTCCGCTGGGATTCTCCCCTCCCGCCACGCAGCCTTGAAGAGTTTTGTGAGTTCCTCTACCAAGACGTTGCCACCCGCCTTGATCATTTCTGGAACTATATTGTCTTCCCCCGCCGCTTTCCCGGTTTTCATCTTAGCGATGGCTGTCTTTACTTCCCAGCTCCCTATTTCATCTTCTTCCACTGCTTCCTCTTCTTCTTCTCTACTCCTTTTCCCATCTCTTCTGTCCTGTGGTCCTCTACCTCCCTGGTCCTCTTTTTTAAATTTGTCTTCATAGTGCTTCCTCCAGACCTCAAGAACTTTCCCCGTTTCCACCTGCAGCTTACTGTTCTGGTCTTTTATGCTGTATACTTTTCTGCCAAACTTTCCTCTCAGATTTCGCAAGGTCTTCCAGAACCTTCTGTTATCTTCCCTGAAATTCTTCTCCATGTCTTCCCCGAATTCTTCCCAAGACCTTCTTTTTGCCCTCTTTACGACTTCTTTGCTTTTGTTCCGCATTCTGATGTATTCTTCATGATGCGCTTGGTCTTTGGTTCTTTGGTAGTGTTTCCAGGCTGCTTTCTTCTCCTGTACTGCTGTTTGTACTTCTTGATTCCACCATTTTGTACAAAGCAGCTACTTACATGCAGTATCGTTGCTCTCACAATAACCAAGTAATATAATTAGCAGCCGTTAGTTAGTAGAGGGTTGGGGGGGACAAGCCCAGCAACTAGACCGTTTTCAAGAACTATCCATTGTGCTCAGCTGGCAGCACTACCAAATACCAGCTCCCCAGCCATCGAGTAAACGATGGGGACCTACAGTTTTAGGTGGGTTCCGAACCACCACAGCCTCGATATACATTTCACTTGACATGCTGAACATATCAGAGGTGAATGCCGAGCAGAAAAACTTTTTGGTAGGATTGGGATCGAACCGGTGTGACCCGGCTCTCTCTGCTCCTCAAAAGTCGACCATTTAGTCCACTCGGCTATCGAGGCCGTTCAAGTAATATAATTACTTTTAAACCCTTTTCCTTGTAGCCTCCATATCTATGCCTATAATCGTACCCATGTATTACAACTAACCAGTGATGCCGAATGGGGGAAAACCTCGATCACAAAATTGCAATGTAAAATCAGGATATAAAACGCTATCTTACGGCTTGGTGTAAAGTTAAACGACGTTCGCATAGGATTCTGATAAGGACAATTGGCGTATAAATATGTAAATCACTCCTAAAGTCCAAAGCTTTGATGCCGTCTCATCGAACAGCTCCTATTCTTATTCAAATCAGGTCTTTATTTAAAAATACAAAAAGTTAATTTGCTCTCAATAACAATATCCACAGAGGGCTTAGAAGTCGGTCGACGGTCGTTTTAAATACGACGGGAAGGGTGGGGTAAGTAGGGTAAGAAGGGGTAACTGGGGACAGGGGCAGCACTATAGGATCTGTCCCCGTGTTCGGGGTTTGTCCAATATTATCTTCTTAATCTCCCAATTATAGCGAAGCTGCCAACAGATGGCTCTACCGCGACCGTTCGTAGCCAGGCATTCTTTCCACTATCAAGTTAGCAGTTGAAGAGTAGTTACTAAAAGACGTAGATGGATAATCTTTAAATAATAAGGAGTCTGAATTGTGTCTTACATTAGGTATTACCAAAAAAAACCTATATATAGAACCAGAAACAAGGGGTGCGACAATGGTCGCACATTATTTTCCCATCCTATGCGCTGCGATGAGCAGGTAGGTACTGTAGAAAATGAACACTCATCAGTTCTGCTGACATCGCACTGAAGAGTTCCACTAGGAAAAGTCTCAAATAAATGCCTCAAAAAGTGTTGTAGAGAAAAGTACAACAAAGTTAGGTATTTTCGAGAAAAAAAAAAATTATTATTTTTCACATTGAAAAGATCCACTTACTGTAAAGGAGCTCTGCATCAAAAAGTTCCTCGTGAACAATTATCAAAAAAATGGCCATTCCTCAAATTGAACAGATCCATTTGGGAACGCCGAGAGAAAAAAATACGGTAAAGAAGTCTTGCATTGAAAAGTTCCGCGATGAAAAGCCTCGAAAAAATGGCCTCCCCTCTTGGCTGCTCACCCTCTCCGCCTACCAAATCCCGTAATATTTTTACGCCAAGGGATGGTCGGCTCTATCTCGGCTGTATCTTGTCTGCACTCAATTTTGCATGTAATTGAAAAGAGATAAAATTTAAGCCATAACATCGCTTTATGTACCATTTATTTTAAATTACATTCTATGGGTGAGTGCTTTTTTCAGCAAATCTTGGCATTTTTTACTTTTTTTACCTCCTGGAAAATGTCGTTGACGTTCGTGGTCTTGGAACGAACTAGGTTCCTTGTTAGTTGGAGCATCTACGCAGTCGTGTTTGTTTACGTTTTTTTCTGCACATTTTATGAGGATATACTACGGGATATTTAAATGTTCTGAAATATAATATGTGTTGTGATCGAGTGATTTTTTATTAAAAAAAAACATCCGAAATTAACCGATCGTAAACTCACAATATAGCATCTTAATTTACGAAGTTTAAAAGACGCATTAGAACAATTAAATATTCAATTGTTTCCTCATAAAGTGTTCAGAAACAATGTAAACAAATAGCGATGGATATTCAGCCTTAATTGTAACAGCACTCTACTCTCAGTTTTAAACACAAACCTACTATTAATATAGGTCTGTAGGTAAGCACGTATGTAGGAATTATGTAGGATAAGAACCCCTTTATAGAGCTACACACGGGCATAGCCTAGCATGATTAATTCTGATTTATTGTAATTTTAGTTTGGGAAAAAAATACATTATTATATTATTAAACTCTAAGGGTGCGTCCCACAATCCTCGGTTAACGTTAAACTCTAGTTAAATCCCAATTATAGCACGGTAAAAACCGAATTTAACTGGAGATTAACCGTTAACCGAGTATGGTGGGACGCACCCTTAAATGATTACTTTGACCTCATACTTAAAGTCCTCCTGAAGAGTCATAAGGTCACGATATAGCCTGTACGTAACGTAAAGTAACATTTAATGTAATAATCTCCACAAAGGGAGGGTGAAACAATCTCCAGTGTAATTTAATATTATTACGTTAGTTCCGAACCATTACCACGCTAAACTAAATCAAGTCACTCGCTAGTTTAAGGGGTCGATCAAGTTTGTTTAAATTAATTCTGAAGCTAGCAGCCAAAGTCAGTTAATGTTAATGAATGTATAAAAATCACTGAAGTTAACAAAGTTATAGTAGCGAAACTTGTAATTTTGATTTTCACTTTAGCTGATTTTTACACGGCATTCTTTAAGGCTAAATATAAATTCGCTATTTTTTTTACGTTCAGATTTCAAACATGCATTAAAAATAAATTATTAAATTATTAAATTAATTATTATTAATTATTAAATTATTAATAAATTATTGTAAACTGTTTTAAATTTCGATACAGATAATTATTCACTATCCTGTATTCGGATTTTTTTAACGCACGACGACGTTCAGAGAACATATATATGTGCCGATGAGTTGGTTTGTTAGATGTTTCTGGCCGAAGCCGAAGATGAAATGACCGAAGCCGAATACGAGTGGGTCGAAGCCAGTTTAGGAGTGGGCCGAAGCCAGTACATCCACGTCGGAAGCGGAAAATTTTTCCGTTCCGCCGGGATTCGAACCCGGACCTCTCAGGACACAAAGCGAACCCCTTAACCACTGTGCCACTGAGAGGCACTATCCGGAAAAATGATTTTTTGAATAATTATTTCCATAAAACATACTTTTTGAATTTTCCCCCTTAAATTGTAATTAATAGTAAACAAATGGGCGGGAAAAGAGCGGAAAGAAAGGGAGTAGACGGGTGATTACGTTTGATGCCCGTATCCCCGCCGACTATTCAATTACTCGGACAGCCATCCCAAATTAATCCTAAGCCTCGTACCCGATCCACCAATCATCAAATAGTGTGCAATGACGTCACTAAGCACATGTGCACTGACGTCACTTTGCACAACGGCTCAAAAACCATCTGCGTCTTCGACGTCGACTTTGAAACCGAACAGGAAGTACGATATTTTATTTATTTCTCTGTTGGAAGACTTGTAAGTTGGTGGGGCATTATGATTATTGTTGATTGGATACTTAAATGTTCTGAAATATAAAATGTCTTTTTAACGGCCGAAATTAAGAGGCTATGTTGTAAAAACGTAACACCACATTAGAGCCAGTTAATTTCGGACGTTAAAAAGACATATTATATTTCAGAATATTTATACATCCAACAGTATCCTCAATGAATCTCCGGATAAAACGTAAACAAATAGCAAATGCGAACCGCGCCTCGCCGTGCTTCACCGCGTTTTACCGCGCCTCCGTCCAATGGACGGCCAGCTTTAACGAACCTAATACGAGGAATCTTATGGTTTTTACTTTCTTTAAAACCCAGCTACAGATATAAAGCGTGAGTATAAATTAAAGGCGTTATTTATCGTGCTAACAGGATAAACGAATAAAGCACCGGCAGTTAACCCACCAGAATGCCCTCTATTAATAAAACCCTCCACATGCTATTTTAACTCGGGTTAACTTTAAATTACAAAATTATTATGTAGGGTTTAATTGTCCACCGTACAATGTTTATGCCTCGGTAAAACGCCTCCCGCTATCAAAGCTGGAATAACTATTGTTCCTACGTGGGCGTTCTAAATTTTTTATGTCTTACTACGGGCTATTATTTCTAATATGTACACTATACGGCCTACATAGTAGATAGATAACAACAACATGAAGTTAGATGTATACGAGTTTATGAACTTTATATACACGTACAGCTTTGATGTTTTGCCACTTTTGAATATTTAAATGTTCTGAAATATAATAAAATAAACTGGCTGTGTTGTAATTGTACGATCGTAAATTTTGGACGAATTTTTTTATTACATTGCAGAACATTTCAATATCCGATGGTTTGCTCAACAATGGTCGAAAAAAAAACATAAACAAACAGGTTTGTGTGGTGAACCTTAACTTGTTCAAGGTCGATTTCACCACTTCTTAAAGTAGACTATAGTACAATTGCACTTTCCATAAGCTAAACATGCGATAAGATAAATCTGTTCGATAGGAGACACTAAAATGTACTTTAGAGTAGTGAAAGCTGAACTTGTAACCTATACCCCCTGCCCGGCGTGTGCCTCTTGTCTACAGATGATTCCTCAAACCCAGGTCACTCAGTTACTTCCCCCTTTTCCTTACTTCGGAAGCACACCACCCTCGGAGCACCCCCTTGTATAGGGCGCGGGGTAACAGATTTTAGTTGGGTGCTAAGCATCTTCTGTGGGGGAGGGCGGACAGGGGCGGGCAAGTCACAGATGTGCACAATTAAATCCGCGCCTATCCATCACGGAATGACAGCCTCAAACCACAGCCTGGAAGCTCTGGCCATCCTTTGCACCCTTATGCCCCTGTGGAAAATTCAGCACGCCCTCTGCGGGATCAGCTGCTTCAAGACCCATAATAGTGTGCTTAAGGGCGTACTCTAAGGACGTTAGTCTCAGTAGCCGCTTTGTGAAGTCATTCCTTCTGCCTAGTTTTGATACCCTGGAAGGCTCTATTTCACAGCTATTTTCTAGAACCTATTTATATAGGTAATACCTGGGTTCGATTTTAAAAATCATGTGATTTTCATCAGCAGAGGGTTGGGGGGGACAAGCCCAGCAACTAGACCGTTTTCAAGAGCTATCCATTGTGCTCAGCTGGCAGCACTACCAAATACCAGCTCCCCAGCCATCGAGTAAACGATGGGGACCTACAGTTTTAGGTGGGTTCCGAACCACCACAGCCTCGATATACATTTCACTTGACATGCTGAACATATCAGAGGTGAATGCCGAGCAGAAAAACTTTTTGGTAGGATTGGGATCGAACCGGTGTGACCCAGCTCTCTCTGCTCCTCAAAAGTCGACCATTTAGTCCACTCGGCTATCGAGGCAGTGTGATTTTCATCTTTTTTCACTTTTTTTTTAGGATAAAAAAAAAAACAATTTTAATGCTATAGGAAGGAGGACAGTTCACGTTGACAAACCCACCCCTTTACGTGGTATACGACATACCTATACCTTGTAACCTTGAACTGTACACACTAGGACTGTTTAAAAGTTGTTCAGCTGTGCGATGTAATTGGGGGGAAACTCTTATATTTTATTCTATTCTATTCTACCCCTATACCTTCATATATATTTCACAAATCCGACAAGGCGCAATACCTCCAAAATTATGGAGCTTCCGGAATCAGAGTAGGTCCGATACTATTGCTATAGCAACAATTTTAGCATAGCGTAATGCCTACAGAGCGTTCAAAGCTGTAAACTCGCAAACAATAGCAATAAATAATGTTAAATGAGGGAGTGTAGCGATCGGAGTATCAGTGGATACAGTGTCAAACAGGCTGATAGAGTCTTAAACGCTCTTAATTGCAATTTATCACAGGTTTATTACAAACCCACCTGCGCCCCCAACCCCCAAACCCCCCTACCCCCAACCCCCGACCCCCCAACCTTCCACCGCCGTTCCTGTCCGGCAGAGAAACGTGTTTTGGTGTTTTCAATGAGAACAGTTTGAAATTTACCGCCAATTTCCACTAGTGTTTTAACTGGAACTTTGATTTTTTTCATTCTTTACAAAAAAGTATTGTGGGTTTGGGAAAAATGCGAAAATTCTAGGATATAGAGTACCTGTACTATGGGAAAGTATACTCGATGTGAAAAATCAGCCTACACTGTTCTATAGTGTAAATGTGATAAGTTCTTGCCTACATTATAATATGTACATGTACCATAACCCCTCGTAATCACTCATATATGGCCGAAGCCGAAGACGAAATGGCCGAAGCCGAATATGAGTGGGCCGAAGCCAGTTTAGGAGTGGGCCGAAGCCAATACATCCATGTCGGAAGCGGAAAATTTTCCCGTTCCACCGGGATTCGAACCTGGACCTCTCAGGACACAAAGTAGACCCCTTGACCACTCGGCCACAACAAGACACTCATATTTTCAGTTAAATATTAACAATAAAATTGTATGAAAAGTACTTATATATTATCAATCTAAATAATCTCCCTTCACTAGAGAGCATATAAACGGACAAAATGAAATTTCCTTTTTACACTGTATATTTTACCTTGTTTGCCTAATAACGTCTGATAAAAATGTTAGGCACTTAAACCTGATTCCCTCGCTGTCTCCCTGGTTCAATTTTCCATGCTACAGCTACGGCAAGAGCAGGAACCTCTCCGTTAAATTTTGAGTAAATCACACCACAGATTAAATTCTAAAAATATAGAATGTAAGAGGTGTGATAGCCACCTTTAAGTAGGGTAAAACAGAGCTAGGAAGGACATGGGGCAGAGGCAGGTAGAGTCCCAAAAGGCGGTGTGGTCAGCTTTAATCTGCGTGCTGCTTCTCAGCATCATTATTACCCCTGGGGGACCAATTACCCCCATCGTCCCTACTTACCCTCCCCCACACCCCCATAGAGATATCACTGCTGCCCTTTCTACCATTGTCCATGGTTGCCTCATAAAGTACCTACCCTCATTTCAGTGACTATTACATTTTGACCAAATTTCTGGAATTCCGGTTCTGGAATATAATATGACATATTATGAAGACATTGTCTTTTTCACGTCAGTCTCTCTCTCTCTAACAACCGTCTAGGGACCACGTAAACTTGTTCGCTATAAAGAGAGTTCGCTGTAAGAGAGAGAGTCAGAATTTGGCAAGGGATTATAATGTTCACCCGCAATTGAGGAGACTTTCTTTATAGAGAGTGATTTAATTGTAGGTATATTATATTTCAGACCACATAAATATCCAACAGTTTCCTAAAAAAAAAAAAAAATTGAAGAAAACCCATTCTTATTTCGCCGTTATGGCTGAATATAAATTCACTATTTTTTTACTTTTAGACTTTGTGAGAAAACTATTGGATATTTAAATATTCTGAAACATAATATGTCTTTTTAACATCATTACTCATGAGGCTACGTTGTGATTTCACGATCGGTTAATTTTGGACAATTTTTTTGGTGACAAAAATCACTCGATCGTCAAATCACAACATAGCCTCATGAGTAATGACGTTAAGAAGACATATTATATTTCAGAATATTTAAATAGACATGTAATAGTTTTCTCACAAAGTTTGAAGTCCGAACGTAAAAAAATAGCGAATGTATTGGCCCTTAAATTTTGATACGAAATTAACGTATTACTTCCAATAACCACTTCCTTATCCTGTCAACTGATTAGACGTTGAGAGACAGCTTGTCAGCAATGGATCAGCTAATAAGTTTACCCAGCACACAAACTCGAGATTAAAATTCGAATTAATCAGAAAGGGGAACGTGGGGCAACTTGGGCCCCGCGGTAATGATGTCGGACGCCATGTTGCGGCCAATATGGACATAGACACCATTATCTCCGTCCCAACTTTCCCCATTTATCAAAACAAATTTTTACTAAATCTTTTTCCGGGGGCGCGAACAGAGAGCGCTTCGCAAGCTAAGTACCGAAAACGGCGATCTAACTTTATAAACGGCACTTCTTCTTCACTTCACATATATTCTCCTCGGCTCACAATAAAGCGGCTGGGGAGGAAACGCTGAAAATAATAGTTTACCGAGAAATATGGGATAGGTGTTTTCTGGGAACGAACAGGACTTTTATAACGGTAAATTGAATTTTTCAAAAGAAGCAGAGAATCTGAATTTTCCCGTTTAAAGCTCATAGTAGAGATACGAGCGTTTATTTTTATATTCCTTGCTTTATCTTTATCAGTTTTTACAAGGTTCTCAGTTTCTACGAGTTTTCTTCTCACAACTGCAGATATTTTTCATCCAACTTCTGATACAAATAGAAGGGGAGATTGTCTGGTTTATACTGCCGCAAAATCGAAAAATTTGGGCCTTTGTGTATAAGGTAGGTACATTACTGTGGTTTAAAAGTGAAATGACTTTTTGTATTTTTTTTTGCAATAGTCAACTTTGTTTCGGGACCCCCGAGGGGTTAGCCACTCTATAGGAATGTCGTTGGGAATCTCGTTGGGAATCTCAGGGAATCTTTGGAAATCCGTATGAAATCGCAGGTAATCTTGGAAATTTCTGGATAGGTTATCTCATCGGGGTTTCTCTCTCCAGGAATCTCGTTGGGAATCTCAGAAAATCTTTGGAAATCTTTAAGGAATCTCAGGAAATCTCTGGAGTGGTTACCCACTTGGAGACCCCATTTCCCTCCATTGCCTACACATTATTGTAAGAACAAACAATAAATTCAACACTTCTTTCAGATACGTAAGGTACCTATGCTGAATGTCAAAATTTCAGAATCAAAAAGTGTCGTTTGAAAAATGTCAATGACAACTAACTTTGATCATGGCACCTAGCTAGGTACTAAATTGTCGAGATTGATAGAAACTGGCTGTGTATGCCACCAGAACACCCTAAAAACTTAAAAAATGCCGTAAGCCTTTCAGGGGGTGAATAAAACCCTCCTACAACTTGTAGTGAAAGCCCAGGTTGAAGAATGAGGCAAGCAGTGCCGTTGACCGCAATGAAGGCTGAGGGTTGAGCCTGACAGAAGCAAGCTAAGGGGGTTAATTCAGCAAATTGAGTGCTTGTGAATCTCAAATGGCTTTTTATATTTTGAGTTTAAGAAGGCGTGGCCGGCGATTGTTGTATCGAACCGCGGCCAAATCTTCTTTCATTCTGAATATCATATAATAGGATTAAATTGTCCTTAGGGAAGTTCGCCGAGCTTGGGAGGGTGCCGACGCCATTTGTAACGTGTCAGCGAGACGAGACGCTACATGCCGTTACGGGAAACGTTCCACATTCATTTACGAGACGTTTGATGCCGCTACCTGAAACGTTTTTTACTTTCTCGCTAGCCATATATGGCGAGAAAGGATTGTTTTCGTGCAAAATTTCGAAATTGAGATTTTGGGTTTCCCATGGTTCCTGAGATAGATGCTCGTGGGTCATTTTCAACCAATTTTGGATTGAGTGAAAATTTACGCCCGAAAAAAAATTTCAAAAAATCTAAAAAAATAAAAAACTAAAATTTTATATGGGACGAGAAAGTTAAGTGCGACTGTTGTCGGACCCTTTATTGTTTATTTATCTCGTTACTCAAAACCTATGGTAGGGAATAATAGCCTTGAAGACGTAGATATAGGCACGGCAGCGGCGGCGCTATTTCTACTATATGGGTTCGGTTATACCTACAATTACACTGAGTCAGTGAGGCGTGCGTAGTATGATAATGACATAAATAAATATAGTAGTATAGCCTGGATTTCACCTCTTCCTTAATGTATACTATAGTGTCTGCTATCGAACAGATTTATCTGAACGTTAGCTTACGACAATAGTCCATTGTCACTGTAGTGTACCTACTATACAAGAAGTGGTGAAATCCAGCCTTATAGGCATTTAACTGTTTAAAGACCAATGCTTAGTATATACCTTATACCTGTTATAAAAAGGTTCCTTAGGTACAATGGTTTTTCAGAAAAGGATAAAATACGGTATACAAAAATCCACTGTACCTTTTGAAGAAAGGAAATCGTTTAAAAACTGAATCGAAGTTTTCAAAGTTAACAGCAGTTTTGTCTTAAGCATATTTTCATTTAATTTTGAGATGATCAGTTATTAAAAGCGATGCCCCAGCTGGATGAGCTCTAAGACGAAATATTTTAATTACGACAAAAACCCGGCGGTAATTAAATAAAAAACTCCTTTAACTTAATAGCAGTGAAGCCCCTTATACACTCCCAAGTTTAACGGCTGAATGTTGATGAGGTATTCAACGAAAATTAAAATTTTTAAAGTTTATAAAAATGTAAAGGGGTTGGCTATAGTTAGCTTATGGAAGGACATTAACACTTGGCCCGGCCCACAACAACTCCTATAATTAGAGATGAGCCTCCTGAGGGACCGCTGTTGCGAAATAAAAACACAAAAGGCGAACACTGAACATTCCCTGCGAGCGCCCGAAGAGCAAAATGGCGAGATTTAGGGGCGGCTGGGGGGGGGGGGAGTACCTCTCCAGCTTTCTGTTTTTCAATTAGCTCGGCGGAAAATGAGCCGCAGCCGCTTTTCATACCAAACTTTGTTTTTGAGTTTGTTATTAATGTGGTTCACTGGCTCCGCACTTCATCTAGGAATTCCCGTTTCACATGAGCCTAATGCTGGCCACGTACGTTGCGTTCTGGAATGGGGGGATGGAATGGCGGGATGGAATGGCAACTCAGGGATGGCGAGTACCCACAAAAAACTGCCATCCCTCCCATTTAATGCGTCCTGGAATGAAGGGGCTGGAATGGCAACTCAGGGATGGCGGGGCTGGAATGGCAACTCAGGGATGGCGGGGCTGGAATGGCAACTCAGGAATGGCGGGATGGAATGGCAACTCAGGGATGGCGAGTACCCACAAAAAACTGCCATCCCTCCCATTTAATGCGTCCTAGAATGAAGGGGCTGGAATGGCAACTCAGGAATGGCGGGGCTGGAATGGCAACTCAGGGATGGCGGGCACCCACACAAAAACCGCCATCCCTCACCACTAATGATGCGTCCTGGAATGGGGGGATGGAATGGCAACTCAGGGATGGCGGGTACCCACACAAAAACCGCCATCCCTCACCACTAATGATGTGTCCTGGAATGGGGGGATGGAATGGCAACTCAGGGATGGCGGGCACCCACACAAAAAGTGCCATCCCTCCCCAATAATGATGCGTCCTGGAATGGCGGGGCTGGAATGGCGGGATGGAATGGCAACTCAGGGTATCCCCTCAAATAAACTCAACCTCAAATCCCTGCTCCCCACTAACGATACGAACTCGCCAGAACGGCCGCCCAAGACGCAACGTGTGTGACCACATGCCATTATAGGTGGAATTACTCATCAAGTAGGAATGGTAGCGGGGTTGAGGGGACAAGTCCAGCAGCTAGACCATTCCCAGAATTATCGCCTTTCCTTGTGAAAACCGTCGTTGCATGCATCCCTTAAGTTAAATAAGAAGCACTTTGTTCCAATTGACTGAGAGTCGTGACTTTCACATTACTTATCGTCTTTCCCCCACCCCTCTATCAGTGGCACCCCCAGCATGGAACTGCTGAACGTAATCAAATATAGCAATCCTCCGGAGAGTGATTCGTCATCACTCCACCAGAGGGTGGAAAAACATTATCCCTCTCTGTTTCGAAAAATCATTCCCATATGAAACCTCAATGAGCAGAAAAATTAATTCAGCAGTGATGGCTATTTATTATTTTATAAATATGTGCGACTACAGTGGCACAAAAAATTGAAATGCAAGGGATTTTAATTTCCCAGCTGCAGCTATTGGATTTTACCAATGTTTGGCCGAAATGTTTTTAGCGTTACATGGCACTACGTGGGGGAATCATTTTTTTGGCCTATCAATCTTCAATTTTTCAGTTTTATTGACGGGCAGTGATTAAGCTTTTCGTTGGGGTTGCGCACTTTTTTTTCCCCGTTAGGATTCTGAGAGTGGATGCCTCCTTCACCTGGCCACTGAAAAGTTACTCCCCAAAGGAACAAAAAATTGCTGTAGGTACCTTATTTAATTGTTATTACGTATCTGATAGTTGCAATATGGGGTGGTCTCCCCTCGAAGATGTCTGAAAGCTTGTCTAACTTCTCTATCAGGGTATAGTCCAAGTCAGGCTAGGAGCGTACCGATTACTCATAATTTCTTGCAAATCTAGGGCTGATCAAAACTTCTTCTTGATCAGGAAAATATCTGCTCAGGGTCGTACTGACATTTTTAGCGTATGGTAGGATATGGAACCCAAATCCGGATCGGCGTCAACTGAAAATCTTTAAGAAATTATGAAGCCTGACTTGGACTATAGTCTATAGTTCTGAAAATTCAGGTATAGAGGCTAGCGGGAAAGCGCTGGACTCGTACAACACTGAGATCCTGCTTGGTTCCAGTACGCGGGACCAACAACTTCCTTTTGGTAGCATGCATGGATGGATGCATGTCACATTGGCTTCTGCCAACAATCACATTTTTTAATTAAGGTTCTTCTCGTGAACACTGATGTAAGGTCCCCCTGGAGAGATCTGTATAGGGTGGTACATAACATATTATATATTCTAAGTTCAATCCCAGCTGTGGAAGAACTTTTTCTTCGCAATTAATTCTTGGGTCTTACCCTCCTCGTTTATAGCCATTTTTCACAGAGACCCAAAATTTCCGTGGGGTTTAGTTCGCAGTGAAAAAGGTTTAAAGTTAATATTTCCCATTTATTTTTGTGGAACGATTTGACAAAGCTCCATAAAAGTAATTCAATATTTAAAATGAGGATTATTATCTCATTTTTATGCAAAACATGTTAATAAAAGTGAAATGAAATCAGGCACTTGATTGCGGGGTGTTTCAGTTGTGCCATCCTGTATCCAACTTTTTCACTTTTAATGGTTTTTACCGATAACATTTGACGTTTATGATGTTTTTGATTTGATGATGCTGTTGTAGGAGGGGTGAGGGCTATGTGGCTTAAAAAATATTTGATTTCAATTTCAGTGGTCCTATGTCCCGGATTTTTATACTGAAATTTTCCGTTAATTTTCTGTCTTCTGGAAATCTTCCGGTTGTCATCCCTGATTTAGCTTTATCCTGGACTCTTGTCATGAGAGGTCTCGGGTCCAATCACAACATAGCCTCTTAATTTCGGCTGGCGAAAAAACATATTATATTTCAGAACAGAATATCTAATATTTTCCACATAAAATGTGCAGAAAAAACGCAAACAAACACGATTGTGTCGTCGCCTATATAACAAGGTTCTCTCTTGTGTATTTAGCTTTAGAAAACTCAGAATTATCCCCTTTGAAATCGTACAGGTTCCCGTGGCTGTTTGTACTGAATAATGATCTATAGACTTATCCCCACACCAAAAAAAAAAATCTAAAAAAAGTTTAAAAAATAAAGTGCATACTGAGTTAGAAATCAAGCGTAATGAAATAGCGAGGAATAAGGGAGTCAGGATGTAAATCAGACGATTCGTATTGGTGGAGCTAAGGAGTGGGGGGGGGGGGGGGGGGGTTGATGGAGGGGGTTGATGGAGAGGGGGGGCTCTTCTCAGATAGTTAGCCCAGCAATTTAGAACTCGATTAGACGGCTTGGTTGAGACCTCGTTTCATTCGATATCTCGAGGTGCGGCATTTGGGAATTTGCATGCGGCGCGCGCCCTCTGCATTAAGGGATTTATCTAGGCAGATTACACCCCCTCCCTACACCCCCTACACCCCGTCTACAGTCTACACCCCCTTAATGCCTCTCGACCCATCGCGATCCACCGCTTCATTTACTTCTAGTCGGATATGCATTGTACTATTGATGAATCAATGGCAATAATTTTTACTTTCTCGCCCGTATGTAATACATGGGCTGAGAAAGTTATGTCTTCGTGCAAAATTTCGATTTTGAGATTTTGGGTTTCCCATGATCCTGGATGTCCCCCGAGTCCAAAAAAGTGGTTTTTAAAAAATGTCCGCCCGACGTACGTACGTTACGTACGTACGTCAGTCTGTCGCGCAACTGGACGTCACACCGTTCGTCCGATTTTGCTCAAATTCGGTATGTAGGTACGTAATGTAAATATCTGGACATGGTTTTTGATAAATTTTGATAACTCAAAAATCGCGCCTGCTATGGTCAAAAAAAGGCAAAAAATCGTGTTTTTTGACATTTAAGAAGGGCTGGAAGCTACGTATAACAAGCTGGAACCTTGAAAATTTGCGAAAGTGTTTTTGAATAGATGTTTTTAGGTCTTTTACAATTATTTGGAGGTGGGCCAATAACTTGGCCCAGATTTGGCCCAAACGCGTTGGTCGTCACTCCGGTAGCACTATTCGATCGATTTCAATAAAAATTGGTAGGGAGGTGTACTTTAACCTAGTTTGATGTTTTACCGAACGAATTTTATCCAACATAGTAATTATGGCCAATATTGGCATTATCGTAGGAAAATTTTCCAAAAATGGAAATCACGTTTTAGATTGGTTAAGACGGATTTGCAACAACCCTAATCGACAGATTTCCTTGAAAATTGGAGAAAGTGGTCTCAGATAGATGCTTCAAGGTCGTTTTCAATATATTTTCAATTACTTGAAAATTAAGGCCGTGACATGGAAAATAGAAAACACGTACTTTGCGCGTCGAACGACACTTCACCATTTGACGGGTATTTTTGAAATCCGGTGAGTAGGTGCCTAAAATAATTGTCCAGTGTATGGCAAAATATTTTTTAGAAAAAGTTAAAATTTTTGTCCAAAAAAAATAAATTACGTAGAAAAAAAATCAAAATTTTCGATACCGCTGGCGTAAAAATTGCGAGAAAGTCAAGTGCGACCATTGTCGGACCCTTTATTTTTGTGGTGCTTCCATGTATCACGCAGAATACATAAGTTACTAAAGTAAACTATAGTGTCCCCTAAAAGTTCACTATAGTGTTATCCTACTGAAAACAAACTTACTTACCATATAATTGCTAGAGGACTTTTAACGGCAAGAATAATAATTTTATCTAAACTACGAGTATAAGAAACTGGAGAAGCCCACCCTATAAGGTAACCAACAACCAACTGATTGGCGCTGCAGCCCTTGCTGTACACAATGGGGTTATTTGGTTGGAATCACGCTCGACAGTCGAGCTTTCCCACAACCGGTATAGGAAGGGCTGTAAACTACCCATCAGGTAATACATCCATGCGTCGTCAGCAGAAAACTTTTCCCTTACGCCGGGATTCGAACCCGGACCTCTCTGGACACAAAGCGGACCCCTTGACCGCTCAGTCACTGAAAGGGAAAAAATACTTTAGGTATGTAGACACCTAAGAAAACGTTGTTTACTTTTTTCAAGTTGACTACACTACACCAAAGCTGCATGTGGAATACAGGATTGAGTTATAAATGTAATTTGCCGCAAACCGTGGTTCTATAGCAAGAATCAGTGTAAGCTATGGTGAGCCCCTGGGCTTACGAGACCGCAGCTGTTTGGGTGGGGGGGGGGGGGGGCGCACTTGGCTCCCATTAAACTCAAATTTGGAGCAGTACAGACGTGTGGGGGAGGGGAGGAGGCGTCCATACCCTCTTTTCGTGCTTCTCGTCTCGCGTTTTATAGAGTGTTACAAATTCAAGAATCCCGCTTAAGACCGAACATACATTCGCGGTTTGCTTAAGTTTTCTCTGCACACTTTATGAGGAAATTACTGGATATTTAAAATGTTCTGAAATATAAAAAATTTCTTTTTAACGGCCGAAATTAACAGGCAACATTTAAATATCCAGTAGTGTCCACATGCAGAATAAAACGTAAACAAACACGACTGCATAGACGCCCCTTGAGCTAGTACTTTTTGTGGGATTGGATGAAATTTTGATTTCTCTCTATAGTTACGCTTATGCGTAATTGTACCTTAATTACTGAAATAATGCAAAAAACTCTATCTGAATGACCCCAGAGGCTTGGAGGAGTTTATAAAGATAACGAAGACAACTTTTCAAGAAAATACTGACAGAAAAATAATTCCTATACCTATATATACCTAACCTACCTAGTTAGTTAGTGGTCCTTCGAGCCCCACCTACATAGTTAGTTAGTGGTCCTTCGAGCCCCCTCTACAGGTGGAAACATTCGGTTCTGAAAAAGACCTAAACTCCCTGCATCTACTTTACCCGCTTTCCAAATTCACCAAAATTTTCAGAAATCAGTAATAAAACTGGAAAGCAGGTAGAGGTAGGACAGTATGTGGCCTCGTTAGGGCAGGTAGGACCTGGATGCCGGTGCTCCACCTCCACGCAGTTAATGATATGCTGCCTCCTAATCCTCCCTGCTTTAATAATTAGTCTCTAGATTTTCCGTGAGTTATTACCAACATTTTCTCTAATTTGTTCTCTCCTCTAATTCTGAACCATTTAAAACCCCTCGCTTGCGAGAATTAAGAGAGTGGTTTACTATTTAAATTGTTCGCGCGGGATCCTCTCTTTTCTCTCTATCTCGTCGGTTTATTGGCTTTTCAGCAATAGCAAGATGTTTAGAGAGAATCCTCGTGCTTCCGATTTCTGGTTTAGTGTTACTTAAAACCAGAATATTTACTGAGTCCATTTACAACATGCAGTGTTTGCCGTACAGTCTGTGTTAGTATTGTGGTTCCCCCTAGGTGGTTCAAGGTACGAAACTGTATTATTCAGGTACGAGCACCACGCGGCCATCTTGAAAATGCTGTAGCACGGAAAAGAGCCACATACTGGTAAATGTCTGTAAACAAACCCATAGTTTGTTGCCATGGTTATCTAAGAATCGATAACTTTCCTAAGTTTGACGATACCATATAGAAACACAGCGGTAGTCATGGAAACCATAGAGTAAACTTCCGATATCTATCGATGCATTGTGGCGACAATGGAGGTGCAATTACCGGTAATACCGGTTGCTAGGCAACGTATAATGGTTCATTGATTGACCACCGTACCCTGTTACGCATTCCAAAAATAATTATTGTTTTTTCTGTTTTCCAGGTATGGTTCCAGAACCGAAGAACGAAATGGCGGAAGAAGCACGCGGCGGAAATGGCGACAGCAAAGCGGAAACAGGATGAACAGCATGCAGATCTTCAGGAAGATATGTCCGGTGACGAAGAAGAAATGGGGAGACCGAATGCTGCCAACAGACTGCGAAGAGAACTGGCAGAACAAGAGGATATGGGAAGGCAGTGAAGTGGAAATAGGATAGACAGCAAGTGAACCTGGTGATAAAGAACTTACGGGGAGACCTAAAGCTGCCAATATACTGTGGAGAGAAGTAGCGCAAGAAGTTACGACAAGACAGTGGTGGTGTAGATCTGCTAGAGGAAAAGTCTGGTGACAAAGAAGAGAGGGAGACCAATAGATGAGAAGATTATAGATATGAGACAAGATGTGGAAGACTAATGCTATTACCAACAGGTTACGAAGACGATGAAACCTGGACCTGGAGGAAAAAATCCCTTGTGTCTCGTGACAAAAAGACCTATTTCTACCTGAACACCGCGAGGAGAACTAGCAGAAGAACACGACGTAATTATTAGTAGGTGGACCTGCAGGAGGATACCTAGTAACCAAGACCAAGAAGACACAGGGAGATCTAATGTATAAACTACGAAAATAACTGGCAGGACAAGAGGACGACAGTGAGGTAGAAACAGGGTGAGCGGCACATAGACCTGCAGGATATATCTATATAGGTATAGGTATTGTACTGACCATACGACCTGAATGCTGCGAAAATACTGTAACCGGCGGTACTATACAGAAAAGGGGATACCTCCGATACAAGAAAAACCATTCATAATTTAGATCTTGCAAATATTTCTGTTAGGTACCTACCTATTCATCTGTACCCATACCCCTAAGCGTCAACAGTTGATACACGAAAATGGGGTTAAATAGTGACTGTAAATTTCAAGATCCAAAAACACCTGTGACAGAAGTGTTAAGGGTCAAAATTTTACTGTAAATAAATTGTTTTAAAAAGGTCCTAACGGTGCCAAAATTTAACAAAATGATACAGATAGTGCAATGTTAGTGTTAAGACTTTTTCTGACGAATGCAACTCCCGTTTAACACTCTTAAGTGCCCCGTCCACCTCGCCGCGGCTCGCCGTGGCAAAGTAAGATACCGGCGTGGCGTGGTACTTTATATTTGTTTTTTAAGGCTCTGTAAAAAAGTGGCAGCAGTATGTTTACTTATAGTTTCACAGAAGGAAGAAAAATCAACGTGATTACTTACGTCTAATCTTATGGGGGATTTAGTTATTTCTCAACTTTTTCATGCAAAAGTGTTAACTGTAAGCTAAACATGAGTGCCACATATTGCCAGGGTCATTGAGCCGTTTCTACACCCATGTTTAACTTACAGGTATAGACTTCAGGTGAAACAGTTCCGAAATAACCAATACAGCCAATTTTTTTATCACGCACTTCATTTTTACCATTAAAACCACTTGGTACATAATATGTAACTATGTTTGACTGTAAATATTGCTTCAACAGTATTGTAAATTATTTGTTTTGTCAAGCTGCAGCTTTTACACTTAACATAACTGTGTAAATAAATAGTCTATGTTGTCACTGGTATCAATTTTTAGCCATAGATATCCAGTTTCCTGAAAACTGAATTTTTTCATAATTTTCAGAACAGATAGTAGGAATTTGACCTTTTATACCTAGGTACCTACATTCTTACGTTTTTTTTTATTTCAGCCTCGGCTCTCAGCTTTTTTTGTTCCATCTCTAATTAAGTAAGTAAATCGCAGTTTAAATAATGATTTTATTAATGATTTGTAAAAATGGGTTTCTTGTACAAACATAAAAAATATACAAAATTAAAGTACCTACTGTGTTTTTTTGTAAAATAGGTGGGTCAGGAGTTGGTGGAAGCCATGCCAAAAGCAGAAAATATTTCTAACTCCGGGATTCGAACTCAGACCTCTCAGGACACAAGTCGGCCATTGAAAGGCAACATTTAAGGCTGTATATACATTCTCGACGAACTCCGCCAAAACCACTGTGCGAAAGAAAATATTCGACAAAACTAATGTTTACATATTAGCACTGCCGGAGACTGGTAATTGCAATATCGTATTGGTTGTGTCTACTCTAAAAGCTAAACATAGTGTGCTATTTGAACGCGAAACGAACGAGCGAAAGTAGGACACTATATTTAGCTTTTACAGGAGAAAAAGTAGAGAAATGGTGTTGCAATTACCCACTTCCGTAAGTGAAATAAAAATTGTCAAAATGTAACATGGCGACGGTAAATAATAGAAACATTTATCAAGCTTTTCTACCAAATGTGACGATAAAATCATACATTTTTTAGTACAAAACGTTACAAAAAATATTCTGCGTGAGGTAGTGTTGTGTTCTCGCGATCTGTCAAAAAAACATGTGGACTGGTAGTTGACTGTTTAAAACCGCTCCTGTGGGCTTATTACTCCATTTCATGCTAAAATACAACACTACCTCACGACAAAGAGTCTCAGGTCTACATCCCCCTATAAACACTTTTCACTCGCCCTGTAACTTCGGAGTAGGGCTTGAAGTACGTAGCATTGCGAACCAAGTACGTGTAGTCGACCTTAACTGGTATCGAGAACACTGATTTCGAGGTTGTCACTATAAAATGTTTAAGAGCTCTAAAATCAGAATAAAATGTAACTTCTTTGACAAGAAAGATAACAAGATAGCTCCGCTATCTCATTCTCCACCAAGGGATGAAGCCATAACAGTTTTATTATTATTTGAAACAACAATGAAAACCCGTCAGATTATAGGAATCGATAAGGAATCCCATGAGAGATATTGAATTCTATCCTCAGGGGTACGAAATTTTCTTGTTGATGCCTATTTTTATATGGAATCTGAGGAACTTTAGGCTTATAACAACTCTAAAAAAAAATTTAGAATACCTGGCATATGCTGTGCTTTGTTTATTTTATTTATTTTTTCGTGAGCGATAATAAACCGATATAGGTACCATCCCCAAGAAATATCTCTGACTGGAGACTTTAAGAGGACGCTATACCTGACGGTGCATTTTTTGCCGCCCATAAAATTAACATTGCGAGCGGCGATTCATTTTCAAGGTTAACCCTTGGTTGGAAAGACACAAAATTTTGCCTGTATCTAACCCTAACAATGTTCTAGGAAGTGTTTGAAGCAGTTTTCCCAAATTCTCACTGGTTTCTTTTATTGCAACTGTTTTGCAAATGCTAGCATCGCATACCTCAAGAAAAGTGCTGTATCTCGAAAACCAGTAAAAAAAAATGGGAAATCTGCTTTGAACACTCCCTAGAACATTGTTAGGGCTAGGTACAGGCAAAATTTTGTGTCTTTCAAACCAAGGGTAAACCTTGAAAATGAATCGCCGCTCGCAATGTTAATCTTATGGGCGGCAAAAAAATGCACCGTCAGGTATAGCGGACCCTTAATGATTTTTGAATAGGTGAAGATAGAGGAACAGGAAGATGGAGCTTAAAAGAATACTTTACTTTATAATGTTGAAAATTGCAGTTGGTATCGGTACCTACAGAAAGGGAATCAGTGGTCTTACAGGAAACCAGTAACTTGACTACAGTAGTCTCCCTATAACGACCACTGCTCGCAATAAAGAGTAGGTACAGAGAGAGTTTCAAAATGAGTCTGGGTTTTTCATAGAATCGTAGTGTTTGCTTCTTATAGAGAGGTATTCGTTATATGGAGAGTCCTTATAGAGAGACTCCTGTATTATATAGGTAAACTCCACCAACCATGGATGGGAGTAACGACACCTATTGTCCTCAAATAAAAACACAGGGTTCCCAAAAAAACATTTTTGTTCAGAACAAGAAGTAGCCTCAAGAAGAAGGAGTCACCATGATCTAAACAGTAGCCTATCCACCCCTGAATATATCTGAATTTACTCCCATCCAAGACTGAGGTGGACTATAACACCAATAAATTCTGGGAATATAATGTTGAGGAAAAAAAAAAGTGGAGGTAGGTATTGCGTGAATTGTGAACCTAAAAGAAAACTATAATAGAGAAAAGCGAAACCTACAAAATAGAAGAAAGGAGGAAAATGAATGCACTATCTAAGAATACTAGCCGCCGTCCAATTTTCTAGTTTCAAAAAAGAACCACCCGATACGTAAGCTAAGCAAAGCGCATCCGTTTCTAACCAAAATAAAGACAAAACACCGCGTTTTCTACTTTATTTTGAGCCCACCAAATAGAATTTTGGATTTTGACAAGATGAAATTTGTTGCTTTTATCGAATTTATGTATCGCGAGCCAAAGTTGAATTTCCTTCGCCGCCGTAATCCGGGTATAAATCTACCTTTTCACTGCGATGGCTATGATGATGTGAAAATGCGTGCTGGGCCTGTTTTTCCCTTTTCTGGCACTGTATTTTTCCTTTTCACATGCCTAGGGTAGGTACTACTAGGTATTAGACAAACCTATAAGGGTGACCCAGCATTGGCTATTTGTTTACGTTTTTTCTACACACTATATGAGGAAAACTATTGGATGTTTAAATGTTCTGAAATATAATATGTCTTCGGAAAAATTTTGGACAACATTTTGTCGACAAAAATGACTCCATCGACCCATCGTAAAATCATCACACAGCCGTTAAAAGATATATTATATTTCAGAACATGTAAATATTCGCTAGTTTCCTCATATAGTGTGCAGAAAAACATAAACAAATAGCCTTAACGCGTAATAAACGACCAAATAACACTGGACCCACTGGATTTATGACACCTTAGAAACATTCACAGTAACCTACCTAGGTATTCACATGCTCCCGCTTTTAAACACACTAATAAATTTGTTTTTTATCACTTTAAATACCTAAAATGGTAAAAATAATCTATTAGCCTATCATTCAATTTTAATTTTCGAACTCAAGTTATATTGACGATGTCATAAAAAGTCACAATAGTTGGTGACAAATAAAACGGTCATAGGTATTTAAAACTATTCAAAAAAAATTTTTTGTTGCTTTTTTTTTGTACAAAATCAGTAGCCTATAAATTATGGTAATGAAAAAGAAATGGACTTCAGTTCGATTTAAATGCATGGGACTGTCACGCGTATTAGCTCATAAAGCTAAGGCTACATATACCTAGGTGTAATATTAAAAAATCCCTTTCGGCAGCCCCGAAAGGCGTAGGTAGATTTCGAAGATTACTTCCATCAACTAAAAGCAGTCTAAAATCATTTAGAAAGACGGATAAGAAGATTTTCAGTTGATCCAATTGCATTATCTACAATAACAAACGGAGGAATTGAGTTTTGAAATTTCACCCCCCCCCCCCCCTTAACAAGAAAATGAAAGTGATTTTACAAAAAACTTTTTCAGACAAAAGTTGTAGATATTATTAATAGAAACTCATAGCAAAAAGATAAAACTCAATATCTCACCAAATAAATGAGTTATGACGTTTTGAAAATTCAACCCCCCACCCCCTGCCTAAACGGTTTGTCGGACGAAAAACTTGTTCAGACAAAAGTTGTAGGTAATATTGAGGCAAATGCATTACAAAACAAAAGAACTCGATAACACAATAACAAACGGAGGAATTGAGTTTTGAAATTTCACCCCCCCCCCCCCCCTTTAACAAGAAAATGAAAGTGATTTTACAAAAAACTTTTTCAGACAAAAGTTGTAGATATTATTAATAGAAACTCATAGCAAAAAGATAAAACTCAATATCTCACCAAATAAGTGAGTTATGACGTTTTGAAAATTCAACCCCCCACCCCCTGCCTAAACGGTGCGTCGGACGAAAAACTTTTTCAGACAAAAGTTGTAGGTAATATTGAGGCAAATACATTACAAAACAAAAGAACTCGATTACACCCCTAGGACACAAGTTATGAATTTTTTTGTGCGCAAAACCCTCTTTTTCCACCCCTATTCAACCATTAAGGGTGGGGTCAAAAAACGTTACTAAGAAAAGTTGTAGGCAGTACTGTTAGATGACCCTCAGAGAAAACTACGTTTCATTAGTTGCAATATTAAGGGAGTTATGGCCAAAAAGCCAGATTTAGAAAAAGTCCCCCCATCTCCCCCCCCTTGGTCCGATTTCCCCCATTAACGAACTCGACCGAGATTTTAGTCCCTTATATTTTATCCGACCAAAAACACTCCGTGTAAAAAAAACAGCCAAGTTTATAACCCTCCAAAAATAACCTCCAAAAAACCCTTCAAAAATACGGCTGCTAGCGTGTTCACAAGGAAGTGAAAATGATAGATATATATATATAAACTTTTGAACTGATGGTGGTTTTGGGATCCAGGGGTCATAAAAAGAATAACTGTGAAGAAATTTTTCAAAAGTGAGACTACTGGTACGACTACAATAGGTAGATTTTTCTTATATCTTATGGATGCCAGAAATACATAAATACTACATAAAGATATACAGCTGTCAATACCTACTATATTTTTTAGCAAAGAAATTTGATCTGAAATATAAAGAGCGTCCCAAACTATAGTTGGCTAATTATTTCTGATTTTATACCTACGACAGTAAAAAGACATATTATATTTCAGAAACCATAAATATCCAACAGTTTTTTCAAAAAAGGGAAGAAAAAACCACTCTGGTGCCACGTTTTTTTAAACCATATATTATATAGGTGCAACATAGTGGAAAGTTATTTGCTCAGCTATGTGGGAAACACAATATAAATCTGATCTAACCGGACGTATAATAAAATAGATAATAATTTTTAGCCTCAATAAAACGAGATGAGTGAATTGATGGAGGATGTCGAGTTGGAGATTTATTAACCATGGAGATATGTGACATTTAGCGGTGGAACGCTGTAAAACAGTTTAATAACAGTCTAATGCTAGAATGTATAGGCCGATGCTGCAGTGTATAATACGTACCATAAAGGACCCCCTATTGCAGCCGCCATTACTAGTTTACATTTTACACTCTACATTAAGTATATAGTACTACAAAGCGGGCTCAATGCATATTGCATATAAGGACCGAAAGTTCCCTCCCTAAGAACATCGACGGCCATGCGATGCGTCCTAGACGGCCGTTCTGGCGGGTTGCCATCCTTGGTTTGTTGGTGAGGTATTTTAATTGTGAGAACCTTCCATCCCTGAGTTACCCTTGCAAGAACGCCATTCCAGGTACGCCAGGTAGGTAAGATTCCTATATTAGGTAAGTATTTTGTCGAAGGAACGAATTAATGGCCACAATGGCTGCCGGGGGGTTACCACCAGCCTTTCATTGGCTTCACTGCAGCACGAAGGGGAACTGCTACCTGGAAGGGGAACTTTTCTCGGCCATTAACTGGTTCCTTCGGCAATACCTACCAATACCTATACTATCTAGAGGTCGCGATGAGTCATCCGCGGCTAGATCATTAGTTATTATGTAGGTATCTACATAAAGGTAGATAACTATACAAGTCCGTAATTCGGGAGCCATGAGAGATTCCATGTCTAGTGCCACGTAGGTTCCTGAGGTCCGCCTGACAGTCATCCTGCGTGATTTATAATGTCATTTCATCTTGCTCTGTGCTCTGGTCCTTTTCAACCACAAACAAAGTCTTGGAATTAACAGACGTGTCAGCCTAACGACCTTTCGGGGCTTATGCAGTGCCTCTCCTTCTCTTCCTATCCATGAACCTTTCTTGTATCTTTCTTGCATTTCTTTTATGTAAGAATAACAGCCTCGATAGACGACTGGTCTCGGGGCACACTTGCACCGATTTGGTCCCGATCAATCAAAGTTTTTTTGATCGCCATGTATTGTATAGGTATAGGATTGGTGATTGGGGACCTACCTAAAACTGTAGGCTCCCTTCATGCAGTGATATCATTGCTGAATCAGCCTAGCAGAAGGAGAGCAGTTCTGCATTTGGTTTGTTGAATAAAACTGCCTACCTGAGAAAGTATCAGTACCCTAAGGGCGTCTATACGCAGTCATGTTTCCTTACATTTTTTTCTGCACACTTTATGAGGAAACTATTGCAAATTTAAATGTTCTGAAATATAGTATGCCTTTTTAACGGCTCGTAAATAACAGGCTGTCTGCGGTAACCTTTTTGAACAAAAATTAATGGATCGTAATACCTCCAATTCCTCAAAAAAATTCCAAAAAAAATTTAGATAAATAATGAATGTATTATTGTACAAGGGGGTAACCACTCCAGAGATTCCTTGAGATTCCATAAGGATTTCCAAAGATTCCCAACGATATTCATAGAAAGATGAACCCCGAAGGGGTAACCACTCCAAAAAATTCCAAGATTCCCTGAGATTTCGTAAAGATTTCCAATTACTCCCAACGAGATTCCCAACGAGTGGTTAACACCTCGATGTATTAGGTAGGTACCTATAGTTAGTAGATATAGTATCATTATACCTCAGTATCTACCTTGTAAATTTTTCAAGTTTTTTTTTTACTAAACACTATAAAGAGAAATTTCATTCAGCTGACATAAACAGATGAGAATCAAAAGTCATAATTATTACTGGCGTGAAAAAATTGCAGAAGCCGAGCACGAGAAGGAAAATGTCCAATAATAATTTTTCATTCGCCCCACTTTAAAATTAATAAAAACTGAATCCGTGCGAAAGGTTGACAGTTTAAAAAACAAATTAAGAAAAAATTAAATCAAGAAAAGAATTTATGAGTAATTAATATGGCCAGACGTTGGGGGCGGAAAATAGGGGGGGAGGATTATCTGTCTAAAAATTTTAAATGCTGTAATTTTCTGGTGTGGACTGAACAGCCTCTATAGCACAGTGGTTTAGCTAGATGCTTGAAGATCCGGGTCACACCGGTTCGATTCCGATCCCAACGAAAATTTTCTGAGTGGCATCTCCGAGATCTCCAGTGAAACTTGTATCGAGGCTGTGGTGGTTTGGAACCCACTTAAAACTGTAGGTCCCCATCAGGATTTGTTACTACTAATCTGGAATGTCGATTTGGAAGCTTCAGTTAGGTAATCTACGATTAAGTTCCAGTTAAAGTTTATATATTCAGGTCAGGCGGCGGTTAGTTCGAGTTTTTATAGTGGGATATCATTATGTTTATACTGCGTACATATGGGTACCGACTGTAAATCTAATCCTATATATGGCCCGGGTATTTACCCATAGAGATAAACACCAATAAGCTTGAAATAGTGCGACAGGAATTAGTTTTAATACCAAACAACGCGTTATTGTGTAGGTACTTTTATTCATTGCACTGGATGGTTGCTATATGGAGGGGAGTATAGAGTCGTATTTGTTTACGTTTTTCCTGCACACTTTATGAGGCAACTATGACATATTTAAACGTTCTGAAATATAATATGTCTTTTTAACAGGCGAAAATAAAAGGCTGTGTTGTGATTTTACGATCGAGTGATTTTTAACAAGAAATTCTTCCAAAAATGACAGGTTATATTTCTGAACATTTAACTATCCAATAGGATCCTCATAAAAAGTGCACAAAAAACGTAAACTAACCTTTGTAGACGCCCTTCATTTTCGGAAAATAGGAGCATAAAGAAATTAGATGTCATGGACCCTTATTATCAGAATAGGGGTGTCAATAATGCTAAGCATCACGAAACTTTTCGCCAAATCCGATTATCGTGATCAGCTGTCACGTTCTGATACAAAGTCAACGTCAGTCACGTCATGTCACTACAATAGGCACCACATGACATTCTCAGTATATTCCCTACCAACCGGTCACTCCCTAGTTCTTGATTCAATGTCTATAATACATAGGGCAGGGTGGGTTTCATAATTTTTTGAAATGATCATTATAGCATGGCTGGCACCAACGTTTCTTTTCCAGATGATATCTCTATTTCAACTTTTAGGTATATGTAACATATAAGCGTGGACTTTTAGTAACTAAGGCTGAATTTCACCACTTCTTTAAAGTATAGATACTGTATACTGTCTCCTATCGAACGGATTTAAAGAAACAGATTTATGTTATCTTATATGTTTGGCTTATGACAAATACCTTCCAATAGCACTTGTCACAGGCTAAACATACGATGACAAAAATTTGTTAGTTAAATCTGACAGGAGAGACTTACCTACTATAAGATATATATATCGATACCTATTTCAAAGTCTGCCAAGGCACAACTATGAAACTGGAATCAAAATTTTCAACCCACTATATCTACGATGGGAGAAGACCTTTGGAACAAATTTAGGGTTCTACGAGGGTTAACTACTCCAGGAATCTCGTTGGGAATCATTGGAAATCTTTATGAAATCTTAGGGAATCTTGGAATTTTTTGGAGTAGTTACCCCTTCGGGGTTCATCTTTCTATATGAATACCGTTGGGAATCTTGGGAAATCTTTATGGAATCTCAGGGAATGTCAAGGAGTCTCCTGGAGGAGTCATCCCCTCGGGGTTCTACAACACCGCTTAGAAGTCCTTTATCGCGGCTGAAATACAGATTCTCCAAATTCGGTACCATGCAACAGGCTAATTTTCTTCGAAAAACTGAAAAATTAAAAAATAGTTAGCGAAAGTGTCGGGTGCTCTGACTCCACCGTATATGTTCGCCATGGCTGCGCGGTGCAGTGGCGATCGCAGTGGGTGGCAACTGGACTCCGCAACCTCTCCGCCCTTACGCATCGCCGAGTCCAAATCTAAAGATCACCGAAAATGACTCTTAACCACCGGAATGAATGAAAGAATGGGAAATTAATATTACATCAAGGCCACATCTCTACATTTATATCTCTCGCTTTGATGGACACTATTGTGTGAAAACATGATTCCCTATCCACTCTTGCAAGAATATCTTTGGCGTTTCCTCGGCATCGGCGGAACCGTCTTCGGGCTGTAACACTGGAAGCTGAGGAGTTGCATTCAGGCTAGGCCTTCGGAACATGACAAAGTGTGCTGGGTCAGTGCTGAAAGGGGCTAACTTCGCTTTGCACGCGTTTAATTCTCACGATGGAATTTTAAGCTTATTGTGTGGTTCAGGTATAGAGTGGGAAGAATAACACAGTAATTGGACCGAAAATTTCGTTCCTGAGTTATGTGTCAGTTAACTACTTTTTATCGCTTCTAACAGGAAGTTTGACAGGTGATTTTTGTCCCAAATAGCTCTCAGTTATTTCCATTTTCGGTAAAACGCAGATTCCCTTGCCTCAATCATTATCAGGTACTGTATATAGGTAACTATCTCATTTAATAGTAATTTTGGGGGGTTGTGCCTCTCAGTGGCCGAGTGGTCAAAGGGTCCGCTTTGTGTCCTGAGAGGTCCGGGTTCGAATCCCGGCGGAACGGAAAAATTTTCCGCTTCCGACATGGATGTATTATTGGCTTCGGCCCACTACTAAACTGGCTTCGGCCCACTACTAAACTGGCTTCGGCCCACTCATATTCGGCTTCGGCCACTTCAACTTCGCGGCTTCGGCCAAAAATTGTAACAACCAATTCATCGGCGCATATGTTCTCTGAACGCCGCGCGTTAAAAAAAAAAAAAAAGGTAATTTTGGGAGGGAGCTAAGTTTACCCCTAAGGTGAAAGCGGCAACACTGCTGTCGCGAGGTACAGGGTACCTAGGAAAACCACCAAGTACCATGGTTCGTAGTATCATAAGCTATTGTACGTAAGTCACTTGGATATCGGTAGCAACTCAGAATCAAAGTACAAGACGAAAATAACAATAATTATAAAAGAGGTACTTGCAAGGTTTTGAGTCTGAGCCAGAAGGGACCGCTGATACTGCGGCCCATAGTGGCAAAGACATAAAAGAAGTAGGTATGGGTAGAGCCTTTTTGTCGCCAGACGACGAGATGCTATCGCTCCCATATATGGTCCATTAACGTATCAATATTCCTATTCACAGTTGAAAAATTAACATGCTCGCCAATCATGTTCATGCCCTTCCCCATTAATATACAGAGGAGTTGCTACTATGTAGTTATTTCAGGGAGACTGTAGGTACAGTGAACGGCAAGCCATGGGTTTTATAAGGCTGCGCTGAAGTTACTAGAGCTCGTCCGTCGTACGCTAGGAATGCTCACTTGAAGTTATCCCTTCTGGCAACTTACGATTCCTTGGAAAGCTCTGTCTCCTGTACAATACCTACAACATACACTTAAGTAGGTAACAAGGGGTTAACCACTCCAGGAATCTCGTTGGGAATCTCGTTGGTAATAATTGGACATCTTTATGAAATCTCAGGGAATCTTGGAATTTTTTGGAGTGGTTACCCCTTCGGGGTTCATCTTTCTATGAATATCGTTGGAATTCTTTGGAAATCTTTATGGAATCTCAGGGAATCTCAAGGAATCTCTGGAGTGGCTACCCCCTCGGTAGGTAAGGTTTGACTTCCACTAGTGAAGCATCTCTATACCTGTATTCTTTTGAAAAAACAAGCCTATAACTACCTTATTTCTTGAATACCTAATTTGATGCCGTTCTCCAAAATTACCCAGTCGTTCCGATTCCTTTCTGCGTAATATACAGTTCAATATGCGATTGGGAAAACTGCTAAGAATATTCCATAGATAATCTATTGCTGAACCGAATCCGAAATGTCCGTAACTTTTTGAGCACCCCTTGGCTCCCAGCTACTGTTTTCGCTGATTCAGAACTTTTGGGCGACCCTTCAGGCCAGAGCTACCGTTGCTGTGCGTAATCCATCAAGCAGGGCAGTGAATGATTTGAATGCGCAGCAGCTCGTTCCTTTGTCCTTTCCTTTGTGAGCCCTCAATGGTAGACCATCATCAAGCGCTGGATGATGAGCCTTCCTTTGTCCGACTCCTCTTATTCTCCGCTCATTATTATTGTAATTAAGACCATTTTAGCATTAAGGTCTTTCACTCTGTGTTTGTTATGCCATGACTATAAAACAAATATTTTTCACCCTTTATTGCTCCAGAAGTCTGTGCGCTTTTAATTTTTCTTTATGGGATTGTTGTTCGAAGAAGAGTAGGTACCTTTTCGTAGCCTATAGTTAGTGAAAGATATAGGGGGAAGGGATAGGTACCTACTGTAACGATGAGGGGTTAACCACTCGTTGGGAATCATTGGACATCTTTATGAAATCTCAGGGAATCTTGGAATTTTTTTGAGTGGTTACCCCTTCAGGGTTCATCTTTCTAAGAATATCGTTGGGAATCTTTGGAACGTATATGGAATCTCAGTGGAATCTCAAGGAATCTCTGGAGTGGTTACCCCCTCGTACTGTAAGTTTCAGAAAACCTCGGAGGGACAGAGCCCTTCAAGTTATCGTAAGTTGCCTTCAGGTGGTCATCACGGCAGATTTCTTAGCGTGGCAGCTTAGAACTTTAGCGCAGCCTTAGAAGTACCAAGGCTTGATGTTCGCTGCCTCTACAAAGCGGTTTTTCGGACCCGTGCTCACCTCCAAGCTCATGTGAAACTCAGCTAAGACTGTTGGTGTCCGTTGTTGTACCTAGAATTTGGCATAATTTTATTCAAGACAGAGATCCATCCATGCTGCCAGCTCATTTCAGACTTCTCTTCGGTATTTGATTGTCAAGGAAGTTCATTGTCAGGTGATCAGGAACTGAATGCGGGGGTTCCTCAAGTGGGACAATCGGGGCAAAGAAGAAAAGAGGCATCAATGACACTGTCGGTGAGCAATCGTTGGACAGGTTTCTCCCAAAAACAACCCTAGTCGTACCTGCCCATTCATTCAACACAGAGCCATAGTATGAAGTGTGAAAGAATGTAGGGTTCGTCAATGACTTTTTGCCGTGCACCTTATAGTAGGGGTAGTTTTTGTACCTTTTTTTTGTGGCTAACTTGTCAGGTTTTGTCGGTTTTCTTTTCCAGACTGCCTGGCACCACAACGTCTCTGGAACTGTTCTCTATGTTGAGCTTTTGGAGTTTGCGCAGAGTCATGGTATCTTTTGATGAGCGTCACGCGGGACAAAGAGGATGGACTCGGGGATTGAAGTCAAGGACTGCTCTCTTCAATACAACTAATTCCATAAGAATTTCAAAGAAGAGTCAAGATCAAGGCTGGGTAGGCTGGAGATTTAGCTCCGTCCCTTGGGGGATAGGTGCTGACCGTTATACAACTAACGGAAGAGCTAGAGGATATGTGTAGATAGAAGTTTAGGTAGGAATGCTGACTGTCACAACTATAATGCCAGAGGAGAGGGTAGGTATGGGTGCTGACCGTTGCAGCTTACGGCAGAGCTGGGGGATATAAGAGAGACTATAGGTAGGAGTGCTGTTGGTTATGGAGCTCCGTATAACGGCAGAGCCAGAGGATACATGAGAGGGTAGGTACGAGTGCTGACCGTCGTCGCAGCTAACGGCAGATTGATGACCGCTGTTGCCAAATCGTCACTCTAATTACTAATGGCCGCTCCACTCTTCACCACCCCCATGCACCCCATTGTTTTGGACTATTAATTAATGTCAAAAATATTTTAGCATTTTTTTTTTGTTTTAAAAATTACTGATTAATATCTGGATAGGTTTGTGCTTTTAAAAACGTCAGCTCAGGAGGACCCTATACACACGATGTACCTGATTCAGGTGGCAGAAGTCAGGCACATAATATAACTTTTACGAGGGGTTAACCACTCGTTGGGAATTATGGGAATCTCGTTGCGGGAATCATTATGAATCTTTATGATATCTCAGGGAATCTTGGAATTTTTTAGATTGGTTACCCCTTGGGGGTTCATCTTTCTATGAATATCATTGGGAATCTTTGGAAATCATTATTGAATCTCAGTGAAATCTGAAGCAATCTCTGGAGTGGTTACCCCTTCGTATACCTCTATAAGTATAGTAGGTTGTAGTGCAATGTCAGCCTCATCGTGAATAATATATCGTGTATATATCGACCAAATTTTGTCTTCTTCGATTTTTTGCCCCCTGTCTAAAGAAAAAAAATTAACTCCTCACTATACATAGGTACAATCTATATTATATAGTGATGCACGATGAGAGAACAAGAACAAGAAACGGCATTTCTTGTTCTTGTTCTTGTTCTCGCAAAGCGACTCTTGCTCTTGTTCTTGCAGTGAAAATCCTATATTATTCTTGTTCTTGTTCTTGCAGTAGAAACCATTTCTTGCTCTTGTTCTTGTTCTTGCTGCGAGAGTCTTGCAATTTCTTGCATGTACATGGAATTTTCTGCTATTAAAATGGGGTTTTTTGCCTACCTCAAATGCAATCCATCGTCGCATAGTCTGCAGAGTTTTCGCACAAAATATGGACTGAAATCCATGAATGAAGCTTTGGAAAAAATCTGCCTGGGTTTATGCAAGACTCTTGCGGGAACTCTTACAAGAGTTCTTGTTCTTGCAATTCACTTCTTGTTCTTGCAGCCAAAATCAACTCTTGTTCTTGCTCTTGTTCTTGTTCCCCCATGCAAGAAGTGCAAGAACAAAAGCAAAACAAGAAATTTTCGTGCATCACTAATATTATACCTGTAGGTATCTATACCTCCGCTTACACCTGGCAGAACCCCAAACTTAAGGGTCCGCTATACCTGACGATGCATTTTTTGCCGCCCATAAGGTTAACATTGCGAGCGGCGATTCATTTTAAAGGTATACCCTTGGTTGGAAAGACACAAAATTTTGCCTGTACCTAGCCCTAATAATGTTGTATAGGTCGTCATCGAAGCAGATTTCCCAATTTCTCACTGGTTTCTTTTATTGCAACTGTTTTGCAAATGCTAGCATCGCACACCTCAAGAAAAGTGCTGTATCTCGAAAACCAGTAAAAAAATTGGGAAATCTGCTTCAATCACGACCTAGAACATTGTTAGGGCTAGGTACAGGCAAAATTTTGTGTCTTTCCAACCAAGGGTAAACCTTGAAAATGAATCGCCGCTCGCAATGTTAATCTTATGGGCGGCAAAAAATGCATCGTCACGTATAGCGGACCCTTAACCTAAAAATTACGGCACCTGAACAACTTCCATTTTTTGTCAATGCCAAAAAATTCAAATCCTAAAATTCTGAATGAAAATGTAGCAAGTTGAAGGGACAGTAAATAGAAATTATGGTCGACCACGACAAGTAAGAATTTAGAGGCGTATGATAATCATTGCAAAGTTTTACGCCCAAGTTATAACTTGTCTATCTTTATTGGGGTGATACGGCGCAGTCATAACCCCAGCAGACAATTGTAGCCCAGAAAGGGCCGAACGCCCCCCCCCCCCCCCCAACGCTTTACATTTTTTTGTGATAAGCCCCCTCCCCCATCTCTATCTCTCTGCAGTCAAATAGTTTATGTTTATATCCTTTATAAAAGGGGAATTTCCTTTATTTCTAAAAACATTGTATCATTGTGTTTATACAAATAATTTTTGTACTCTTTGCGCACAAGCCTTGATCGGCAGAAAGAGTGCATCTGATTTATACCAAGTAGGGATTAAATTTTTGATTCCTTTAGGGTGCGTCCCACCATGTCCAGTTATAAGAAAACTGAAGATTTTCTCGGTAATGTAACATGGTAAACATGAGCGAAAATCCCCAGTTTTCTCTTAACTGGGCGTGGTGGGACGCACCCTAAGACGAAATATACCTACGTTTACGATTTACGACCGCTCTTTGATGATCGAGATTGATTTTGGACGAGTGATTTTTGTCAATAAATAAGTGATTAATAATTGTAAAATCAGAACATAGCTAGGTAATTTATGACGTTTCAGTTTGTGGTTTCAGTTTGTGATCTCCTTTTTACATTTGTAGAAAATAAAGATCTTCCTTTCCTTCTCATATTGGTCTAAAGGCTGACATAATAGGTATAGGTCTCGTCATAGGGCAATTTTTTTTTTCTTCAAAATTTTGAGTTTCCAGTGACCCTGCAGACACCTGGGCCAAACAGTAATCTTAAAATTTTCACCCCTATATACCTATTTGGTAGGGGTAGGATAGAGAATATACCTCGAGCTGCCATGCAAGAGCCCCTATACTTACTTATTACCAAAACTTTACATGCATCTCAAAATATAAAATACGAGTATAGGTACATTAAGGCTGCATCCCAGCATATACACAGTTAACGTTAAACTCCAGTTGAATTCCAATTACTGTACGGTAAAAACCGAATTTAACTGGAGTTTAACGTTAACCGTGTATGGTGGGACGCACCCTAAATCGCTTAAATCGTGACGTCTACAATGTCGCACTGTCCTTTCTGATATAAGTAAAACAAGCTCCAAAGTTTCATCAACTTTGAAGCAAAATTTCGGCCAATAAGTTGGGCTAATGCGATGTAATAATTTGGAGGAGGACGCTGAAACAAGTATACTATCACTAATGAAAGCGCCGTTAGACACTGTGAAAGGGGGAAGGAAAAGGCACAAGTTTATAATGCTGCGATCATTAAGGGCTAATTACGCTGCGTAATTTATTGCGGTGTGCTGACATCTGCTGCCGTGGCGGGCAGTTTGACCCCCGTCCCCGAAACTCTTGCTGATTTTTAGCCGAAGCATTTTGGTACCCACTGTAGTGATGCACGAAAATTTCTTGTCTTGCTTTTGTTCCTGCACTTCTTGCATGCAAGAACAAGAACAAGAGCAAGAACAAGAGTTGATTTTCGCTGCAAGAACAAGAACAAGAAGTGACTTGCAAGAACAAGAACTCTTGCAAGAGTTCTCGCAAGAGTCTTTCATAAACCCAGGCAGTTTTTTCTCAAAGCTTCATTCATGGATTGCAATCCATATTTTGTGCGAAAAACTCTGCAGACTATGCGACGATAGATTGCACTTGAAATGGCCGCTCGGTAGGCAAAAAACCACATTTTAACAGCAGAAAACTCCATGTGTATGCAAGAAATTGCAAGAGTCTTGCAGCAAGAACAAGAACAAGAGCAAGAAATGATTTCTACTACAAGAACAAGAACAAGAACAATATAGGATTTTTACTTGCAAGAACAAGAGCTAGAGTCACTTTGCGAGAACAGGAACAAGAACAAGAAATTCCGTTTCTTGTTCTTGTTCTTGCATCGTGCATCACTAGTACCCAGCAACCAGCTACTCTCTGGCACCTCAAATTTGGGTAAGTGGCACGATGCCACTGCAAATAAAGGCGGGCACACGCGAAGCGTTTTGACGGCGTCCTGGCTCCTTGGCTGGGATGCGGGGTTTGGGATGTTAACTCAAGGATGGCTGGTGCCCACACACGATACTTCCAGACCCGCATCCCTGTGATTTGTCTTTTGTTTGGCAGAAATTGATGAGACCTTGATTTTATTGTGACAATCACAGTGTTTCGTCTGTCTCTTGATAATTTCAATAAATGTACCTACTCTAAAAATTCTACCTGACTCCTAATTTACAAATTAATGCAATAAGGGCATAGCCTCGATAGCCGAGTGGACTAAATGGTCGACTTTTAAGGAGCAGTGAGAGCCGGGTCACACCGGTTCGATCCCGATCCTACCAAAAAGTTTTTCTGCTCTGCTCACCTCTGATATGTTCAGCATGTCAAGTGAAATGTATATCGAGGCTGTGGTGGTACGGAACCCACCTAAAACTGTAGGTCCCCATCGTTTACACGATGGCTGGGGAGCTGGTATTTGGTAGTGCTGCCAGCTGAGCACAATGGATAGTTCTTGAAAACGGTCTAGTTGCTGGGCTTGTCCGGCTTGTCCCCCCCAACCCTCAGCTATTATTTATATATATATAAGGGCATAGCTTCAACCATTGGTTTACCTACCTCGCACTTACTTTTTTCTCTGAACTAAATTTAAAAATGATGGAAAATTCAGCATCACCTAACCGGAAGGGATATTCAGGAATGTATGAATGTACGAAATGTATGAATGAACTAAAGGTATAGGTTCGAAGTTGTGTGGGTAACGAGCCGTATAGAGGCCCACTGGTCATACCTACGACAGAATGACTCACACGGTCACTAGTGTTGAAATTGGCTATGCACAATAACAACGTAAACCGTACCTGGGGACCTTCATTCATAGGTTTCCCCATTCATGAAAGCAGCCCTCGTACCTTCGCTATTTGACTCTTGAAGCCTTTTGTTGTTGTGTGCCGCCCAGGTTTAGGACCCTTATTATGAGGTGCTAAACTACCCTTCACAGTACAAATCAAAATTTTAAATAGATCTTCCTATACCTACCTACTTTACAACGTTCTTCCAAATTTTCGAAATAGAATACGAGTAAAAATGGCAGAAGTCGTACCCTTCCTAAATGAGCCATGACCCCACTGTCTAAAGCTGGGGGCTGGAGGGGGAGGAATGGAGGGGCTGGAATGTTGGGGATGCCTACTCAAAAATGAGACCGTCCAGGAGGCATCCCTCACCTTCTCCACCCCAGGTACTGAAGGATAACAGCGAAGAAGCTTAGTGGTAACAGCCCAAATCCCATGCACATACCATCACATCCACACTGAAGACTAAAGAAGAAAATCGTTCGAACGACCTGTCCGAGGGATTAACCACTCCTGAGATTGCTTGAGATTGCCTGAGATTGCATAAAGATTTCCAAAGATTTCTTGAGATTCTCAACGAGATTCGTGGAAAGATGCACCACGAAGGGTTAACTACTCCAGAAATTTCCAAGATTCCCTGAGATTTCATAAAGATTTCCAATGATTGCCCGAGATTCCAAACGAGATTCCTGGAGTGGTTAACCCCTCGGACCTATCTATACATCTATACACAATGCTATTCTAACGAATTTTTTTTTTTTTTAGGAATCTGTTATTGTGTACAGGTGTATGTAATGTAAACCTATGTAGGTGGTATATCTCGTACATGTAATACCAACAATAACAATAATTTCGCAGAGCTATCTCCTGAAAAGTGACATATGCAATAGAGGAATGGAATTTAGCATATAAGAGATTGTGTGTATGAACATTTGTCCCGCTCAGAGCTCAGTCGCTCACATCTCCGAGCGTTTATTCAGCGCCTTAGCGAGAACCAAAGCTGAATGATCGACGGCTTTTAGCGCAATCTGCCTCAGTTTTCCGACTCCCTACCCCCAACCTTCTCCTTCTCCAAATTATATTCCTTATACCTTCTAAGTGTATTCTCTTTCCTAGCAAAGTACCGTGGACTAGGAGTATGTATTTACTTCACTTATAGGTGCAGACATACACTCTACAGAATGTCTATAGGTACTTATACATAATATAGGTAGGTAGTTACTGTAGGTACTGTATAATCAGATTGTCATATTTCAACATTCGTGGTCTACTGCTGGATCGAGGGTTGTAGTCGAGGGGGTAACTACCCCAGGGATTCCTTGAGATTCCACTGAGATTCTATGAAGATTTCCAAAGATTCCCAACGATATTCATATAGAAAGATGCACCCCGAAGGGGTAGGTAACCACTCCAAAAAATTCCAATATTCCCTGAGATTTCATTAAGATTTCCAATGATTCCCAACGAGAATCCCAACGAGTGGTTAACCCCTCGGTTGTAGTATTGAAAATTGAAGAAAAAAATATTTTTGGGAATGTAGAAATCGTGCGAATTTTGAGAGACATACGACATACCTACCTCTATATTTTATTAGACACTAATAATAATAGGTACCTAGGTAGATGGGAAATGAGTCGGTAATATAGATACCAAGTAATCTACTTAGCAGAAAAAATGACGCCAGGCTTTCAAGGCTAAAGCCGCCACTGTATGATGTCGCAAGCTGGAGAATTCCATCAAGTCCCCCTGACTTGCAATGCTCGCTTTCAAATGAATCTCAAACTAGAGCCTCAGTTCGGGGGAAAAAGTTTGATACAGTTTTATAAATGACTCTGTCAGGGAATAATCCAATGAAATTTTCTTTTTGTAACGATAATATGGATCCTGTTTAGCTTGGGCTGCCTATAATCAGGTGTAGCACCTCTGTTTAGCTTATGGCCCCCGCTGTGTTAATATGCGCGTATCACGGGAATGAGATATTCGTTGAAACGGCCCAGCTGTGACGCCAAGGAAAGGCCCCCAAAAAATTGACAGTGAGCCGAGAGAGTGATTTGTCTCCATATACCACCCGCACTTCCGCTCTCTATCCGCTCGAGCGCTTCTGCTGCCCCCACTATACCTTGCCAAATTCAGGACTGACTAAATACCTATTCGCGGATCCAGTAACGGTACCACGGCGTCTGCTTCTATTCCAATATGGCGGCTGAGTTGCGGTCAGAAATGGCGTGCAACCTGAAGATAGGCGATGTTAATGATGTTTTTCGTGTAGGAAGTCGTCCTATTATTGAGGGGGAGGCGATTTTACTTGCAAATCACATTCTAATGTGTGGAGTAGTAAAGAGAAAAAATGAAATGGAAGTGGAAGTGATGGCATTGTGTCTTAAAAGTTCGGCGGTGAGAGATCTTCCTCATGAGGTGAGGTTAAAAATATCTGTTGACCCACTGGAGGAAAAAACTATTGTCGGAAAGTGTTCTTGCAAGGCTGGCGATGGAGGAAGGTGCAAACATGTTGCTGCTGTCCTTCTATACTGCTACAGGTGAGTTTTGAAACGATGACTTGTAGACAAACTCAGTGAAGGGGTTTCATCACAAACGAACGTCTGGTTTTCCTCTACCTCTTGAAATGTAGGATTTAAGTTGGTTAGCATATCAATAAGTGTAGGGATGCTGTTATCTTCTTACTGGAAGCAAAACAATGGCATTGGACGTAGGTACAATGTTATAATGAAAGTCGTGGATTTAGGAAGCATCTAGGTATTTTTAATTACGATTGTACAGTAATTAAATGTATTTTTTTATTTACAGGACAGGAGTTCCAAATTTGGAGGCATTAAGTTCAACTGAAACCCAGCAGGCGTGGGGAAAGTTAAAGAAAAAGGCTCGTGATCTGTATGATGACGTAGAAATCAAGGATCTTTGCCACGTGAAGAAGATCGCCACCGTTTACCCACGGAAGAATCCTGGAAACAGCGTAGCATGGGAGGAGTTGGCGGAGCAACTTATTATGAGTAAGACTGAAGTTCTGTTCTGTGTTAGCTCCGCCCGTGGCCTGGAGCTATGTCACTTAATTTGGTTGGGGCCGGTACCTGTGTACGTGCGTATATAAGTAACTAAATAGGTTATAGGTCCGTCCTAACAAAACGTGAGAAACAATCCGCTAAGGGGAAATACCTATCTGTATATAAAATACATCGATCCGTCTTCTCGCGGATTTTAACCATTGTTTCTTCGATAGTACTGAATGCTGATCAAGGGTTTCACGGACAGTTTTCAAAGAAGATGTAGGTAGGTACATAATTTCACTGGAGGGTAACATCTATATATTATTTAGTTGTCAATTACCTAACTATTATGCGTATTTCTTTTCAGGTATGCCCGAAAGCGAGGCATGCTTACATATCAATATGCGGCAGGATAAAGCGGAGGAAATTTACAACCCCGAGGAGCTGCTCAAACACTCCCTAGTGTCACTTCTACTTGAAGTGGTGCCAGTGTTGGATGATGAAATCTTCGAAATGTCGGTGCATTATGAGCTGATCCCATTTTATTTTACAAATGTAGTTATAGATGAAGAGCAGGCCAAGAGGCTGTTATTTTGCGCCCAGGGGAGCGAAGAATGGATTTTAGCTAGAAAGGCGCGAATCACTGCTTCGAATGCGTACGGATTAAGTACATACGCTGCAAACAAGGAGCCCGACTGGGCAAAGAAGCTGGCGTCGACCCTTCTGTCATCATTCTCCGGAAATCTAGCAACTTTTCACGGCTTGAAGTGGGAGGGACCTGCGAAATCAGTCCTGGCAGAACATTTGGGCAAGACCATAGAAGACGTCGGGCTGATCGTCAATACGAAACTCCCGTGGATTGGGTGCAGCCCTGATGGCATCATTTGGCCCGACACTGTGATTGAGGTTAAATGCCCTCTTCTGGGCAAAAGTAGGGGCATTGTCGATTGTATACCCACACTGAAATATTTACGTCTGGAAGGGACGGAGTATGTTTTGAAAAAGAAGCACCCGTATTTTGTTCAAATTCAGATAAATATGCTTCTCACCGGTCTATCTAAATGCTTTTTTGTAATTTTTGCGTCCCATGATTCCACATTTAAAATTATTGAAGTGCCGTTTGATAAGGATTTCACAAACAGTCTTATGAAGACACTGAAAATGGTATATTTCCAAAATTTGCTGCCTGTGATGGCAGGGAAAATTATTTAACTGTGTATATAGTGTCAGTTTCATGTAAATATACCTACGTTTTTCAGGGCTTAAGTATTTTTTCGTTACATCACTTTATCTAGTAGCTGGCTACCCCGAAAATAAATACCGTGACAGTAGGTATGTACTTACCTATCTGTCATATATTCCGGATGCTTCCAGGCACCTGTACTTCTCTCCTTCTTAGTTTAAGCACCATCTAAGCACCGTTCAACTTTTGTTTGAGCCAAAGCTAAGCGCTAAGTGGCGTAAGTACCTACTTCATATGGCATAAAGACAAGAGGTTGTTCACCTGAATAGGATGAACTCAGGAAGAAACAAAGAAATTGACAAAGTAACTGAAGGCATTTTATTCAACTTCAAAATTTATCATGAGCCAAGATAGGAGAACTTAAGTTGCACAAACCTGCAATTGTAGTCATAATGCTGTCGCAGTACGGCAGAATGTCATAGGATAGGTCAGTCCTAAGTATTTTGAAAATTTTAAGTCTTTGAATCGCTCGTTCAACGTGCACTCGGGCAGACGCGATCGACGCTGTTTCAGACGCATCTTTTGGTGTCATCTGCCGCCGATCCTTTAGGAAAGGTGGGCGAATGAGAGAGATGCCTTTCTCCAGGCATTCGGCCTCAATCAGGAAGCCCTTGTCCACCATAATTGCCTCTCCGGCTGCAATCTTTTCCATCAGTTTCGATCTTATAAAAATAGCCTTATCGGAAGATCTACCAGCAAAGCACGGACTGACGTACGTTACTAGTCCTGAGGGAGATGTTCCGATGAGCGTTTTCATTGTATGACAACCTTTGTAATGAGAGTATGTGGAAATCCTGCATTTTAGGCACTTAGTTTTTTCAATTTTTACTTCTGTACAATCAAGAACTATACGAGTTTTCTTGTACTTCTCGAAGCAACTCGGCATATTCCGTTGTATTTCTCCTACACTGGGGAATCTGATGACACATCTCATAAGGTTCCCGAGGCGTTCAATCATATCCCCGAAATACTTTTGACAACTAGTTGGCGATACCTCAAAAAGTACTGAGATGCAGACATACGACAAATTGAGCTTCAGTTTAACTAAACATAACAATAGTCGGTTACGACAACGGCTACAAACCACCATGTACTTCGACACAGGTTTCCCGATTTTTAAAGCAATTGCCCACTTTTTTATTCTCTGAGGGTCATTAGGGAACTTGTGGAATGATATACCCGGGACAGCTTTTTGGCTGCACTGAGGTACAGAGCACATACGTCTATTTAAACGTAAAATTCTCTCCGACATAATGCAACTGGATAGGATTGTTTACAAATGTGTCCGCTCGTGAAGACTTCTCTTTTCCTCCGCTAGAGCTCAGGTCATTCGAATGGATCTGCGAATTGCACCTGGAACGGTAACCTACCCGAAAGTTCCACCCTGGCCTCCCCATATTGATGCAAGAGAACCTCACCGTCTTCCTTTGCCATTATCAGGATATGCCCAAGGGGTTAACCACTCCAGAGATTGCTTGAGATTGCATGAAGATTTCCAAAGATTTTCTGAGATTCTATACGAGATTCGTTGAAACATGCACCCCAAAGGGTTAACCACTCCAGAAATTTCCAAGATTCTCTGCTGAGATTCCATAAAGATTTTCAATGATTTACTGAGATTCCCTACGAGATTCCCAACGAGATTCCCTGGAGTGGTTAACCCCTTGGCTAGACCGTAGCCTACATCACCGAGTAAGTAATTGACACTTTTAGTAGGATTCTTGCTTACGAACTTTCAGAAGCAAATTTTTTCTGATATCGCTGCGTTTGATCCCAGACCCAGACCTATTCGTGACCATATTATGTGTAGGGAAATAACCACGTTTAATGTCAATTATATTGCAGTTTACGATAGACTGAGTACCTACCTAAAGACAGTGCCTAAAACTACCACAGCTTGCTTTAGCCATCATTCCATCACTCATCGCTAGCTACAACCCATGCCGCCTTGCTTGTTCTAATGATGATTGATGCCTGCTAACTACCTATACCTATACCTACTGAAACAAGCCTCGGTAGTCGGTACTAACTATAGGTACCTACCTGAACCTACTGAAACAAGCCTCTAGTTGGTAATGGTCCCTGCTAAAGTAATGATCTTGCTTGCATTATTTTTTAGTAATGACTTCTGGAAAATATCTAGTAAAATTATTCAGTGATACCTGTGCCTTTCTACTTGTTCTCTAATATGGGGTGTGTTCGTGGTGATGGTGAAAAAGGTACTTAAAAAAATTCATCGTTTAAGCTTCAGTGGATGTCGTTGCTATACTGTGGGAATCATAATTGCATTTGATAGGGGTCTATCGTCTGATATCTACCTTCCTCTAAGTAGGTAATTAATTAATAGATGAGTAAATATATGATATGAAAGATATGTGATATAAATGGGGATCACTGTGATCAGAGGATAATTTATCATAATTTCATTGGCGATGGGTGCTGAGGTAATGTATCCTCCTATACTAAGACTCTTCAAATCACCTGTGAGACCAGCGAAGACTGAGGGCTATTATATCCTCAGTATATCGCCAAGTTAAGTCCTATATGGCTCTCTATCAAATTACAGTCACGTCAAGTGACCATGCATTTTGCTCGCTATAAATAGAGTTCGCTATAGAGTGGGTTTTTCAAGAGAGTTTTTTGTTATAGAGAGTACTACTGTTCTACTGTAATAATAATAATAATTATTATAATCATGACTTGGAATTGGTGTAAACCCACTTTCGAATTACATAATCACGGTTTTTGCAGGCGTAGTGAAATATTGTACATTACATTTTTTAAATTAAAAAATCAATAGTTTCTTCATAAAAATGTCATTTAAAAACATCATTAAGGCTCCACTTCAGCTGATGATAAACTGGTATTGCCTAGAACACTTCTAAAGCGTCTTCAAAGAAAAAAAATGTTAAGGGTCCGCTATACCTGACGGTGCATTTTTTGCCGCCCATAAGATTAACATTGCGAGCGGCGATTCATTTTCAAGGTTTACCCTTGGTTGGAAAGACACAAAATTTTGCCTGTACCTAGCCCTAACAATGTTCTAGGGAGTGTTCGAAGCAGATTTCCCAATTTCTCACTGGTTTCTTTTATTGCAACTGTTTTGCAAATGCTAGCATCGCATACCTCAAGAAAAGTGCTGTATCTCGAAAACCAGTAAACAAATGGGAAATCTGCTTCGAACACTCCCTAGAACATTGTTAGGGCTAGGTACAGGCAAAATTTTGTGCATGTCTTTCCAACCAAGGGTAAACCTTGAAAATGAATCGCCGCTCGCAATGTTAATCTTGTGGGCGGCAAAAAATGCACCGTCAGGTATAGCGGACCCTTAAACAGCATGTTGTTTTCAGTTTCTCAGCGTCAGTGCGGAGTAGTCGTGGATTTTGGGGCCAGGTAATAGCGGGCATTAGTGTCGGTTGGGTGCCTATATCGGGTGCCGGGAGGGTCGGCTGTATGAATGCGTGCGCACCGTATAATTGATCATCAAAATCCACTCTTTCAAAATGGCTGCCACAATGCTCTCACCTGGTCGCCCCCTCCCCTTTTCTTCTTCTTCCTTCACCGTGACTCCAGATGGTCTCGTTTTTGCCCGCATATAACGAGAGTTCGCTATAGAGAGGATTTCAAAACGAGTCACAGTTTATCAAGAGAGGTAAGGTACCAGCAGATGAAGTTAGTAAATTTACATTCCCGAAAAAGCAGATGAAAAGTTTAACTTGCCGTTAAAATTCCACTGAGTAACGTTTATCATAAGGGCGCTATCGGCAGGATGGTGAAAGGCAACAACATTTCTAACGGGGGGATAGCGTTATCGCTATTGTGCATTTTTAGAGGAACTGCAGGTGTATTCCCTTTCTTGAACGCCAGCAAACCCACCTAAGCCCCCGATTACACCTTACAATTTCCAATCCAAATAGGATCATAAAAAAATATGATCAAGAAAAATTGTAAGGTGTAAAGTGAATTGAGTCAATTATGATACAATTTGTATCGGCCGGTACAAATTGTATCATAACTGCTGCAACTACCTTCCTCTATGCTGCGTGTGTTTGTTGTTGTTTGGTTGAAAATGGCGGCTGAGGTAAGTGGAATGGAAATGACCCGTATTTTAATAGAAAATGTGGAGGAGTACGAATTTCTTATAACGATGAATTGAAAGAATATAGCAGAAATTATTTAACCTAAAACGGTTCAAAAAAGGACCCTAAAAATCTTCGAAATTCTATTTTTTTACCATGTCAAGTTGGCGTCTTTGCTAAACATGATCCTATTTTTATTGTCAAGTGTATTGCAGTTTTTCTAAAATTTTTATGATGCTAAAAAAATAGGATCATATAAAAATAGGATCATATATTTATTGTAAGGTGTAATCGGACCCTAACTAACACCTTCAAAATTTATTGTAAGAAGATAAGGCACGCCATGATGCAATATACGGAGAACAGTTCTTCTTACAATACATTTTGAAGGTGTTAGTTGGGTGGGTCAAATCCCAGGATATACTAGTAAGTAGGTAGATAATAGATATTAATATTGATGAGTAGGTAGATAGTAGATTAGTATAGCTGATAGTAGATAGATAGTAGATTAGTATAGCTGATAGTAGATAGATAATAGTAGTAGATATTTAGTAGAAACTAGTAGATATTAGTTATTAGATACCGGACCATCACCGGCTGGGAACAAACTCAACTGTAGTACGTGATTCTGCGACCTAAACATCCCCTTGTGTACAGGGGCGTCATTTGGCCCTCTTGGGGGGGCACTTGCCCCCCAAGAGGGCTGTTGCCCCCCCCCCCCCCCCCCAAGAAGGCTGTTGCCCCCCCCCCCCAAGAACGACTACATTTTCAGTGAAAAACGTTAAAAAAAATAAAAATAATTAGGATGATTTACCTACCTGTAGGTATACCCATGAGTTACATCCTGTGTTTTGAAAGGTGCCCTATATGCCCTAGATACCTATAAAGGTATACCTATGGAACCCATAGTATAGTATAGGTATAGGTAATAGGTATAGGTAAATAGGTATAAAGGGTAGTGACTAGTGATGCACGAAAAGTTGAAACAAAACAAGAGTAGTTTTGGTTGCAAAAACAAGAAATGATTTGTAGGTAAGGGCAAGATTTATCGCAAGAATTCGCTTGGGGCCTATATATAGGTACGCTCTGAAGAGGCCTACCTACAAAAATTTTTAGTGAAATAATTAGTGAATTTAAAGTTCTTTCTGCAAAATATGGAGATTTTACAGAGATTAGTGAAATTTTCGGCTCGCTCGCTTCGCTCGTTCGCAGACTTATTGGCCTCTTGTGGTTTCTCTCCCGTACCGTGCTTCGGGTGCTAAGGCTGCGTCCCACCATACTCGGTTAGCGTTAAACTCCAGTTAAATTTCAATTATTGCACGGTAAACATCGAAATAACCGAGGATGGTGGGACGCACCCAAAGTAATAGTCACTACTTGCCCCCCCCCCCCCCCCCCCCCAAGAAAAACTGAAATGACGCCCCTGCTTGTGTACAAGATAGGTCATGAATTCCGCCATAAGGCCTTCTAGCTCTTCCAGGACTATATTAAATACATTTTCTATATTGAAGTTGTTTTTACAACGTCGTTCTTTTTCATAATATATGAACAAGAACGACAATACAACGGTTGTCTACATATTATGTAGCCGCAACCGTTGTCTTTTCTTCAGGGATAAAGTGGCAGTTCTCTGGGGAGTGTAGATGGCCCATAAGGAGCGTTCATCATACATTATCCCATTGAGGACTATCTGAGAAGGGGATTCTGTGGGAGATGGATGAAGTGAGCTAGCTGATAAGCAAGCTCTAGCCCGAGCCCCGCAGATAGCTCACTATGCAGAGGATGGCGATCCTATTTGCATGGAAAGCCCCAAGATTACCTCGTTTGGGAGCCATTTCTCACCCCTCAGATCCATTACATTGACGACCAAATATTTTCTCTATGGTCCAACTATAGGACGACAGTTTTTAGAAGTTTGATCTAGAACAGTATCAACAAAAAATATCACGAGAAACTTCGGTATGAAATTCTTCACTGTTTTCACTACAGTGTATAGTGTTCCTTAAAGGTTCAGTCAGGCCTGTATCCAGAAAGCGATCATGGGGGGGGGGGGGGGGGGGGGTTTGGGGTCATGGAGGGGGTTTTAGCCTATATTTTTTTGCATTACGTCGGTATTTACCGTGTTAAAGTAACAGAGCACGGAGCTTTTAGCAAGGTGATCCAGGATCTAGTTCTAATTTGTTTAGATTTTACCCAGTGAATTTTCCTCGAATCAGGGCCTAACCAGCCCTATAATAGGTCTCTCTGGTCTCCACCGGCTGGAGGTTTACTCGACTGTCATGTGTGATTCTGCCAAATCACACCTTCTTGTTTAAAGAGGTCATAGAATTGTACGTATTCCTATATACCTACCTAATACTGGTAGGCTCTCCTATAATGTCTACTTACCTATAGGTATATGAGTCGATACTCAGGTCAATTTGTTTTGCCCTTCGACCTTGTACACAAGTTTCTAGAAATAAATGTCCATGCAGATTCAGAACTAGGGAACCATTGATAGAAGTGAAGAGGGTTTCCATTACAACTAGGTTTAACAGTGCATCGAATGAGCTTAATTTGACAGCGCAGTCGAGCAGAGTTGGACCAGTTTGGAAGAAAAGAATAGCAAAGCAACAACGCAGCATTGTCACATTGACGCGGGTGATTGGGCGCATTAACAAAGCTCAACTGTTGATCCGCACAAATAACACCACCATTCAACATTGACACAGATTAGCCAAAATCTTTATGTTTAGCTTGCGGGGCGGAGGTAAACCCACTACCCGTGAAATTGGTCTGAAAAGTGTTTTTATGTGAACTGGGGTGGATAGAGTCCCGCTTTGAAGGCATTGTGGCGGAGGTATTTACACGGAGGTGACTTATTGACGATCGTCTCACAGCTGCTCTACCTACCTGGCGAAAAGGATGACCAGGCAACCAAGTGGAAAAACAACCAAGCAACGGCTGTGACTTTATACGTGTTTTTCAGGCTAATTTGACATGTAGGTGTGTCGGTATAAAGACAATGTTGATGCCGAAGGCAAAGTTCCAAGCTCGGTTTCAAGGGACCCGATGGGACCCATGAATAATAAAAGTAAATAATATGACAAAAAAATATTTATTTACCTAGGTACTTAGGTACCTACTGTTCTTATCTATTTCAATGACTCACCTTCATCTACTGGGAAACAATTTAGGCTAGCACGGGTACCAACAATAATTTTTTAGGCTTCGGCCAACAAACAGTTTATTTTAATTAACATCTGTGCCTTTGGGCCATTGGTATGGGCTGTTAGAAGTGGAGTATCCAAACCAAAGGCGTCAAACAGATTTTCGCCTGCAATTTTCTAAATATGCAATTTTGTAATTATAGTGAATTGCCCTGCCATCTAGTGAGCAAAGTGAGAAGCTTTATTCCGTGAGCTTTCACATTTCGCTACCAGGTCAACATTTACGCGGGAATATTTAAAATATTTAAATTTAGTGTAGCGAACTCAAAAATTTTGCATCTAAATAAATAATAATGCTTGAATTAATCGTTTAGGATCTAAGTACTTATAGGTAGGTAATATCTTATGCATTAACCTAGGTACGGTACCTACCTAGCTTAGGACTCTGTAGATAGGTAATGTAAGGTAGATCTGCGACTTCTTATAAACGATGAACAAGTAATAGGTATTGTAGTGATTACCTGCTTAGGTACAACCTATATACCTACTAACTGAATCAGTCGAAGAATTAGTAAATTAACATGGTAATTTGCTATTTTTTATTTAGCCATGAATGAAAAATTATTATCAAGAGTAAAATAGAGTGAAGAGTAGGTAGACACCTAAGTATTATTGATCGTCTTCAACGGTTGCCGGCGGTCGAAAAATTTCTTCCGGTGTCGAAGGGACATCTCTGGCTTTATGATTCAGTAAACGAACTTCACACGTGGTGAGCTGCTTTATTTCATTCTGAAAATGGCAAAAATTGTTAATTAGTAAGGTATATTGAAAGTGGACAAAATATAAAAGCGAAATAAATGTAAACAGAAAAATCCGAGTAAAGAAATAAGTACTCAAACCTATTTATAGGAAAGGATAAGCTCGTGTGTTGATATAGCTTGAAAACGGCCCGGCTCACCAGTTGTCAGGATGGCCGAGCGGTCTAAGGCGCCAGACTCAAGGTTACCCTTGCCCGTGTTACGGGTGTAAGCATTCTGGTCCTCTCTGAGGGCGTGGGTTCGAATCCCACTTCTGACAAATTTTTTTCTCTTTACTTTTTTGTTGGTTTATGTTTCACTTTGAACTGTGCCTTTTTAAAACCTTTGTCAGAAGTAGTTTTGCGCCTTGTTTTCAATGTTTTGGCACCATAAGCACTTACCATTAGCATTTGACAGAGGGCTGCAGACTGGTGGGCGTGTGCGATACAGTCCGTCCCAGCCAGCAGATTAGAACTCCTCTTGCCTATGTTCCAGCCATGGGAGTACGTGGGCTGACCTCTGCACTGGAACACTAGGAGGAAGCACGACAACAGCGCTCCCAGGACCATTACCTGCCTGTTCCTGGTAAAGAAAGCAACAAGGTCAACACCAGGGGAAGCACTACAGCGCAGTAGGTACCCTGGTCGTGCAAGGTAGGTAGAGGTAGGTAGGTACCTATAGCAAATAAAACCAAAATAATAATTGTCATCCAGAGATGCCGTCAAAAAATACGTAGGTACCTAGTAGGTACTTATAGAGTCCCTCGACAAGGCATGACTCCTGACTCTTTCGGAAACCCTCTTAAAAGCGAACTCTTTCTAGGTCGTTATAGAGAGACTACAGAAATAAAAAATCTATATTGGAAATTTGTGTACACCCATTTTCGAATTACATAATCATTTTTTTTTCACAGGCGTAAGTGATAAGTGTGATAACACTCATTTACAAGGGTCTGAAATTGGTGTACACCGACTTTTAAATTACATAATCACAGTTTTGCAGGCGCAATTTCCAATAACTTTCCCACTGTAGGGGAATGAAAAATGAAATGGTATCTCTTTCTCCGGATTATATTCATACAGCATATTCTCCGTGCTCACCCAGAATCGAACCCCTAGACTTCACACTAATTTTGGGGTAAGTGATGGAAAATTTTTAGGTCTAGGTACCTACTTACCTATAGGTATTGTAAATTATGCTTCCGGGTATTACCTATATTAGATCAGCTAGGGAGTAGGTACCTACCTGATGGAAATAGGTACTTATTATAAAATCATAATTTTTCATAAGAGGAAACTACTTAGGCTTTGGTAAAATAAAATTAATATAAAAACCTGAATTCCCAAGAAGAATTTCCTTTATCAAACCCTTAGGGTGCATCCCACCATACCTACTCGGTTAACGTTAAACTCCAGTTAAATTTCAATTATTGCACAGTAAAAACCGAGTTTAAGTGGAGTTTAAACGATAACCGAGTACCTATATGGTGGGACGCACCCTTAAAAAGAGAATATCCAAATAACCTAATATCTAAAAAAATCCCTAACATGAAATATCTACTAAATACACAACACAGTTTAGGTAGGTACACATGAAAAAGATAAGTCATTAAGAAGTAGCATAGTTTAAGGGGGTGCAGGTGCAGAAATATTCATAACTCAAGGGGGTGATTTAACACACAACTTACATTGCGAGATAGGACAGCCACAACTCCAGAGGTAAGTAGAGAATTGAAGAGAAGGTAGAGTGGTTTTATACCCGGAAGAATTTTGAATACGAGGCGACATGCGCACATACCCCGAGCCGCGATCCAAGATTTTCATTGAAAAAAATTTTATAATCCTTACTGTGGATTTAGTGCTGCTCAAATGGCTTTTTACAGTCTGTTATCGTTCAGATAAAGTGTCCAAAAACTTTATCGAGGGGTTAACCACTCCAGGAATCTCGTTGGGAATCTCAGGCAATCATTGGAAATCTTTATGAAATCTCAGTGAATCTTGGAAATTTCTGGAGTAATAGTTAACCCATCGTGGTGCATCTTTCCATGAATCTCTTTGAGAATCTCAGGAAATCCTTGGAAATCTGCATGCAATCTCAGGCAATCTCAAGCAATCTCTGGAGTGGTTCCCCCTCGGTGTCGGTCCACTATAAAACGCTAAGGAAACGGACGAGGACACTATAGAAGACTTTAGGAACAGGTGATATTTATCCTATATAAGAGGTTTTATCATAAAGTATCGTTAAGAGGACGCTATATACCTGACGATGCATTTTTTGCCTCCCATAAGATTAACATTGCGAGCGGCGATTCATTTTCAAGGTTTACCATTGGTTGTAAAGACACCAAATTTTGCCTGTACCTACCTAGCCCTAATAATGTGCTAGGGAGTGTTCGAAGCAGATTTCCCAATTTCTCACTGGTTTCTTTTATTGCAACTGTTTTGCAAATGAATCACAATGAATATCCTTATTCTTTTGTCCCCTCCTATATACCTCGCCCTATACATTACTATATACTACAAAATAAATAATAAAAACGAACCTTATAAAAGAACAAGACATTCAGTCCACTAACGCATGTATCCCGATCCTTTTGCCATTAAACCATCGCATACCTCAAGAAAAGTGCTGTATCTCGAAAACCAGTAAAAAAATGGGAAATCTGCTTCGAACACTCCCTAGAACATTGTTAGGGCTAGGTACAGGCAAAATTTTGTGTCTTTCCAACCAAGGGTAAACCTTGAAAATGAATCGCCGCTCGCAATGTTAATTTTATGGGCGGCAAAAAATGCATCGTCAGGTATAGCGTCCTCTTAACTAGAGGATAAAGATGTATGACGAAGTGGTCAGGTACTTTACTTATACCTCTACAGACCTCAACTGGATCTTGCCAAGAAGAGAGAAGTAGGTATAGGTATAATAATACTATCCAAGCATCATGCGCAGTAACACCTGATCATCTTACTGATATAATTGTCACATCCGTACCATCGCAAGCGGAAAACTTGCTTGCATCAGCTAATTCGAACCCAAACATATCACGGCACGAGTCAGCCTGCCGCACAGCTTGGATACAGTGAGGCAAGCAGTGAGCTTACCGTCGTGGTAGGATAACAAAACCTCTCCGACAAATTGTCAGTGTGATTTTATGAATTATAGCCACGAAATATAAAGATCATCTGGAATTGTCAAGTTATTGGACCAATCCAGTGTATAACACAGGCTGTAGACATCTATACCAACAGAAATGGCAGGTATGTTACTGAACAATACAATTTGATGATGTATTTTGACACATTTCAGAGGAAACAATTCTATTTATTTGTTCATAAATTGTCTATAACGAAGTCTGTTCTTTTAAGGGCCACCACGCACCTACCTATATAGATAGGTAGGTAGGTAGGTTACTTAGGTAGGTACTTAGTTTAGGTTTTTTTTTGACCATATTTTTAGGGAAATTTTTGAGATATAAATGTTCTGACATATAATAGGTCTTTCAACGACTGAAAATTAACTGACAAAGTTGTGATTTATCGATTGATTGATTTTTGTTAACAAAAAATTTGTCTGAAATTAACCGATCGTAAAATCACAACATAGCCTGCTAATTTATGGTGGTAAAAATACATGTTACATACATTTCAGAACATTTCAATATCCAATAGTTTCCTCATAAAGTGTGCAGAAAAAACGTAAACAAATACCGTAAACAAATTCGCTATTTTTTACGTTTGGCCATCAAACTTTGTGAGAAAACTATTAGATATGTCTTTTTAACGTCATTCATTACTCATGAGGCTATGTTGTGAATTCACGATCGGTTAATTTTGGACAATTTTTTTTTTTTTTTTTTTTTTTTGAGACAAAAATCACTCCATCGTGAAATCACAACAATTAAGTACCTTACCTATATTTCAGAATATTTAAATATCCAAAAGTTTTCTCACACAGTTTGAAGTCAAAACCTAAAAAAAAAATAGCGAATGTATGGTGGCCCTTATTAATACGGTACCTTCAGTCACAAAGATGTCACAAAGATGACGGAATTTTCTTTTACGTTATAGGGAGAAGCGGCGAAGGGAACGGACGCGTCAAGTACGTGGTTGTGGAGGGTACATTTTACAGTAATGACAGCACCAGAGTTTTTGCACTGTCGCAGTCCGAGGCGAATACCTTGGGTAAGGATCTTTCGCGTCCAGTAACCAGCAACATTGTTGGCTTGTTTACGAGGTACGGCCACACGGTGGAAGATTTCCCTCTCTCTGTCATCAATGCACTGGCTAAGCAGGGATACAAAATACAGACGTCTTCTAAATATGAACCCAATTCGGAACGAATCACCTGGACGTTGGTAAAAAATATCTGATAATACCTAAATGTAAAATAACAACAAGTAAATTTTGAAAAAATCGCCTGCAGCTACTTAGTAAATTGCAAATAATTCTCCTTTAATTTTCCTTTGGCGATAGGTAATTGTATTATATAGATATTTTGGCAGATGAAAATTGTTTTGCATTATTTTTATAAACTTACTACTGGATTTACTGTTAATGTCACTAATACATTTTAACGGCTAGTTAAATTTATAAATTTTAAAGCAGATGTTTAGCTTACGGCTAGTGTCGACCATCCAAGGAAGAGGTATATATGTAGGTATATATAGAGGATGGTTTGCCTCTTCCCATAAGCTCGAAACTAACCGTTAAACAGGACTGGTGAAATATGTCCTACTATTTGATTTCACCAGTAGCTAATGTACACTTTAGTGCCCCATAAAAGGTGACTACTGCGGGTCACTAACGTATCTATACGGTTTCTTTTAGCTAAAGTAAGGTTTTACGGAAGCTATAGTGAACTTGATCAGATCTTAAAGCAGGATACTATAGGTCCTATAGTATAGGATACTAAGGGTGTGTCCCACCATGCCCAGTTAAAATTAAACTGGAGATTTTTTCTATGTTTACCATGTTAAATTTAACCTTTGAGTTAAATTTAACATGGTAAATCTCCAATTAAATTTTAACTGGGCATGGTGGGACGCACCCTAAATCGAACAGATTTAACTAACAGACTTATCGTATGTTTAGCTTACTGACAAGTGTTATCCCAAGGAAACAAGTGCTATAGTAAGGTACCTACTTTTTGTAAGCTAAAAGCCTACATAGATATAAATTTCCGGAGTCCCAAAACTTCAATGTTTTCCTGACTCATTCTGCAGATTTTGGTATAACATCATTCTACGGCGCTACCCCATTATGGCCAAATTTCACATCATTAAGTAAACATAGTTTTATAAATATTGTGTTCAACAGTTTTGATGTGACGGTGGCCACAGGACATTGGAGTAACGCCTACTCAGCACATGCTCAAATTCCCACGTTAATTCGTTACACACGGTTGAGGTCACTTCCACTTGAGCTGATTTTGCTTTACCCGTTCTCTACATTTTTATTTTTTCATACATTTGGTAGGTAAGTAGGTAAGGTACAGGTTCTGTGAGATATTGAGGTACAGCTGATTTATCGCCTTTTGTAGGGTACCTACAGCTTTTCTGGACAACAACCTCAAGTAGGTACCTACCCGATGTTCTGAAGGTAGGTCTAGGTCTTACACTACCTACCTTAGGTCTAGGTAGGTAAGTAAGTACTTTACATAGTTGAAACTTCATTCGTCATTTGTTTACATTTTTTCTGCACAGTTTGTCCGGAAACTATTGGGTATTCATAATATGTTCTGAAGTATAATATTATGTCTTCTTATTAACAGGCTGTGTTGCATTTTTACGATCAAGTGGTTTTTGAAAACAAAAATTTTGCTCGAACTTGACCGATCGTAAAATCACAATATAGGTACTTAGCCTGTTTATTTCAGCCGTTAAAAGTACATACTTATTATATTTCAGAACATTTCAATATCCAATAGCTTCCTCATAAAATGTGCAGAGAAAACGTAAGGAAACACGGCTGCGTAGACGCCCTAACGTGAGGAAATAGTTCCTATATCTCACAAATTTATCTCACTTAGAGCATCTCATCTCACCTTGTTCCGTCCTCTAGAAAGTAAAACATATATGCTCTCATTTCTGAATAAAAAAATAAAAAAAAAATGCAAAAGATTTATGGAGATTTTAACCAAAACACTCAGGAGTAAAGCACCTTCTGGTAACGACGGATTTTTCATTTCCGCCACCCAACTAATTCCTACATTTACCTGTCACTCCACAAACGGGTGTGATTGATGTACCTACCTACCTAAATAATAAGTAAATCCCATAGGTATGTTTGTGACTTATGAAGAAATTCTACTATATTGTATACCTACCTACCTTTTCCTCTCTACTTACGATACTTAGAGCCATCTCCATCTCCACTTTCTTATTTGACCTGTATCTACCAAGAAGAGCCAAGCTGCTGATTTTCGGACCAACACAGATCCAAGATCAACCTTTAGGGGAAAAATTTTCAGTGGCCAGGATTCGAACCTGACTTCTACGGCTTACCAGCCCTTCTACTTCGAAGTAGTCCTTCAAAGGCTCAGATATAGTTGAGATCCAAAATCCCGCATAAGGTAGTGAGCACCCAAACACCAAGGCGTGCGGAAAATACAGTTTCAAAACGACGTTTATAAGGCTGTAGCTACTTAGGCGCCTATACCTATAGGTACATATATTTTTTGAAACTGTTGTACCTATATTTATTTGTTCTATAGAACCCATTTACCTAGCTCTAGGTCACAAAGTTATTTTTTCAAATCATCAACTATTTTTTGTAGCGTAAACTATGCTGTCAGGGCAGCCTCGGACACATGCACGTACACTCGCCCCGTTAAATATGGGATTTTGATACAAAGCATGGGTACCGGTGGCTACCCCTCCCGACTGCCTCCGTCAGCGGTTTTCAATGACTTTGCTGAGCTGGTCGCTCGGCAGCCTACCGGATGTCTGGGGTTGACTCAGCACTCAGACTCACCGGCGCCATACCTACTGAGAAGGCCTACCGGATGTCCGGTGCTGAGTCGGCAGTCTGGCCGGCGCCGTACCTACTGTGCAGGCCTTATGCGCTGTCAGCGCTAAGAGTGCATGACAAGGCATGGTGGGCGGAGCGTCGGCCATTCAAACTTACTGCACGGTCAGCAGTCAGAATAGCTGACTATGCACTGCAAGCAGTTCTGAGACCATTCAATGCATTCAAACTGACCGGACCGCTGACGGGGAGTGGGGGGGGGGGGGCTAGGTATATAACGGGAGGCAAAGAGAGACCAAAGGTGATTGGTGATTAGTGTCATTAGAAGTGTCGTTAGAGGAGTGATTGCTGGTGGATTGCTGACCGATTGTGGACCATGTAAAAGTGTAAACCGATTGTTGTTGTCTTATCTGTGCAACACTAAGAACACAAGTAGGTACGCAATAAAGTGTAAAAAAACTCATCCGTATCTACTTACCAACCTCTCATCAGAACCTGTCGGCTACAAAGGGTAAGTCAGACCTGACAATAGGCTACAAAAAGGTAAAAAACAAATACCAATTTCAAAAATCCATGAAATTGCTGTTTGAAAGAAAAAACTTAAAAATTAATAATAAAACATAAAAGTTTAGAAACTTACGAAAAAAAAGCGCGCAAAAAGAAAATGGCGGAACTGTCGCCGTTTTACAAACGGGGCAGTAGACAACTCAGTAAACAACTTAAGTCAATGGCGGCTGTACACAACAATGGTAAAGATTTAAGATTCCTTTAAAAATTAGCGTTAAAAATCATGGTGCGCTATAAAAACCGATACTTTATAACTGAATATACATTCTGCAAAGGTCAGAAGACATTTATCACCAAAGCTGATCTACTGAAACTGATAGAAGATGAGGTGCAGCGACTGCATGGGGATTTTGGAGTTGCCGCCATACGATATGGCTTTGACATCAAGTATTTCAACCCGAATACCTCGATAGCTGTAGTTCGAGCCCGTCACGGACCTCACAGACTTGTGGCGTCGGTCTTGCCTGTTATACGGAGCCCCATTACTATAAAAACTTTAAGACTGACTGCCACTATCTTGAAGGCATTTATGTTCATAAAGGTAAGTTATAGGTATTCTGCTATAGGGTGGCATAGGCAGGTAGGTACTTATTAAATTGGATGTTTCCTCAAAGTGTGCATAAAAAACGTAAACAAACACGGTTGTGTGGTCGTTTTAAACCTAAAATAAAATCCACACGATAGTCTGTTTAACGACTCTCTCCAGAAACTATTATTTCTTTTGCAGAATCATCAGCTTCATACACTGGAGCGTTGTTGGAAAAAGACGCAGAAGAAAAATCTTCCTGAGCAGGAAATGCGAAACTTGGAGGCTTTGAAAGACTTCTCGTACTTCAAGAAGGTCAGTATGGTTAACGCATAACCAAAATTATAACAGGATTTACTTTTTTATTGCTGAAAATTATTTTTTAGTACGACCAAAATTGTTACTGGGTCTGCTTCCACAAGTGCTGAGAGGAAAAAATTTTTCTGCGACGGTGATTCGAACCCGGCCTGTGCCGTTATCCGTTTGGTCACTCTAGGACCCTAAGATTAACTTAATAAACTGAAAAATGATGATAATTAAGGAGTAGGTCGTGATTTTTGGTGAGAAAGTATAACCTACAGTAGTGTGGTGATTAGCCGCTAGGTGGCTGACGCTGCTCTAATGAACTATAAATCCAAGGTATATTTATTCTGGAGGTAGTGTCAGTAGTAAGGGTCAACGCAAATAGTGTTGACCAATCCGAGCAATTAGCGGGTCTTATAAAATTCGATTACTCGAAAAAACGCAGCCTGAAATCGCGCGCTATGTTTAGCTTCTGAGGAGGCAGTAAAAATACCCGACATATTAGGCAACAAATTGACGTCATTTTCAAGTGCCAAGTGGCCACAGTACTAGCCCTCAAGGACTAGGTAAATCAAATCATCCGTTCATATTTCCCCCGGCAGGTGGCTGACGCTGCTCCGTTCGCAATATGGGTAGGTAGGACACTTGGAATATCTTTAAATTATAGAAGATGTCTCTTTTGAATGTGACATACCTATTTTCTGTCTCTATTTTTAGCTTTTTATGTAAAAGCGTCTGTGGTAGTGATGATAAATTTCTGCGACCCGTGTGAACCTGAGGAAACTGAAATAACGTAGTACCTATGTATTTTTAACGTCCGAAATGAACTAGCTAAGTATATTGTGATTTTACAAGTGGATAATTTTAGACATTTTTCTATTTAAAAAAAAAAAAAAAATCGCTTGATCGAAAGTTCTACACTTTTGGGCATTAAAAAGACGTATTATATTTCAGAGCATTTTTAAATAATATCCTTCTAACTTCTAACAGATTTTTTTTTACGTTCCGCCAGACTTAGATATAGGTACGTACCTGGGGGGTCTAGTCCGATGCCAGTTCCGGGCGCCGCGAGTCCAGATTGTCTTGTATTTCTTTAATTAATCCTCCAAGTATAATTACTGCCAACGCACCGCTGAAGATTGGCCTCATAAGCTAAATATCTTCTTTTTTTGATCTAGGCTTCCGTTTAATATTCACAAATCACGATGGGTCACTTGACCTTTGGCCACTGTACCGATTACTACCTGTACCTTTTATCAGGTAGGTATATAGGAATAAACGGAGTAAATTGGAGATGTAAATTGATTTCGTCCCTAGAGTCAGCTCCCAAAAATGCCTAACGTCACCACTTTCTTCTTCAATTTTCAATCAGAAGTTTTGGAAATTGGGATCTAAGAAAAGAAGATGTTTCTCCAGTTAATGCTACTGCATCTAATTTATTTCTTCCTTATTAGTGATGTTGAGTCCTCTAAAAGAACCACCGAAAAGTTTACAACAGCTCCTTATCTCGATGGCTTTCCAACAGCCTTAAGTAATGCTGTGGAATCCTTGAAGAATCCTGAAGATTTTTTCGAGTCCGAATGAGGCTTCTGAGTATTCTAATGCGATAATCGTCTTCACATAGGTCTCGTACTTTTCTTCTTCCATTTGTACTCTTGAGCAACCTTTTCATGGGGATGGGTGACCCTCAAGGTAGGGCTGTTGTTAAAAGACTACTTATATTTCAGAACAAAAAAATATGCTTTATAGTTTCCAAGAGAAAAATGTTCTGGTGCAAGGTGCAACCTTCTTTTTATCCTTTTAAATTCTTAGTTGACGGCCCCACCAACGAAGGTAATTATTTGAAAAAAAGTTCGGCCTGAGAAAAACGAGTTTCTATTTAATTGATGCAAAATAAAAATGTTTACGATAACTCCTGTGTGTAAATCAATATGCGCTGCTCAAATCAACTATGGGATGTGTTAAGCTCGTTTACCATGCTAATCAAACACCAGGGTCGGAGCCAGAATTATCACTCGATTTTTTTGTAGTCGGTTGAAAAAAAAATATGCTACTTTAGAAACTAGAGTTACGAGTCGGTAACCAGAAGGCTAACTACAAACTGAATTCGTCTCATGCTATACCAAACAAAATACTTGTCAGTCTTCATTGGCTTTGTTTACCTATACATATCACTCTCTATAACGTTCAAATTTGCATGGCCCGTGGCAGTCGTTATAGAGAGAGACTGCAGTACCTAAGAAATAGTAGTTTCTCCTTATAACGAGGGACTATGTAAATTTACTCGCTCTAAAAAGAGTTCGCTATAGCGAGGGTTTTAAAATGAGGCAGAGTTTGTCCAGGGACCGTAACGTTTTCTCGTTTCACAGAGGTTTTCGCTATAGAGAGTGACATCTGTACTCGAGTCGAAGGTTTGAAATGGGAAAGGCTTCAAAGAAAAATTCAGATTTAAGTACATCGATTCCTTATAGTATGAACAGCTATACATCAAAATATCAAAATACATATAAATTCAAATGTCAACAGTAGAAATGAATGAAAGAGATTTAGGACTCTGAGACTAACAGGCAAGAATGGCAAACTGATATTGCACCGGCTCGCTGTGGCTGCTGTCCAAAAGTAGATCTTGCTCAGTTCCTGATGTATCCCAATGAGTGGCTGGCCCGTTACCTTTAGCCCAGGTAACTACCCCTCAGCTCGTTACCTTTAGCCCAGGTAACTACCCCTCAGCTCGTTACCTTTAGCCCAGGTAACTTCCCCTCAGCTCGTTACCTTTAGCCCAGGTAACTACCCCTCAGCTCGTTACCTTTAGCCCAGGTAACTTCCCCTCAGCTCGTTACCTTTAGCCCAGGTAACTACCCCTCAGCTCGTCAGCTATTTCCTCAAAGCGAGCTGCGAGCAGGAATCCAGGGGGGTGCACATCTTCCGAGTACAAGTCAGCGTCGAGTATTTCCCCCTGTTCCAGCGTATACTCCCCTAGCTAACTACCCCTCAGCTCGCCGAGTTCCTCACAGTCAGCGATCACCAGCGCCCCGGGAGACTGCGAGCTAGGAGACCCTGTTTCTGGTGGTATAACTGACACAGGACCTGTTTTATCCTGTGGAGACGTCGTCATGGCGTCGCCACGAAGCATGCCTGGAAATTCAGCTGGAGACGACGAAGCCTCTCTTCTTCTTAACGGTGCGAACGTCTGAGCTGGCTCGAAACGGCGGAGATCTCCAGAAGAATCGTTTCGACGAACGGGCATCAAGTCAGTGGGCGGTGGCGTCGCTTCGATTCTTCGAGCTGATAAGAAATCGGAAGGACAGGGTTCGATACGACGCGTTGCGAGATGGTCTGCTGTCGAACCAGGATCGAGGCGGCGTGCCGCCATGAGTTCGCCCGGGGACTGGGCGGCGGCCTCGCCCGGCGGTGGCGTGGCGGTGAAGCAGCTCTCACTGATGGATCCGTCGGGCGTGAATAGCGAGGCGTTGGAGTGATCCTCCAGGCTGGCTGGCGAATGTTCGCCGCCTCCAGGCTTCACCAAGTTGACCGCCGCGTCAGTGGCCGCCTTTCCATCGGCTGACTTGCCGCTTGCTGTTTTGGCGCCCTGCTTACCGCTGTTTTGGTTCTTATGCTCGGCGGCCTCAGCGTTGCTGATGTTGTCTTGCTTCTTCCATTTGGTTCGGCGGTTTTGGAACCAGATTTTAACCTGTAACAATAAGAGAGTGCTTCTTGAATGAAATTCGCTTGGTCAGTTAATCAGCGGGACGACAAAGACTTCGGAAAAATGAATCAGTATCAAGATCCTATCGTGCCTAAAAGGACAATAGCAACATGAATCTGATAATGAATGAAGGAATAGTCATTTTAATTAGGTACATCACGCATCAGCAGCGGAAATAAATGTTGCCACAAGAATATACTCAGTTCCATAGAACCACTTGGCGGGTTCTTGAATGAGCGGTGTAGGTACAGGTAGGTACGTACCTACCTATTATTGTCGAGTAAAATCAACCAACCGAAACGTGTATTAGTATTTTTATAGTCTCTTTGCCTTGGTACCCATAGTAGTCCACATTATTGTACAGGTATGAAGGTATGGACCAATATATAGTTGTCACTCTTTATAATGACACTCTCTATAACGTACACCTCTCTATAGCAAGGGAACGCTACGCCCTTGACAAACCCTATATCTACAGTCACCTTTTCATGGCAAGGTCTACTCTCCGTAGTAGGTGGCGTTGGGGAAAAAATTTCAATATGTCGGGGCTAGATCCTGCGGGGTCTCTTTGCTTGGTTCAGTGCCCTGCCAAAAAAATTCCAGGAAAAACAGCCAAAATCATTAAAAAACAGATGGAAATGACTAATTTGCTCTAAATAAAACCCGATTGATCAATGGACGGGTAATAACATTGACGTCGCGTTATTGGTTGTAGGGGGTCGCACGCAGCGGTATTTGTTTTTTCGGCAGGCAATTAGACTGTTGTTTGCCATCGGAATCGGCCGAGGGGTTCCATAAATAACGATTTACAAACACTCCGCAAACCGCTCGACTATTGACATGTCATCGCTCAATAGTTGCATCAAATCACTCGGTTCGTGTATTTTTCGGTCAATCCACCCAACAAAGCGCTCTCCGGTTTCATTGATCCGTTTGAGCAAACACTGTTGCAATTCTCTCGCAGGTCAACTTTTTTTTTGGAAAAATATTTTTAGGAAAGGATTTCTCAAGGGGTTAAGGCTGAATATACATTCGCTATTTTTTTACGTTCGGACTTCAAACTTTGTGAGAAAACTATTGGATATTTAAATATTCTGAAATATAATATGCCTTTTCAACGTCATTACTCATGAGGCTATGTTGTGATTGCACGATCGGTTAATTTTGGACAAAAATCACTCGGTTAAGAAGACATATTATATTTCAGAATAAATATCCAGTAGTTTTCTCACAGAGTTTGAAGTCCAAACGTAAAAAAATAACGAATGTATATTCAGACTTAACCACTCGTTGGGAATCTCGTTTGGAATCATTGAATCTTTATGAAATCTCAGGGAATTTCGGAATTTTTGGAGTGGTTACCCCTTCGGGGTTCATCTTTATATGAATCTCGTTCGGAATCTTTGGAAATCTTTATGGAATCTCAGTGGGATCTCAAGAGTGGTTACCCCCCTCGGGATTTCTGGTTTATTTTCTATTGATATTCTTGTTTTCTTGTTATTTGTATGCACGTGTGATTTTCCACGGTTATGACGTAACTTCTTGCCTAACTAACGGCCGTTTCACGTGCGATTGACGTCCGTATAGTCGGCAGAATTTTCTTTACAAAATATGGACTACTTTCCATGCATGGGCTCCGAGTGATGCTTATAGGAACAATACTACAGTTTTGTCACTCTCTATAACGGCATTCCCTGAATCGTCTTGTATCACTCTCTATAGCGAACTCTTTAGCGACAACGGCCGTTTTAGAGACTGGGTACCTGGGTTTATGCAAGAAATCTTTTCCTTACTTTTCATTTATTGTTTTTGTTCTTGCCATAAAAACTAAGTCTTGTTTTGTGTGCAGGAACAAAAGCAAGACTAGAAACTCAGACACAGCTTAGGGACGCAGTATGAGTGAGCGTGTCATTTGTGATTTGAGTGATGATCGCTCGGAGTGATGACAGAGCCAGCTGGCACATTCTTCCCGACAGAATCAGCAATCACGCAATTGTTAGCCGCTCTGTGTTGTTGGAAAGCTATGTGAAACATATGGGAGTGAGAAATATAACACACAATGTGATACGAAACTCTTTGTGAGCTTTTTGTGCACTACTTCCGTCACACTAGTTGTGTCTGTGAACGAAAATGTGTTGTCAGTAGCTGGGCCACCTATCCCGTAGGTGACCCCCTTGAAGATGTATAGCTATCCCAGCAGCAAATAGGCCATTTCAAGGATTGTCCATCGTGCTCAGCTGGCAGCACTACCAAATACCAGCTCCACAGCCATCGAGTATACGATGGGGACCTGCAGTTTTTGGCGGGTTCCGAACCACCACAGCCTCAATTTACATTTCACTTGATACGCTGAACATATCAGAGGTGAGTGCTGTTCAGAAAAACTTTTGTTAGGATCGGGATCGAACCGGAGTGGCCTAACCTCTCAGTGTTCCGGTAAATTCGACCTATCTAAAACACACGACTATTGAGGTTGTTCCCTGACAATCTAACTAAAGCCTCGTTTATTACAAGCATTTTTTCTGGAGTAGGGAACGACTCCCCAAAATATTTATACCTATATTTAAGGGTCCGCTATACCTGACGGTGCATTTTTTGCCGCCCATAAGATTAACATTGCGAGCGGCGATTCATTTTCAAGGTTTACCCTTGGTTGGAAAGACACAAAATTTTGCCTGTACCTAGCCCTAACAATGTTCTAGGGAGTGTTCGAAGCAGATTTTCCATTTTGTTTTTTTACTGGTTTTCGAGATACAGCACTTTTCTTGAGTTATGCGATGCTAGCATTTGCAAAACAGTTGCAATAAAAGAATCCAGTGAGAAATTGGGAAATCTGCTTCGAACACTCCCTAGAACATTGTTAGGGCTAGGTACAGGCAAAAGTTTGTGTCTTTCCAACCAAGGGTAAACCTTGAAAATGAATCGCCGCTCGCAATGTTAATCTTATGGGCGGCAAAAAATGCACCGTCAGGTATAGCGGATCCTTAACAAGAAAAAAGGTAACAAACAGCACATGTATCTTCAATACGTAAACGAAAATTGTAGCAATGCTTATGGTGTCTTCATCGTCATCGCACCTACAGTTGCTACCATTTGCCACTAATTGTTATACAGAGAAGCATAAAAACATGGTAAAATAGCAAGCCCTGGGCTATTAACAACGGAGAGATGGGAGGAGGATAACTGGCTGATTACGGTTCTTCAAATGCAGCCACTTGCCATCAATTAGCCTCGCGCCTCGACGCGTTGTTTAGATCCTCCACGATTCATCTCATCGGAGATCCCACAAAGACAGAAAGAGCATAAAAGGACAAAGTGTGCTTTGTTTAGCGGAAGTGCCCTACAGTGTTGGACGATGGCATGATGGTATTTTTGATTTTATTACTTCCCCAAACACCCAAATTTTCAGGGTTATTTTAAGGTTTTCATGTTCTTTATCGGGGGAAACTGTTTGAAATGTACTTATCATTTTAACGTGACCGAGGGGTTAACCACTCGTTGGGAATCATTGGAAATCTTTATGATATCTCAGGGAATCTTGGAATTTTTTAGAGTGGTTACCCCTTCGGGGGTTCATCTTTCTATGAATATCGTTGGGAATCTTTGGAAATCTTTATGGAATCTCAGTGGAATCTCAAGGAATCTCTAGAGTGGGAACCCCCTCGAACGTCACAAATAGTTATCTATGCTCTGACTATCATGATTTCCATCAATAACAATTTTGTCGATACGTGGCTCTATAGATAGTTTCTGGCGTTAGAAAGATATATTATATTTTAGAACGTATTCTACGGACAGCAAAAACTTTGGACAAGCTTAAACGGTACCTCTGAATACTTTCTTCGGTCGGAACGCGTTTTTAACAAGCCAGAAAAAAAAATGTCGCTCACTTTGAATGGAACGCTGAACGTTGGCTCGGGCTGTTTGCGTCGACCCTTAGCCGTTCGGGAATGCTGCCACGTTGGCAGAGTCGACATGTCACTCATTTGTGACAGATTTCACAGCTTGATGAGGAATCAGCCCAGATCCATTTATCTTGCACTGGAGTTGGTTGTGATATTTGGCAGAGCTATTGCTGTGTTGTGTGACACTGACAGTGAAAGTTCCAATCTGTCTCAGTCGCGTCGCTAAGTAACCGAAATGACGCGCCCAGCAGGCCGCCTCTTTAATTGGTCCGTTGTTTCGTCACTTCTGGGTCGGGCTAGCGCTGTGGTAGGGCAAGCAAGAGGACTGAAGATCTATAGTCCAATTCAGGCTGGGAGCATACCAATTAGTCATAATTTCTTGAAGATTTTCAGTTGACGCTGATCCGGATTAGGGTTTTATATCCTATCATATCCTAAAAATGCCAATACGACCCTGAGCAGATATTTCCCTGATCAAGAAAAAGTTTTGATCAGCCCTAGATTTGCAAGAAAGTATGACTTATCGGTACGCTCCCAGCCTGACTTGGACTATAGTCCCGCAAGTTGTCAAGATTTTTCCTGGCTCTGGCCTTCACTGACTGGGGGAAAACTCAACTGACAAAATCACCACACTTTTCTTGTGCGGCGAATTATTTTCAATGTTATTCCTGGGTTAGGATGACCCAAAGTTTCAAATATAAGTACCTAGGTAGACTGGGGGCAGTGGAAAAACAGCTGAAATTAAAACGTCTATAGTGACACCACAAAATCAAGATTTTTGAACCCTATATTTTGTGCCCAACAGTGGAAGAACCACACAAATAATAAATGCAACATCGAACAAAACTGCTTACGAGAAGCTTTTCAGCCTGCAAATTCCTGATTATGTATTTCAAGTTGCCTTGCACAAGTTCATATCGGAATCGGAAATAACCCTCTCCTCACTGCACTTACGTTTGCTGAGCAGTCACTCCGTCAGCATCGCTGAAAATATTTTTAAATTGTCTTCCATCTAATGGGCGACAACTCCCCACTTCATTCAAATGCTCGCGTCAAACGTCTGGCGACGGAAACAGCTTTTAGTTTCCTGTGACGAAGAAAACTCAAACCTTGAACTGCTGAAGCCTAAGCTGCCAGAAATGAAGAGTGTCTCTCCATAAGCTCATCATAGTTATCAGCGATTGTCGCACTCATCCCAGCGATAGCTGTCGCACCAGAGACAGATGAGCGACAGCCCAAGCTATTTTGGACAGACCGAGTTATTTTGGAACGGCCAGAAGGTTTCCTTTGATGTCCCCGACTGACGGGACCTAAGGTCGTTACGAGTGGAAATAAAAAGACACGGGGTTTTACTGCGTCGTCAAGCTCGTAATTGATTTGCCGTGTTTATATAGGCTAGGACATTAAGTCCCACTTTGACGGCCGTCATCACTTGATCGGCGGGGGCCAATTGTTGAAGCCTACTGGTTTAAGTTGAGTCAATAATTGCTCGATGGGGTGGAGTCCGGGTGTTATGTACTTTGGACCGTCGCCACGGCCGGTGCTCACTTTCCAAACCTCCCGAAAATTGCGTCCCAACTTATTTTTAAAGTGATTCATACATAGTTCAATCTTCAACGGTCTGCCTGCGGTACAGGAAATCTGTAACCCCTGAAAATGATCTGTATATCACCTTTTATATGAAGGTATGGAAGGGAGAGGGAGATTAATCGCGTTTAAAAATTATTTGGAGAAGTAGATTCAAAAAACCTTTTTGAAAGCTTACTCTTGAGCCCAATGACCTAGAATCCTAAGAAGACTTTTTGTCTGAGAAAGAAACAGCGTTCTTGTCTTCTTAAATAACAGGCTAAGAAGAGGGTGCTAGTGTATAAGAGAAGGGTCTGATAGGGTCACCTTACGGAAAAAAGACGGCTAACTTGTAAGATGGCCCAGTAACAACTGTTTGCTTATACACTCCACCAGTCCTCTTCAGACAAGAAAGTGTCTCTCAGTGGCCGAGTGGTCAAGGGGTCCGCTTTGTGTCCTGAAAGGTCCGGGTTCGAATCCCGGCGGAACGGAAAAATTTTCCGCTTCCGACATGGATGTATTGGCTTCGGCCCACTACTTAAACTGGCTTCGGCCCACTCATATGCGGCTTCGGCCACTTCGGCTTAGGCCAAAAACATCTAACAAACCATACGTAATGTTCTCTGTCTTCTTACGATAATAGAGACAGTTTGGGTATAATAATTAGAAACGACGGAACCAAATCTCACCAACAGGTGACTCTTGTAAACGGATAGAAAGAGCCATTATCCTCGTCGGAGGTGACTGGGTGACTCGTGAACTGTAGCAAAGACAGAGCTAATTGTCGCCAACTGTAGCAATGACAGACACAATAGCCCCCCAGGAGCACACGATTCTCCAGTTAAGTCGTTAAGTAGGCCTCCCCGTGACCATCGTGACACAGGCTTGACAGTTAATCTCACCAGGCTTGCCGCAAGTTGTTTAGCTTCTTCGTGGATTATTGGCAGATAGTGAGGAGGGACAAGCCCGGCAGCTATAGAATCATCCAACGTGCCCAGCTGGCAGCGCTATACCAAATAACAGCTCCCCCGCCATCGAGTAAACGATGGGGACCTACAGTTTTAGCTGGGTTCCGAACCACCACAGCCTCGATATACATTTCACTTGACATACTGAACATATCAGAGGTGAATGCCGAGCAGAAAAACTTTTTGGTAGGATCGGGATCGAACCGGTGTGACCCGGCTCTCACTGCTCCTCAAAAGTCGACCATTTAGTCCACTCGGCTATCGAGGCCGTTGGAGGATGTTCTTATATACTCACCTACGTCACGTGGGAAAATTGTTTGAAAATGATTCTTGGTGTCACCCTGTCACTCTAACTAGGTGAAACGGAATTTTCTCCGGCGAATTTATGAACGACAAGCCCCGACATAAGTCTGAAGTCTGAAGTCGATAAACTGATGCACGATGCCATGTGAGGCAATAGGGAATGATTTGCAGCGATATCAGTCGATAAGTCGCGCTAGACGCTTCGCTTCTAATTGGCCGAGAAAGGTCGTTGGTGTTCAGAGCACGAACGCCATTGGTTGCTTCTCACGACAACCAGAGGCGCAAAAAGAAGAGATAGGTACAGTGTGTTAGGAATAACTGTTCAAGAAAGCAGCTGTTGTTGCTGAACAATTAATTTTTGCTGAGTAAGTTTTTTTGCTGGGACCAACCCCAGGCACCGTCTTAGTACAGGATAGGGACCTACAGTTTTAGGTGTTCTGAACCACTATAGCCTCATTTTTTTTTTTTTTAACGCGCGACGTTCAGAGGACATATATATATATTTTTTTTTTTTTTTTTTTACGTTTTGTTGACCTTGTCCCACCAAAAATAGGTGGAACTAAAGTATAAAACGCCTGGTTGTCCAGTTAAATTACAAATTTAGAAATTCCTCTAAACTATAAAAAACATTTTCAAGTAAATATGATTTTAGCAATTTTTATATGCGCCGGTGAGTTGGTTTGTTAGATGTTTTGGCCAAAGCCGAAGACGCAGTGGCCGAAACCGAATATAACTAGGCCGAAGCCAGTTTAGGGGTGGGCCGAAGCCAATTATTGGCTTCCGCTTCCGCTTCCGACATGGACGTATTGAATACATCCATGTCGGAAGCGGAAAATTTTTCCATTCCGCCGGGATTCGAACCCGGACCTCTCAGGACTCAAAGCGGACCCCTTGACCACTCGGCCACTAGGCACACCCCACAGCCTCATACCTTTCACCTGAGACGCTGAACTCGGCTAAACACTACAGAAATTTCTTGATAGGGTTGGGATAGAACCTGTGTCCTGTGTGACCCAAGTCTCAGTTCTTCTTTAAAGACACCTATGCTACAGCTATAGTCTATAGTACAGTGGTCATTTGGGATGCAGCCCGTTTGCGCAGGCGCTAATTGCGCCACACATCGCCTTGTTAGCGATCTGGAACCATCTTGCTTCGGTGTGACCAGAATCACTTTCATGTTTTTTCCATCTTTACTCTGAAATCAATATCAAAACCACCGCTCGCATTAGCTTCCCGTCATGCTTCATTCATGAGTTACGGACGATAGGTAGGGAGCAGATTTGTATCCGCAATGACTTTACGTCGTTGTAATTTTTCATTGATATCTTTTCTACCTATATTATGGTTCCTATAAAGACTGTTCTATATAGTGCCCCCCTAAAAGTATACTGTAGGGTTATTCTCCCGAAAAAGAAAGTTAGTGGATTTCACCATCCACAATCATAACGATAGCTAGTGGACTTTTAACAGCAAGATAAAGTTCCGGCGACAGAATAAGTAGTATAGGCTTCTTATTTCAGGACTGATAGTGATAGTTGAGGTAAAATTTCCGTCCGTAATCGTCCGGAGTTTTTTCAGCTAAATAGCTTTTGGGACCTCTACTTGAAAGTGATTATTTGATTAGAATGAAATCCCAACGGTAGCCTGCTGTATTGAGCTCCCTGTAGGGAATATTTTGTTCACTGTCTATTGTGAAAATATGACCCATGTGTTCCCAACCACGCCTTGTAATATCGCTGGAGCTAGCATTCGAACCCACACCTCTCGATTTACCCGGACGGCCATTTTGGACCGCCATCCCCGGACGGCCATTCCCGGGCGGCCATTTTGGACTGCCATTCCCAAACGGCCATTTTGGACTGCCATTCCTGGGCGGCCATTTCGGACTGCCATTCCTGGACGGCCATTTCGGACTGCCATTCCCGGACGGCCATTTTGGACTGCTATTCCCGGACGGCCATTTTGGACTGCCATTCCTGGACGGGCGTTTTGAACGGCCATTCCCGGACGGCCATTTTGGACTGCCATTCCTGGACGGGCGTTTTGAACGGCCATTCCCGGAATTACGGATTTTGGATTATCGCCTTGGAGTGCCACCCCCGGACTACCATTTTTAGACCCCAGTGAGGAGAGTCCTTATCTACTACCGAGGGGGTAGCCACTCCAGAGATTCCTTGAGATTCCATGAAGATTTCCAAAGATACTCAACGATATTCATAGAAAGATGAACCCCGAGGGGGTTAACCACTACAAAAAATTCCAAGATTCCCTGAGATTTCATAAAGATTTCAAATGATTCCCAACGAGATTCCCAACGAGTGGTTAACCCCTCATCTACTAGGTACTAACTATTTGATAGGTACCTAGGTACTATTTCCTGAAACATTATTTATTGATTTCAAATTTTGACCGCTCAGGACTTCTATTACTTTTACAATTTTGTTTGCGCAATTCCTGACGCTAGTGTGGGACAGACATAGCATTAGTAATGGGATGTACAAATAACATAGGGAGCAGTACAAATGACCGCTCCTGCTCGTGTTCAACATCTAAACATATCCATTATGGGAGCAAGTGTCGGCTACTCCGTAAATTGGCCTTACTTTACGCTTCACGACTATACTTGCTTTTATTACCTACCTGTACCTGAAGTTATAGATACCTATACCTGGTTATATGGTTATGATGACAGGCACGTGTCCAGAAATAGGTCATGGAGGGAGGGGGGCCTTGAAAAAATAAAAAATACAGAAGCAAAACACCGAGAGGTTAACCACTCCAGGAATCTTGTTGGGAATCTCGTTGAGAATCTCAGGAAATCTTTGTGAAATCTCAGGGAATCTTGGAAATTTCTGGAGTAGTTAACCCTTCGGGGTGCATCTTTCTACGAATCTCACTGAGAATCTCAGAAAATCTTTGGAAATCTACATGCAATCTTAGGCAATCTCTGGATTGGTTACCCCCTCGCACAACACCCATGCAGGATCGAGTCCCGATTTATCAAGATTTTTTCCTGAAGGGTGCCTTCCCCAGTTGTGCGAAAACTTGACTTTCGTGCGTGATCCTTCCCAAATCACCCCTTTCGAAAGGTGGGACTATTATACATTTATTGAGAATAATAAACAGACGAGATATGGCGATATAACTGAGATGACAGATTTTTGACAATCGCTGGTCTGCGGGGTGACGGCTGTCACACCTCTAATGGCTACCACAGAATGATTGATGTCTGTGACGAAATACATAAAAACCTACTCAGGTTCATCAATATAATATAGATGGGAAAGAGACATGCACATATACCTACACTGAAAACTGAATTTTACAAATACTGTTTTGATTTTGGTGTACCTAATTGAAAAGATTCGAAAAAAAAAAACCAAAAGAAAATCGAAAAGCCAACTGCTGGAGGTTCCTTGCGTTGGAAAATCTTTGGTTGTTCTCATCGTACCTATGATATCTCAATTGATTCTGGTATTTACACCGCCATTTTTTATCGTTCGATAATATTCTTTCTCCAGTAGAAGCTAAACATAGTGTGCTTTTAGCGAAGCCAGAAATATCGAATGACCGTGCAGGTACCATTACCAAAACTCGCATATATAGGTAATCGATCCTAGAGCTTTAAATCGATATCGAATTATTAAGAGGCATAGTAGCTCGTATAGATTGTTGATTGGAGGGGATGACTGTTTTGAATGGGCCCATCGCTACACTGAGTGTTGAAACCACCAATGGGGCATAAAACGTTAAAAATAAACCATTTTATTGCCCCGAAGAAATATGTGTGATTGCCGCGAGAAACAACCTCTTATACTAGTCAGGGCCGGGACCAGTCCGTATACTTCAATGTTGATTGACAAAATGTATCCGCTGTTAAGTGCCAGTTAGGTTATTCAGAGGTCTATAAGCTCATCATTGCACTAACCTTCTTTTAAATTTAACTACCTACGTGGTACTAACATTTGGTATACAGATAATTAAGACTGAACATGCAGTTACTAAACTATTGGATATTTAAATGTTCTGAAATATAATTTTACTTTTTAATGACCAAAATTATGACAGGTCAAGGGCCATTTTCATCAAGAAAAATCAAATTCAAATCAAGCTGATTTGAATCAGTTGCTATGGTAATCAACAAACTCGAGTCTCGCTATTGGTGTTGCTAGGGTAAAATTCGATTTTTATTTCAAATCAACGTTGATTTTTCTCGGTAAAAACGGCCCTTAGTATGTTGTGATTTTACGATTGAGTGATTTTTGTCAAAAAAAAATTTGTCCGAAATTAACCGATCGTAAAATCACAACATAGCTTGTTAATTTCGGCAGTTAAGAAGAGATATCTTTCGTCATAAAGTGTGCATACAAAAACGTAAATAAGCACGATTGTGTGGTCGCTCTTAAAATTAAAATATTAAGTTTTGTAGCTACCTACGGCCCTGTTGCAAGAGAACTCTCACAATGAAGTGCTCAACAACAATAAATAGTGAGAATGAGTTTTATTACTTAAACTTGACGAAGGGGCCGGGGGGAGGCGCCAATAAAAACAACATTAAAAAAGAAGTGTCGCGCTCTAAGGGAGTTGAGGCCGTATAGCGGGCCTGTTGTTATGTTCGATATTATGGTATTATGAGCATATTTATGGCATTTATCGTTTGCCCTAATGGGCCGCAGCAAACGCACAGAGTCGTTATTGATGTTCACTCAAATCTGGAAATGAATGCTTTTATTACATTTTTATTGTGACCAGTTTCATTTATCATGGTTAACACCATCAATCTCGAAATTTTCCCCTCATTTTCACGGTTTTGTGATTTTGGAGGGAACGGTCAACGAGTCGATCCATTTTAGTCAAAAATGATTTTCATTGTAAGTCGCAGTTTTAAAAAATCGTGATATGATTTAGGTTAGGTTAGGTTATGGGAAAATTTTAAATTTCGGAAACATGGAAAATGGTATTTCGTTCTTCTTGTTACCTAACAATTCTCTATCGGTTACTTATAGATAACTAACTATACCTATTCTGTTTTTGGAATAAAAGTGCAGAGCGCTGAGCATACAAGTAACTAAGGGTGCGTCCCACCATGCCCAGTTAAAATTAAACTGGAGATTTACCATGTTAAATTTAACTTTAAAATTAAATTTAACATGGTAAACATAGGACAAAATCTCCAGTTTAATTTTAACTGGGCATGGTGGGATGCACCCTAAGTTATCAAAAAATTCGATTATAAATTATAGAGCCTTCCGCTATTTCCCGCCAAAAAACATACCTATTCCTTGACCAGTGACAGGATTTGAGATGGAAACATTTTTTGGCGTGAAAGTACCTATTTTTTTTTCCTGAAACGGAGCGAAGAATTTTTTGAAAAGTTCGTGAAGAGTCAGGTTCTATTCAGATTTAACAGGGCAGAGAATCATCCTAAACCGAGGGGGTAACCACTCCAGAGATTCCTTGAGATTCCACTGAGATTCCATAAAGATTTTCAAAGATTCCCAACGTAATTCATAGAAAGATGAACCACGAAGGGGTAACCACTCCAAAAAATTCCAAGATTCCCTGAGATTTTATAAAGATTTCCAATGATTCCCAACGAGATTCCTAACGAGTGGTTAACCCCTCGTCCTAAACTGAAACTGGAACAGTCTAAATCGAAAGATGTATCCAATACCGCAGTGCTGCATGACTTTTGAATCCAGTCAAATAAAAATAATGTGCACATTAGTTGGTAACAATTCACCCCGACCCGCTTAACCGCGGCTCTCCAAAAACCATTCAATAAACACAATATCCATTAAATTAATATACGTAACCCCCCTCCGTCCCCCTTGCTTTCTGCGGTGGGAAAATGAAACCGCAATGAAACTGAGAACAGCTGCGAGTAGAACGGGTGGTTGCGCTCGGCTCGCTAAGGCAAATCAGGTGAGTCACACGATTGAGCCCAAAAAAGGGGAGGGGGGATTCCCCCGTTTTGGGTCAAAGGGCACCCGAGCTTTATTCCGCCTTGATTACATCTCGATCCCAAAACATCCTCAGCAAAACCCTTTTGATATTTGGGATCGCTTATCAAACCCCATTCAAAGTCATTGGCTCATCAAGGTTTATTTGCATTCAGCTTTGAACTGTCGTGGGAAAAATTGCCACTTTGTGTGAAACGTCCGATTATATACTTTGAAAAGACAGCTTTCATTTTGTACTTTACTCCATACTTTTTTACTCAGTGGTTCAGCGACTACTGACAATACCGTCTCCCGTCTGTGGTCTTAATGTGAGAGACTGAGGGTGCGTCCCACCATGCCCAGTTAAAATTAAACTGGAGATTTTTTCCTATGTGTACCATGTTAAGTTTAACTTTCCACGTCTATAGAACGAAACTTCAGGAATGAAAAATTGAATCTCTCTAGTACTCGTACTCATGCACTAGCTTTTTTGTCTGTAGAACTTAAATTTTTTAGCTGCCGTTCTTGGAAAACCTTGATTGTTTTTCGTTACAACGTTCTGATCATTACCTACGTTTCATAACCCCCAAAAAAAATTCAACACACAGGTTCTCCTCCAAAAACAGACACGGCATCACAAAAAGCTTGACGTTGTTGGCGTTTTTGCAGTGTGGGAAAGAGCAAATAGTCTGTTTAGTATATAGAGGAGCCGTGAAGTAATTGGTACAGCGTGCGCCCCTACCGGATGTTTCTAACAGCGCTCAGACAAACGCACCCCGGCACGCAACCCCCCGCTTATGGGGCGTCAGCATGGCGACAGCAGCGCGTGCCGTCGTAGTGCACTTCGGCTACCCCACTTAATGCCAGGGGTGCTGTTGAAAGAGAGGTGGTTGTGTAGGGTTGCCACCCTAAATAGCTTGTCTGCTCAATTATTGAATCACTTAAAGTTCTTTTTACTTTCTCTTATATTAAGGAGTAATTATATGGTGCCTCCAGCTAAATTATACCTCCAGGTAGGTACCGCTAAACAGCCTCGATAGCTTAGTAGCCTCCAGAGGAACATAGAGCCACACCGTTTCGATCCCAATCCTACCCAAAAGTTTTTCCAAGGGGGTAACCACTCCAGAGATTGCTTAAGATTGCATGAAGATTTCCAAAGATTTTCAGAGATTCTCAACGAGATTCGTGGAAAGATGCACCCCGAAGGGTTAACTACTCCAGAAATTTCCAAGATCGCCTGAGATTTCATAAAGATTTCAACGTTTGTCTGAGATTCCCAACGAGATTCCTGGAGTGGTTAACCCATCAAGTTTTTCTGATCGGTATTACGTTGAAAATATCACATATGTAAACGCGGATCAGAAAAACTTTGCTAGTATCGGGATCGAACCAGTATGATCCGGCTCTCAATTTTTCTCTAAAGTTGATGACCACTCGGCTATCGAGGTTGTATAGGTATACGTATGTGGGTAAAAAACATAGGTCCCGTGAGTAGAAACACTTCTGTGTATGTTTTTCCTCAGATAGGTAGCTACAAATGGCAGATACGCCCAGTACTAATGGTTTCGACGAAGAGGTCGCAAAGTTCAAATGCTTGAGCCTGCGGGGTGTAACTATGCCAGCCTTAATCGTTAATCCGCCACTAACCCGAAGTCTAATAATGGTCTAATTCGTGTAACTTGAGTAATTTGACCGATTTCATCTACCCTTATCGGACTGCAAACAATTTGGTGAATGCCGAGAGCGCTGAGAGCTGTTCCTGGACTAACCACCAATTATCTAACTGGAGTTTTTATAACCAGTGGATGCAGTTAAACTCTTTTATCCCACTAAAGTTGTGAGATTACGGTTCAGTCTATCTCTCTATTATGCGATAGGGTTAAGAGGACGCTATACCTGACGATGCATTTTTTGCCGCCCATAAGATTAACATTGCGAGCGGCGATTCATTTTCAAGGTTTACCCTTGGTTGGAAAGACACAAAATTTTGCCTGTACCTAGCCCTAACAATGTTCTAGGGAGTGTTCGAAGCAGATTTCCCAATTTCTCACTGGGTTCTTTTATAGCAACTGTTTTGCAAATGCTAGCATTCCATACCTCAAGAAAAGTGCTGTATCTCGAAAACCAGTAAAAAAATGGGAAATCTGCTTCGAACACTCCCTAGAACATTGTTAGGGCTAGGTACAGGCAAAAGTTTGTGCACCGTCAGGTATAGCGGACCCTTAACCACTCCAGGAATCTCGTTGGGAATCTAAGGCAATCATTGGAAATCTTTATGAAATCTCAAGGAATCTTGGAAATTTCTGGATTAATTAACCCTTTAGGGTGCATTTTTCCACGAATCTCGTTGAGAATCTTAGGAAATCTTTGGAAATCTTCATGCAATCTCAAGCAATCTCTGGAGTGGTTAACCCCTCGCTATTATGTCTAAGAAGATAGACGCTTTGATTGAGAAAGAAACAATGTTCGGGTCATCTAAAGTAACAGGCTAAGAAGATTGTTCAGGATTGTATACCTATGAATAACATCGTTCTTATAGGGTCATCTTAAAAAGTTAAGTGTCCACTCCCGAACTATCTTCTTAGCCTGTTTATTTAGAAGACCGGAAAATTGTTTCTATCTTGAACAAAGTCTGTCTTCTTAGAAGTAGAGACTGAAAAAAACAGGACGAGAAAAAATAGAACTTCTATACCCGAAACGCCAACATTTTTGGAATAGAACTGAATGAAATTTCACACAAAATCGTTTTAAGGGGAAATACACCCATTTGGTTCGCAATGCTACGTACTTCAAGCCCTACTCCGAAGTTACAGGGCGAGTGAAAAGTGTTTATAGGGGGATGTAAACCTGAGACTCTTTGTCGTGAGGTAGTGTTGTATTTTTGCATGAAATGGAGTAATAAGCCCACAGGAGCGATTTTAAACAGTCAACTACCAGTCCACATGTTTTTTTGACAGATCGCGAAAACACAACACTACCTCACGCGAAATATTTTTTTGTAACGTTTCGGATTAAAACAGTATGATTTTATCGTCACATTTAGTAGAAAAGCTTGATAAATGTTTGTAATATTTACCGCCGCCATGTTACATGTTGACAATTTTTATTTCACTTACGGAAGTTCGTAATTGCAACACCATTTCTCTACTTTTTCTCCTGTAAAAGCTAAACATAGTGTCCTACTTTCACTCGTTCGTTTCGCGTTCAAATAGCACACTATGTTTAGCTTTTAGAGTAGACACAACCGATACGATATTGCAATTACCAGTCTCCGGTGGTACTAAAATGTAAACATTACTTTTGTCGAATATTTACTTTCGCACAGTGGTTTTGGCGGAGTTCGTCGAGAATGTATGGTGGCCCTTAACTCCAAATATTTTTTTTTGACATTTTGGATAATTATTTTTGTATTTCATTTTGAACATCAGCAGTCGGAACTCCATTTTACCGTAATATCCAAAAAAATAATAAGGATTTCAAAACAAAGCGTAATTTTTGGCGTGTCTGAACGTTCGATAAAGACTACAGCGGCACAATTTGACGATAATCACGAATGAGTCATCCAATTTACGGAGGAAAGTGCCCTCCGTAGTCAGCGAAAAGCCTTCAACCCTTAAAGGGAGTCAATAGAAGAGTTGTACACTCCCCTCTTCCAGAGGCGGCTCCTGCTTTTCGGTAAATTATATAATAGGGAACTACCTATTGTAGTCGTCTCAGTAGTCTCACTTTCTTCACAGTATTTCGTTTTATGGGGTGGTTTTGTTTTCACTTATAGGTGTTGCAGGGTATTAAATGCATGTACAATATCACCTATAATAAAAGCCTTAGCTATTCTGGATATTACCATGTCTAGTACTATATCGGAGCAATCAAGTTTAAACAGAGAGCTCTGAAATATAATTGGCTTTTTAACATCCGACAGAACAGGCTATGTTGTGATCGAATGCTTGTGGAAAAAATTTTTATTGACAAAACGACTCGATCATAAAATCAAAACTGTCCTCAAAAAATTGTTGAAAAAAATTCTGATCATAATTTTTTCCATGAATTGGTATTTTGCAAAAGCAAAAATCTTCCTCCTCCTGACTTTCCTGTGGGTTTTGAAACCCTCCAGCTCATATAGCACGAGCCGCCACTGCGTCTTCCTTTTCTTCCCCCACCACCCCCGGTTCTCCCCCTCTCAACTTGCAACCAGGATCGCTTTTCCAATTAAACATCATAAGGGTGCGGCAGCTGCTATATTGAGCCGCACTGATTACTATCAAATGCTTTCGGTTATTAGTACGATTTGTGAATTTTAGAGGTTGTCCCTTCTGATTATGAACTAAGGTAACAGTGTGACGTAATGCCATTAGAACCAATTGGAGCCTTTTGTCTTGAAGCGGTGATCAGTTTTTGTCAGGAGAACCCTGCTACCTAATATACCTGTATAAGGTATGGGTCTTGGATTGTTTAAACGAAATTTCAAGAGTCATTTTGTTTTATTTCTTATTATTTTGGGCATGCCTCTTAGCGGCCAAGCTGTCAAGGGGTCTGACTTGTGATCTGAGACATCTAGGTTCAAATTCCGGTTTAAGTAATGTTTTCCGCATAAGGCTGAATATGTACATTCGCTATTTTTTTACGCTTGGACTTCAAACTTTGTGAGAAAACTATTGGATATTTAAATATTCTGAAATATAATGTGTCTTTTTATTGTCACTACTCATGAGGCTATGTTGTGGTTTTACGATCGAGTGATTTTTGTCACAAAAAAAATTGTCCAATATTAACCCTTATGTCCTTAAGGCATGGACAATAAAATCAGGGTGTAGAATGTATTGTTTTGGTCCGTGTTTTTTTATGATTAGTCTGATTCTGACCACGCTAAACCTTAACCCCACTTGTCTGTTTGAACGTGTGGATGAGCACTGTGCTGATGATGTAATGAAGAGGGGTTATTTTCAGTCCTTTGAGAGTTCCCAGCGGCAAGCTATATACCTATATCCCCTTTGCATACACGGTAACCGAGTGTGAAACCAGCACTTTATCTAAATAGGTGTGATTGATACGCTACGACTCATTGATCTTATACCGTGTCATTACACTCACCTACTGGGGAAACATCGCAACTAAACAAAACCATCGGAAAATTTTTTCTGTTTTTCTTTTCGTTTTATAACACAATCAGTGTTCAGTGTTCTATTTTTAAGGGCCACTATACATTCTCGACGAACTCCATCAAAACTATTGTTTACGTATTAGTACTGCCGGAGACTGGTAGGTAATTGTAATATCGCTATTGGTTGTGTCTACTCTAAAAGCTAAACATAGTGTGCTATTCGAACGCGTGACGAACGAGTGAAAGTAGGACACTATGTTTAGCTTTTACAGGAGAAAAAGTAGAGAAATGGTGTTGCAATTACCCACTTCAATAAGTGAACTGAAAATTGTCAACACGGCGACGGTAAATAGTACAAACATTTATCAAGCTTTTCTACTAAATGTGACGATAAAATCATACATGCTCTAGCCCGAAAGTTAAAAAAAAATATTTCGCGTGAGGTAGCGTGGGGTTTTCGCGATCTGTCAAAAAAACATGTGGACTGGAAGTTGACTGTTCAAAACCACTCCTGTGGGCTTATTACTCCATTTCATGCAAAAATACAACGTAGCCTCACGACAAAGAGTCTCAGGTTTACATCCCCCTATAAACACCTCGCCCTGTAACTTCGGAGAATGACTTGCAGTAAGTAGCATTGCAAAACAAGTACGTGTATTCCACCTTATTATTCTTTCTTGAGCTGTTAACATTGTGAGGAGACGGTATATAAGTGAGGAGAGGGTAGGTATGCAAGGCAGGGCATCCTCCGACGGCCTCGATAGCCGAGTGGACTAAATGGTCGACTTTTGAGGAGCAGTGAGAGCCGGGTCACACAGGTTCGATCCCGATCCTACCAAAAAGTTTTTCTGCTCGGCATTCACCTCTGATATGTTCAGCATTTCAAGTGAAATGTATATCGAGGCTGTGGTGGTTCGGAACCCACCTAAAACTGTAGGTCCCCATCGTTTACTCGATGGCTGGTGAGCTGGTATTTGGTAGTGCTGCAAGCTGAGCACAATGGATAGTTCTTGAAAACGGTCTAGTTGCTGGGCTTGTCCCCCCCAACCCTCTGCTGCTGCTAAGGCAGGGAACCGTTTTAAGAGCTCGGAGTGGGAGCGTTGAGCATTTGCCGTGTTTACGCCTCGTTATACGAACGAAAGCAAACAAATCGTTAAGGGGAGCACACACGTTAAGTGAGCCACCCCTCCCCGCTATAAGGGGAGCACACACGTTAAGTGAGCCACCCCTCCCCGCTATAAAACGGTTATTTGTATTCCTGCATTTTCACTACAACCCATTCTACAAAACTCAAACTCATTGGCGTTATGCAACGACCTATATTACAACAGACCGATTACCGGCACCCTTTTTCCGAACTATCTTAAGGGCCACCATACATTCGCTATTTTTTACGTTCCGATTTCAAACTTTGTGAGAAAACTATTATTGGATATTTAAATATTCTGAAATATAATATGTCTTTTAACGTCACTGCTCATGAGGCTATGTTGTGATTTCACGATCGGTTAATTATGGACAATTTTTTTGGTGACAAAAATCACTCGATCGTAAAATCACAACATTGCCTCATGAGTAATGACGTTAAAAAGACATATTATATTTCAGAATATTTAAATATCCCATAGTTTTCTCACAATGTTTGAAATCGGGAAGTAAAAAAATAGCGTCAGAATCACACCCGCCAGTAGGTAGTGAAAGCCAGGTGTCTATTAGGGCTGAGTAGGCGAAAGGCCAGGCAAGATTTACACGAAAAAATCTTGAACTCTTCAGTGATTTCAGAAGTCCTAAAGCCTTAAAAAAAGAGGTACAAATATCCCTAAAGTAGTCGAAATGAAACGTTGAAAAAGGTAAAAGGTATATTTTTAGGGTTTCTTTGGGGTAAGAGCGTGTGTGGGGTCCTCTTTGAAACCCCCAGCCCACGAAGCTTTAGGCTTACTACCCGAAAAGGCTTTTTTGGAGGAATGAGGGAACCAGGATCTTTCAACTGACACAACCTTTCACAAAAATGAATTCTTTACCTTATTTAACCGTTTTATCAATTATGAAAATAATTCAGCCCCTGGCACCCAGCCAGCCATCAAAGAATTACTGAAAAATCCTCATCTCACCCCACGTCCGCCTCTCGAACCTTTTGTCTTTCAAATGAATTCAAGTTCCTTTTACATTTAATATTTCTCGGAGGAAAGGCACAATTTGCCAGATTGTAAGCTATAATTTAGAAATTAATTTAGAAACAGAACGTGAATTAAATTAAAATACAACTGTTTCATATTTCTAGGTCACCAGGGGAATAAACAAAAATAATTCCAAAAAATTTGTTTTCACTTTCCTATAGGTAAGTATATGGAGTACCTATACAGGAAAGTATAGTGATCGAGCACCCAATGGGGACCTACAGTTTTAGATGGGTTTCATATATTTCGCTTCATACGCTGAATATATATTTAATATAGGTAGAGACTGAGTAGCCAATAAAGATTCGCCTCGCCTCGGCAATAATTGTGAAACAAGCAGAGAAATCTTGAAATAACGGTTCGGAAACCTTTTAAAACGCTTTTAAAAAACCAATAAAAGCGGTTATTAAATAAAATAACCAATAGAATTAGCATGAGAAGTTGGAATATAATAAGAAAGAGACTGGAGAAGAGAAGAGGGAGACGGTCATTAAAGTCATCAGCCTCCGCCGCTCTCGGCTCGCAGCCTCTTAACTAAAAAAGCATCAAATTACATCCCCCTCCCGAGCTACCCCCCTTCTTGAGCCTTCATTCTTTTGCCGTTCATTATTCCCCCTGATCCCCGCGGAACCTTTCAAACGATCGACGGCGCTTCCAGCAGTCCCATCGACGTCGCCTTAATTGGGCTCCTCTCTTGACGAATATCTTTTTTGGAAAAAATTGACTTTCAATTTTTTGTTGTGGCTCATTATTTTTTCGCTCGTAGCCCATCTTATTCTTGGATGAGGGTGATGTTTTCTGCACACTTTGTGAGGAAACTATTCGATATTTAAATGTTCTGAAATATAATATCTCTTGTTAAAGTCATAAATTTATAAATTATGTTGTGATTTCACATTGTTTTATTTTGGACAATTTTTTTGTTGACAAAATTACTCGATCGTATATAAAATCACATCGTAGCCTCATAATTTATGACATAAATAAAAAGACATATTATGTTTCAGAACATTTAAATATCCAATAGTTTCGTCATAAAGTGTGCATAAAAAAACGTAAACAAACACGATTGTGTGGTCGCTCTTCATATGTGTTCACATTACCTGGGATTTGTATATCGTCTGATAAAGCCTTAAGGCAGCCTTAAATAAAATATGAGAAAGAACCGAAAGTATATAGTGCCCCAAATGTACCGTCCATGACTGTGAAAAAACATTATAGATATGCTGACTCAGCACCGTGTATGATAATTTTTCAGGTTTTTTTCTGCGTAGATTTCCAAAGAAACAATTCCCTTATATATTATTTATTTACTTCCTTGTTCTTTGCTCACTACTATAGTTAGGGAGGAACTGATACATAACTCCAGTAAGCACTAACCTGCTCTGATATAGCGTGTGCTGAATGCCAGTACTTAGCCAGAAAAACTTTTCAGCAAACATAGAATATACCTAGGTAGTTTGAGCACTGGGTAAGTGGTGTTCAAGTTGGGGGTAAGTTGCTGAATCAGCGTATGGCGAGGGGTAGCGCAACACGCTACGTGACTTTCGAAAGTGGACCCTACTCATTTTGTGCACGACGGGTTGTGAATAAAATATTGCACAGAAAGTGGAAAATCTGGTAGAAGTCTCCCAAAGAAGGAATGCATACAGTGTTCCTCGCACGTTCAACTATTTAAAACTTTGTAAATAATTTCTGTATTGTTCAGGGTGGTGCTTGGTGCTTACAAAGATATCAAGGCTATAGGTACCTAAGTTATCTAGAAATTTTTAATGTTTATTTGACTGACAGTAGTCGTTAACCGAGTCTGTTTTGACTTTCGACCCAAGGGGCATGGATATCACCACGAATATTCATTTGGCTTCGACCAGCAATCTGTTTCTTTGGGTAGGGGTGGTTGGCACCAATAGGTACGTAAATGTGCCTTAAGGCTGAATATACATTCGCTATTTTCGACTACACGTACTTGGTTCGCAATGCTAAGTACTTCAAGCCCTACTCCGAAGTTACAGGGCGAGTGGAAAGTGTTTATAGGGGGATGTAAACCTGAGACTCTTTGTCGTGAGGTAGTGTTGTATTTTTGCATGAAATGGAGTAATAAGCCCACAGGAGCGATTTTAAACAGTCAACTACCAGTCCACATGTTTTTTGACAGATCGCGAAAACACAACACTACCTCACGCGAAATATTTTTTTGTAACGATTCGGACTAAAACAGTATGATTTTATCGTCACATTTAGTAGAAAAGCTTGATAAATGTTTGTACTATTTACCGAAGCCATGTTGCATTTTGGCAATTTTTATTTCACTTACGGAAGTGGGTAATTTCAACAGCATTTCTCTACTTTTCTCCTGTAAAAGCTAAACATAGTGTCCTACTTTTACTCGTTCGTTTCGCGTTCAAATAGCACATTATGTTTAGCTTTTAGAGTAGACACAATCAATACGATATTTCAATTACCAGTCTCCTGTTGTACTAAAATGTAAACATTAGTTTTGTCGAATATTTACTTTCACACAGTGGTTTTGGCGGAGTTCGTCGAGAATGTATGGTGGCCGTTAAGTTTAAAAAAAATGATGCGACCGGATTGAAAATGAAAGAAAGGAATGGAAAGGGTAATTTAGAGCCGCCGGACGTCACAGTCACAAAAGAAAGTCAAAAGACAAAAAGTCACCCTACAATGTCGCTAGAGGGTGGAAGTGACGGAATGAGATAGAAAAATAGCATCCCCCTCAGAGGGGTGAGCAGTGCGCCCATGAATCACCCCTGTCTCAGTGCCTGGACACCGCCATTTGTAAAGCTCAGCTAGCTACATGAACTGTTTTGTAAGGTGCTACCTGTCAGCGTTTTGTATGAATTAAGAGTGACGATTCAAAAGTTGCTAACGTCTTTTCGTGGAAGCTGTTGGATTTTTCTTTTTGGTTTCTTTGAGGTTTTGGGGGGGGGGGGACAAGCCCAGCAACTAGACCGTTTTCAAGAACTATCCGTTGTGCTCAGCTGGCAGCACTACCAAATACCAGCTCCCCAGCCATCGAGTAAACGATGGGGACCTACAGTTTTAGTTGGGTTCCGAACCACCACAGCCTCGATATACATTTCACTTGACATGCTGAACATATCAGAGGTGAATGCCGAGCAGAAAAACTTTTTGGTAGGATCGGGATCGAACCGGTGTGACCCGGCTCTCACTGCTCCTCAAAAGTCGACCATTTAGTCCACTCGGCTATCGAGGCCGTCTTTGGTTTCTTTAGTTAGGAGTATATTTTTTTGTCGACGAGAAAATGGGTACTGGAAAATTCTCAACTCTGTGTAACGACACCACCTATAACGGAAACCTCTCTATAGCGAACATGGTTCAGTGACGGACGTTGTAGAGAGAGAATTTTGTAGGGGGAGCCATTATAAAAGAAAAAGAAAAATTTCTGCTCTTCTGCCCAATCCCATGATGTAGAAAAATATTTTCACAGAAGTGTTAAAATCTAATAATTTACTAACTACTTTCCAGTAAAACCACCTTGGTAGTTTTTGAAACACGGACTCCAAAATCCATGAAAGTAAAAAAGGCTCTTTTTAGTGGAGAATAAAATGAAAAGCATCCTTGAAACATAAAAATGTAAAATTAGTAAGTTAATGTGCCCGTTTGAGTAAGAGGACGATAAAATGTTTAAGAGTCGCTTGGGTGTTTTTGAAACAGTGTCACGGTGTTTACTGATTATTACATTCTATCCTCCTTTCTCCTGTACTTCCTCTCGCATACTCTATCTCTCTTATCTTAGTTTTCCTGCTTTCCTTACGTCTTTTTCGTACCTTAAGGCGACTTCACACAAGACGCTGGAGATTTTAAGGGGAAACAGAGAGCTAGAGGTTTGTTAGTTATATTTCAGTTAACAAACTTACTGTCAGTTAACAGTTATTTAAGTCCAAGGGGTTAACCACTCCAGAGATTGCTTGAGATTGTTAGAAGATTTCCAAAGAGTTCCTGAGATTCTCAACGAAATTCGTGGAAAGATGCACCCCGAAGGATTAAATACTCCAGAAATTTCCAAGATTCCCTGAGATTTCATAAAGATTTCCAATGATTGCCTGAGATTCCCAACAAGATTCCCAACGAGATTCCTGGAGTGGTTAACCCCTCGGTTAAGTCTGTTCCATAAATAATTAAACGATTAACAATCCAGAAAACAGTTTCCTAAAAAAATAGACAGAAAAAGTTCATTCTGGTGTCATGTGCTTTTTGAGATTCAGACCAATTGTTACCGTCAATGCGACGCAGCCTATTTGTGGCTAAAAGACAATATCTAACACATTATCAGCGATAAGGTTCAAACCATCATATCTGGAAATTTTTTTTAGTCACTTTTTGTTCAGCAACTATTAAAGGGTGGGTTTCAGCGTGCACCAACGATAGTTATTGGTAGGATAACACTATAGTGAATTATTAGGGTACATCATTAAGTTTTCAGTATTGCCGTGTGAGAAGAGCTTAAGGAAGAGCTCTCAACAGCTTTCTCCGTCGCACAGTTGGTTGACTCAGTCGCTCAGCAGCGATTACGACCTCCACCCCCCCCCCCCCTCCTCCCCCACTTGGGGCAAGCTCTTGCCTCTTGTTGAATTCCAACGAGATTTTCCAACTTTCAGCAATTCCCCCCTCTTCTGCCCCGCAGACGTTTTTATTCTCTTTTAATAGTTTCCATGGGGAAGCCATTTTGCTCGGTTTTGAATATCATTTCGCTCACTTTCTACAGCGGCTTTCCATACTTTATTTGTTATATCAAAGCCATAGAGGTTTTAGTACACAATGGGGTGGAGTTCGAAAGTTTGTTACAAAGTGCAATCTCAGTCTTTTATCGATGTATAAGCATCTATATAAATCAGTTGTATCAGTCGTTTGTTACCTCATATCTTGACAGTTCTGAGTTCGACGCAGTCGTGTTTGTTTACGTTTTTTTCTGCATATTTTATGACGAGGGGTTCACCACTCCAGGAATCTCGTTGGAAATCTCAGGCAATCATTGGAAATCTTTATGAAATCTCAGGAATCTTGGAATTTTTTGGGAGTAGTTAAACATTCCCACGAATCTCGTTGAGAATCTCAAGAAATCTTTGGAAATCTTTATGGAATCTCGAGAAATCTGGAGTGGTTACCGCCTCGCTTTATGAGGAAACTATTGGATTATTCTCCATGTTGGAAATACTCCAAGGGTACGAAATTTGGTACTACGACATACCCTGGCGTATAGCGTACCTGCCAGGTTTGCGCCAATAGAAATGCGGAATTATAGTTCGAAAATAGATTGTCGACAATTCACACAAAAGCAAGAATCGCCACTGATGAAAAATTCCTTTCCATCTAGACACGAACATGCTACAAAGACGCAATTAAAGGGGAAGAAGCTGGGAAATAACTGGGAAGCATTGAATCCGGTCATCAGTGGCGGCTCGTTTAATCCGCCTCTGGCAAGTCTTGCGATTTATATTGTCACCTGCTCACATTCTCCACTCCCTGTACCCTGCCATCTATCTCAGATGTCATTGCCACTCGTTATCTTGCACTATAGTATCTTTATCTCCCTTCCTAAAGATATAACTCAATAATTAGAGGTATCAACCGCAACGCCATTACGTCAGCTATAAATTTCTTTGAAGAAAGTACTGCTTTAGCACTTCAGCAGACTGTGCTAGGCAAGTTACTATATATGTTTTCTTGTATTTTTGTAGACAGATAAACAACCCAATTGAAGGAAAAAACTACATTATAGAGCACTATCGCAAAAGCCAGTCTTTTCAGCCCCCGTCCATAAGTCGGGTACCTGAAAAGGGAACTTTTCTCGGAATGCCTCCCTTCAAAGTGGCCATTAATTGGTTGGTGGAAAATTTTCGGAGACCGGGATTCGAACCCGCTCCCCTACCGCTCAACTACTGTGTCACCCTTAAATTTTAAATTACCACTGCAATTGGAAGTAATTAGACGCAGGTGAAGCGCTCAAGTTGCAAACATTTGTCTCCTTCCTCACCCTAAAGATGAATGGGGGAGGGGGATGGTGATGAAATGCTCACGAGAGCCTCCCCGATAATTAGACTCCCCCTCCCCCTCTCCCCCTCAGCTTCATCAATGCCCAATTAAAAGCACCCCTTTAGGCCAGTTGGGCCCTTCCCGTCATCGATTTAACTCACCCTTATGTGTTTCCCTAACCAAATAACTGTTGATGTCCACCCAATTCCGCAGTCAGGCAATGTACGAAGCCATTACCCATTCACCATTATCTTCAAACGAGTCTACTTCTGTCAAAGGAACCATTTAATAGTCACTTTGAAGGAAGGCACTCCGAGAAAAGTTCCCCTTCCAGGTAGCAGCTCCCCTTCGTGCTGCAGTGGACAGTGCAGTGTAGCCAATGAAACGCTGGCAAAAACCCGAGCCACCCCGAGCTCTTCCGAAGATGGTGGTGGTACCACCCCGGCGGCCATTGTGGCCATTAATTCGTTCCTTCACTATAACGAAGGGACCATGTAAACTCGTTCGCTATAAAGTGATTTTGCTATAGAGAGGGCGTGAAAATGAGTCAGGGTTTGTCAGATGCATGCAGTAGTGTTCCCTCGTTATAAGAGGTGTTCGTTATAGAGAGTGATAATTCTATAAGCAATAGTATAAAATAAAAAGAGCAAAAAAAATCAAAAACCACCTGAAAAAAAGAGTTACCCGCAATAACACACAAAACGAAAAAAATCCGAAGAAAACTTCCAAAAAATAACAGAGTGTTCCGAGAAAATGATACACCCTCGTATACAGTAGGGAAACAACCCTTGGGAGCTACCCTATTAACTTGTGCCGTTTTAGCAGTGAAGGAAGTCACCGTATCCATGGTGAGGAACCCGGACCATGTTACTGACGGAAACAACCAAATAAATTGACAAAATCCCGAGGAATGAAAATAGGACGGAGTAATATTGTGTACGAGGGGTTTTCCATAAGTCATTGTGAGGACTTATGAATCGTGCGGTATCACATGCCGTGCTATGTCACTGTTGTGATATATCTACAGTAAATCACACAGTGTCACATTTCATCACATACGTCATGTATAGCTTATTCTGCTGACAAACGCACGGTAAGGTTTGAGAGAATTTAGGTTTTTCCTATAAAAAATGTTTTTCTTCTTATACTTTAATTTTTGGTGGAGTAAAAACACAGAAGAGATGGGTGGCGAAAATAAACCCCAAAAATTTGAAACGTAAAAAAGGGTCCTATAGGTAGGTAACTAGGTATAGGTAATTCAGTAAAAAGTCTTTCAGACTTCCATTTCGATTTGAAGTAAAAATGTCAGAACCACTGAAGGGGGGAAGTACAGGACGGAGGTTTTTGGGCGACCCTCGTATCACGGGTATCTCGGCAGCTGACAGAGCCCTCGTCAGTTACCCCCCCCCCCCCCCCCCTCCCCCCCTAGGGGTTCCCTTCATCATATTTGTCGCCACTTCCACCCTCAGCAAGTCGTTATCAGACATTCCGATTACCCTCCGTAGAGTCGATTTCACCAAACCATCGAGAATTGAGAAGTTTCTGCTGGGGCTGACACTCGAAACGCTTCCAAACTGGAAAAGGGTATTGAACCTGGGACATTTATATCACTCACTCTCAGTAACGACACACTATATAAAAATACCTCTCTATAACGAGGAAACACTATATACTTAGTCTTTTGACGAAGTCTGACTCATTCTCTCTAGCGAACTCTCCTTGCGACGTGTGAGTTCATAATATCCGAGCCACTGTTTATTTTCAACGAACGGAGGAATGAGAACTTTATAGGATATATACATTTTTGGTGCAATCGACCCTCCTGCTTAGCGCGGTTCTTAGAATTGGGAACATTCGTTAATGTCGCTTTACGCTCCGGAAGCATTTCATCCCCATTGACGTCGGTTACCGAACCAAACTCAAACGTTACCTTTCCTTTATGTAATATTACCTTTTATGATACCTTGTTTCAGGTTGTTGGTTGTTGTTAACAGTGCTCCTTATTGTCATGGTACACTGATTCCCAACTGCTGGAGACATTCTGTCGCTGGATATATTTCCTTTGCTGACAAAAGATATATACGTCTTTGGATTTCGATTAGATTATAGGTAGACTTTTCCAGGGGGGGGGGGGGGGGGCTTCTTTTGTCAAGGGACCGTATCGTTCGCTCCTTCAGATTTGATGAACCAATTAAGAGGACGCTATACCTATGCATTTTTTGCCGCCCATAAGATTAACATTGCGAGCGGCAATTCATTTTCAAGGTTTACCCTGCTTGGTTGGAAAGACACAAAATTTTGCCTGTACCTAGCCCTAACAATATTCTAGTGCGTGTTCGAAGCATATTTCCCAATTTCTCACTGGTTTCTTTTATTGCAACTGTTTTGCAAATGCCCGCATACCCGCATACCTCAAGAAAAGTGCTGTATCTCGAAAACCAGTAAAAAAATGGGAAATCTGCTTCGAACACTCCCTAGAACATTGTTAGGGCTAGGTACAGGCAAACTTTTGTGTCTTTCCAACCAAGGGTAAACATTGAAAATGAATCGCCGCTCGCAATGTTAATCTTATGGGCGGCAAAAAATGCACCGTCATGCAGGTATAGCGGACCCTTAATGGTCTCTTTGAAGGGAGGCAATTCTAGACAAGGCCCCCTTCCAGGTAGCAGTTCCCCTTCGTGCTGCAGTGGACAGTGCAGTGTAGCCAATGAAAGGCTGGCAAAAACCCGAGCCACCCCGAGCTGTTCCGAAGGAGGTGGTGGGCGCGATACACCAGGAAAAAACTCGTCAAGCCGGGATTCGATCTTGGGTCTTCCTGCTTCATGGCTAAGAGCCCTGCCACTGCGCTAATCTGGCCCTAGCCGTTAAACTAGACTTGTGAAATCCATGCACCCTTGTATTGTATGCAGTGCCGGATCTAGGAGATTTGGCGCCCGGTCCAGTTCATCATTTTGGCGCCCCCCCCCCCCCCCCCACTTTTAAATAATAATTCAGTGACGACCATAATAATTGGGCATAATTTCTGGCTTTTAACAATATAATAGGGTACGAGCAATATAGTAGAGTCCCTTCATCAGTGCCACTGAACGTGTTAAAACAATGTCCTTCTTTTGAATTTCCACATTAACTCTATTCATCTCCCGAAGAATGCTTGCCCATTACTTATTGTGACAAATTGCAATAAAATTCAAAGTCGAAAAAATTGATTTTTTTTTTGTTTACAAAATGGCTAATCGGCATCACTGTTTGATGTATCGAAGTTTTAGGTATGTTGTTATTTTGGCAGAGCTTTTGCGCCATTATTTAATTGCCAACACACTCGCAAAAGTGTGTGTGACGAATTCTTCATGTTGGCTGACAAAGGTTAATATACTGATATAAATAACATCTTTTTTTGTGAATGACACGTTTGGCGCCCCCTCAAATTTGGCGCCCGGTCCAGGGGGACCGCCTTGTACCCCCATAGATCCGGCACTGATTGTATGCAATGTATAAATTTTGATCCATTCCATAGAACACTGAAATTTTTATGGTGTGACATTGACAAACGTCAGCGGTACACCAAAACCAAAAAGCCTAATAAATTATTCAATTTTTATTTGATCACCTCAGATTGAGAAGGGATGAAAGCCCAAAATAATTACCATCAAATATTTCACCATTTGACAGCTGTCGCCCTTTTGCTAATTCAGACTTCACGAATTTTTTCATTACGCAACTACCCCCTGTGTAAGGGAGGTTCAATTTGTCCGGATAGCGGTGGTCGTTATTGGCTGGATTATTTTCTGTTTACATGGTGATTCATGGGCAACCCTCGTTTCCTCAAGGGGGGGGGGGGGGGGGGGGGGGTTCCCGACGAAGGGGAACTCAAGTTGTCATCAGTAATCATCCCTCACTAGGGGGCAATAGCCAATATAGGCTACTCCACCCCAACCCCAAGCCATCAAATCGATATCCTTGATTTTTATGAGTTTTGGTTCAGAACCTTTCAGATCAGCCTTACGTGATACTTTGAACTCCTTTCTGGAGGCTAAGGATGGATATTTCACAACACTATAGTGAACTTTTAGGGGACATTATAATAGCCTTTATAGGTACTGGGGAACTGTTGAAACCCACCCTTACTCTTTTTAAGTTATTACCTGTACCACGGAGCAGCACTAAAGTAGAGAGGCATCTCCATAGGGAAAACTTGGTCATTGGCGGCAACAAGTGGTCGTATTGAAGAAATGGGCGCGACCACATAAAAAGAGAAAGGGCTCTAAATGAATGAATCGCTGTCTCACGGGGAATGAATTTTCGAATATACCTCGCGAGTGTTGAAAAAAAACGCACTAGCACCAAAATAATTACAACTGAGCTGCTATACAAAACTGGAGATGAAATATTTTGAATCTGAACTGTCTGCCAATTCATATAGGTGTATATGAAGCCCCTTTCGTTGAAATATACCCCACGGCGTTTCAATAATATCAACCCTTCTCGCTAGGACACCCAAAGATAGTTCTGAAAATATTAATAAAATGAAGAAAAAAAAATGCTGTAGGGCAGATATTTGTAAGCACTCATTTGTGTCTATCTGTTGATTTGTTGAGCGCCAGAAGTAAGCAGGGCATATTGCTTTGCTGATGTCTGAAAGACTGTGGACGCATTCTTTGCATTGCAAAACCAACGGATATTACGGAGTTTTCTTGGAAGTCATTGCTACACTGAGGTGTCAGCAGTCAGTTGAAAGTAGGAGGCGCACTGCTTATGGGCTGAGAGACATGGGTGGTGATTCAGGTCACTGCGATTAGTGTGTAAATTCTGATTAAGATCGTGAAACACCATAATGGTTCTTCCATTTTTTGTGGATTTTTGGACAATTTTTTTTTTGACGAAAAAAAATATTTGTAAGTTTACTCGGAATCTTGGATAGATCCGTCAGAGAGGTGTAAACAAACGGCCCTGAATAGACACTCAAGGTTTAAAATCTTTATTCTTATCCTCCTACAGTGGGGTGTGGTATACGTCTTAGAAATCGTCAAAAACACAGCAGACTAAATAAATTCAAATCCTGTCTGAGTTACGACAACTCACACCCCACTAGATGGGTCATTGTATGATATTATCAATTAAATCCTTAACAGTCCGCCAGACGGGCGAACAATCGTTCATGATAATGAGGCGGCGGCTTCTCTACGAACTTATGCAGATTACTGCTATAGCAAATCACCACTGGAGCAGTGGCGGCTTCTCTACGAACTTATGCAGATTACTGCTATAGCAAATCACCACTGGAGCAGTGGCGGCTTCTCTGGGATTTTATGCAGATTACTGCTATACAGCAAATCACCACTGGAGCAGTGGCGGCTTCTTTAGGAACTTATATGCAGATTGCTGCTATACAAACCACCACTGGAGCAGTGGCGGCTTCTCTGGGACCTTATGAAGATTACTGCTATACAGCAAATAACCACTGGAGCAGTGGCGGCTTCTCTACGAACTTATACAGATTACTGCAATAGTAAATCACCACTGGAGCAGTGGCGACTTCTTTAGGAACTTATATGCAAATTGCTGCTATACAAACCACCACTGGAGCAGTGGCGGCTTCTCTACGAATTTATGCAGATTACTGTTATATAGAAAACCACCACTGGAGCAGTGGCGGCTTCTCTGGGAACTTATGCAGATTACTGTTATATACCAGCGCTGGAGCAGTGGCGGCTTCTCTACGAACTTATGGAGATTACTGTTATATAGAAAACCACCACTGGAACAGTGGCGGCTTCTTTAGGAAGAAATACTGCAGCTCTATTGCGGATCTTTTAACCACACGTTATCACTAAGTTACTACGGAAATATATGGAAAATATCATTGCAAGTATAGTGATTTACGATATCACGGGTCATAAAAAGATCCGCAATAGAGCTGGAGACCACTAGCTGCTATATAGCAAACCATCACCTGCGTCCCACCATGCCCAGTTATAATTAAACTGGAGATTTGATCTCATAGTATAAGTTAAATTGAGGTAAATCCGTCCCACCAACAATGATTACCGGAATTTAACAAAGATCTCCAGATCAAATTTTTAACTGGCCAACCTTGGCGAGTTAAAAATTTAACCACTGGTGCCCTATCATCCAACACATGACAGAGGCAGTTGTGGCAACATACTTGGATAACTGTAGAAAGTCGTAGGTGATAAGTATTGAATTAAGAAGACTCTTATAGCCTAATCTGATATAAAAGATTTAAATAAAAAAGAAGATGTGAATAAGCTTGTTCATCCGTCATGGGCAGCACTGACTGTGATTAATTTCAGGCGACTAACCCGAACCTAACCTGGCGCAGCAAACGCCTGTCAGGTGTAAGGAGAACCTCTCTGACAAACACACCGCATCTGACAAATGAGGGACCTGCAGGTCCTGGGTTCGAATCACTCCATACCAGAAATTTTCCGGTGTCATAGAGAAGGTTCTAGAGAGGGAACTCGTGTGGGACCATATTAAATACTTTGATCAAAAACACTTAGACCAGTTTTGAGCAAAAAAGTGAAATACGTTTTTTTTTCTTTTGGAGAACTTCCAGACCAGCCCTCTCCCCGAACGATGACGTCACCTCGAAGGATCTACCAAGTCTGCTTAAGTACCAAGTTGAGCCAATTCGAAATCGATGGATGTATGGATAATCATTCTTAGGCTGAATTTTACCACCTCACTAAGTATAGTGCCTCCTAACCATGGAATAGCTATTGAACCGTCCTGTCGTTAGGTTTGTCGTGTCACTAGAATTCGTCTGCTTTGTTTACGTCAAATTTGTTTCAAGTTAAAAATGGAAAATAAACGTGAAATGTCTTTCACTAATTTTTCGGAGAAATGAATTAAAATGTTGGGTAGACAACAATCTCTGCCCGTTTCGCACCCAAATGATTTGAAAGTATGAAAGTTATCGTTATTGCTAACGCACGGATAATCCACTCGAAAGCTAACGGTAAGATAAGGATGCATGGTGATAGCCGTTAACTTTTTTTAGCTATAGGATAGCGCTATAGTGTACACGATAGTCCACAGTGTCTACACGATAAAGTGGTGAAATCCAGCTTTAGTCCACTATATTAGTAATCGTAGTCGCGCCTAAAAAGGAAAAAGTGTGCGATAGACGGCTTCTTTGTTTAGATATTCAGTTCATCCATGTTTTCTGTATGTTAATCTCTGAAGATCACCCATATTTCTATCTTTTCCATCGGCAAGAACTTCGTAGAGAAATATGGAACCGCCGTCAAAAGTTGACGGCGCACCCGCACTGAAAGCGGTTGCCGGACAGACAGGCCAAGTCGTATCGGTGTCTTCTGGGAACAAGTCTATTGTCAATCAATCAGTGATGACCAAAACAAGACAAACTGACGAAGAACAGGTGCAGGTATGTTTGACGGGGTATAAACAGTAGATACAGGAAACTGTGGAGGGGGAACTTGCCTTTGTATCAAGCTCATCTTGGAAGTTGTTGAGGAAATTGATGGAGTTTAAGGACCACTTATTGCGGAGGTTGTCGCAGTCGTGTTTGTTTACGTTTTACTTTATGAGGAAACTATTGGATATTTAATGTTCTGAAATATAATGTGTCTTTTTAACGTCATAAATTATGAGGCTATGTTGTGATTTTACGATCGAGTAAGTAATTTTTGTCAAAAAAACAATTGTCCAAAAGGAACCGATCGTAAAATCACAACATAGCCTCATAATTTATAACGTTAAAAAGACATATTATATTTCAGAACAATTAGATATTGAATCGTTTCCTCATAAAGTGTGCAGAAAATAACGTAAACAAACACGATTGTGCGTTCATTCTTAAGAGGTGAATCTGATCTGGTTAGTGTCATCTTAAACCAAAAAGAAACTGGAAGGCGGTGGGTTGGGACCTTGATTTTTTTCCTTACCTTAATTGTTAATAGGCCAGTACGTATAAAAAGTGCACTGTGATGCATATCTATCTCAGTTCGATTCCAATTAACAAATTTGATAAGTTGAAATGAAGACAAACTTGATTTAATTTAAGATTGAGGTGGACAGGGAATCTAATGATCTAAAAAATTAGGTAGTGAAGGTCGCCCTATGATCTACAGAGATTTTTTAGGGACATTCCTACCCCCCTAGGGCACACCGGTTCGATCCGGATCCTATCAAATTTTTCCGGATGTACGTAGGTACACTTCTGATATTGTTAAATGGAATGTACCTACTCGTATGTCGAGGCTCGAGGCTGAGGTGGTTCGGAACCCTCCTTAAACTGTAGGTCTCCGTCGTGTAGGTATGTGTATGCGATGGGTATGTGGAAAAATAGTATAAACACATAATCCTTTTAGTTCATTGTATTCTACAATACAACCAAGCGAACCCATTAAAGTTTGCCAAAAACCAGTTGAAAAAACAACCATAAAAATATCCCGTTGCAACAAGGATATACATAACAATAATAAATAAATAAAATCCATCTAAAACACAAGCCTTAATTGGCCCAGCCTATTTCCAGATAAGGTAATGGGCACAGCCTTAAATGGAGTCAGATCGCATTGAAGAAGAGCTGGAAACCGCAGTTATGAATAAAATGATGAACGGCCGCAAATAATGCACTCACTAATTAAGGAAGCATGGGATATTAATTGAAGGTATACTGGGACGCTTGTTAAGTAGTTACATGGCTCATTAATGCACATTTTTAATTATCTCGATTTATCGACGTATTTGACCAATGGCATTGCTTTGAACAGCATACCATTTTTTTTAGCAAGTTAAGGGCGTCTTACGAAGTCAAGTTTATTTACGTTTTTCTCTGGTCACTTTATGAGGAAACTATTGGATATTTAAATGTTCTGAAATATGATATGTCTTTTTAACGGCATAAATTAACAGGCTGGGTTGTGATTTTACGGTCGGTTAATTCGGACAAATTTTTTGTTTGACAAAAATCACTCGATCGTAAAATCACAACACAGCCGGTTAATTTCGGTCGTTAAAAAGACATATTATATTTCAGAACATTACCAATAGTTTCCTAATAAATTGTGCGGAAAAAACGTAAATAGAGAACGCATGGGCGGTCTTAGGGGGGGGGGGGGGGGGGGGGGAATATTTCATCTTTAAAAAATTATACCTGACGCAATGGAGATATATTGAATCTTTTTATACTATAAAGGGTTTAACTAGTGCAGTTAGCATTTAATTGCAACGTTAATTGGATATCCATGACTAATTAACGTGCGATCTTTTGCACTTAACCGGGCAGCATGAATTCATTCAAGCACAAACCACTGCGTGCTCTCTCTGCCATCCACCTCATTCCGATTATGTGGTATTCTGCTTTGCACCCACTATTTCACTCAGATAAATAGATATATGTGGGATATGGGTTCATGACATGCAAAAATGAATCCGCGCATTTTCACAGCTTGGTAGGCTCGGGATAAATATCGTTATGGCGTGCTTCTAAAATTTTTGCTGGTACCGGGATTTGAGCCCAGGACTCCCTTGGTGTTGATATAGAATCGACCAGATGCTGTGAAAAGTTTCGTGGAACCAGAACGTAGGTGAATATTGGCTGAGGAGCTGAGAACAATTTAAAGTCGTGGCAGTAGAATGGAGTGGATCTTGTATACCTAACTGGATGCTAAGAAAAGTAGTTTAAGATTCGTGGAAGTAGAATGTAGATAGTATAGATACGAATATTTGGTGGAGCCAATTAAAAAAAAATAAAAAATAGATACGAATATTGGCTGAGGAGCTGAGGAACAGTTTAAAGTCGTGGCAATAGAATGGAGCGGATATTTTATAACTCGATACTAAGAAAAGTTTAAGAGTCGTGGAAGTAGAACGTAGATACGAATATTGGCTGAGGAGCTGAGGAACAGTTTAAAGTCGTGGCAATAGAATGGAGCGGATATTGTATAACTGGATGCTAAGAAAAGTTTAAGATTCGAGAACGTAGAAGCGAATATTGGCTGAGGAGGTGAGGAACAGTTTAAAGTCGTGGCAATAGAATAGAGCGGATAGATGAACAGGTCTCGGAAGCGTTCGGGATGCGCGGCGTGTAAACAAACAGCTCGTAACGACCACTTGGTTCCAAGTGGATGATCCTCAACGACCCAGGACTATGGCGCCCACCTTCCATTTGGGCGATTCTTAGTCACACTCGTTTGCACTTTACTCGCTCATCTTTGTCGTCTTCTTTCATGGTGCCAGTTGAGTTTCACGACGGTTTCAACACTTTCTTTTGAAGGCAGCTATCACCAATGAGTAGAAAAAGATTCTATCAATGGAACGCTCGCTATACCGTAGGAAATGTGTGTCTTTATGAGTATGCGTGCTATTATTACATTCGTAGACATTTCTAACTCTCTATACCGAACTCTCTTTATTGCGAGGGAATTTACGTGGTGGTCCCTTTGACGCTCTTGTTTGCCGTCATAGAGAGATACGCTGTACGTCTTTTTATTGATCACGATCAGGTGCATGACAAGTGACAAGTGGAATTTAAATGCGTTAGGTTAGGTCTCAGTGAGTTAGCACGGCAGCCCACGTCCTGAATGGTCTGAGTTCGAGTCCTGCGGGCCTATTACGGATCGTGCACTAAAAATCGTGATAACTGCGTTTTCACGCAAAACACGCCATTTAGATACCGGGGGCATCTCAAAACTGCGATCATGGATCTTTTCGTGATAACTAAGACGCCGGCGGTAGCTATACCGCAGCAATTTAGCGACAGTGTTTTGTTTGCCTCACTTATAATCGTCGCCACTCTTCAATAACTCATAATATTCAGTGTTTTAACTTCAAAAACAGTTTAAAATGTAATGTTATTTAATTTATTGAGTATAAAACATTAAAATATCATTTTTTAATTTCATTTTAACCAAAACTGGAAAGTAAACAAAACAAACCAAAGAGCGTGTATTTGAAGTTTTGAAATTGTAAATTCTTTTTTTTAGCATGCAAAATATAAAAATAAAACACACAATAGCTTTTTTCACACTACAAAACCTTGTTACCGTGATAAAAGGGCGATCGCCTTCCGCCAAAATCCGATCCGTAATAGCAAAATCAATTTTTCGTGATATCTGCATGGAAAAAAGGCGTGTTTCGTGTGATACGAGATCCGTAATAGGCCCGCCAGTAGGTAAGCTATCAGCATCTGCCTTGTGTACAGAGGTCTTCTATACAGGGTTGTATCGCCACGGAGTTTTTCCTCAGCTCCTCTCTATTGATAGAGCAATCGAGTCTTTATAGCGACCAAATTTACAAGATCCTTTTACGTCGTTATAGAGAGAGACTACAGTAATTTTTAGAACTTCATCACGTCACGTTTGACGCGGAGCGCAGGGTGCGTTATGTCAGAGGAGCCGCAGAGCTTTCTGATGGGTTTCCAGCTATTCTCGCGTCTTTCATCTTCGCCGCCGCCTCTTAATGTGCTGTTTGTCTGTTGCCGTTAATGCAGCATCCATTATCGCCTGATGCTTTCACTTCTGCCGGCAACCGCTTACCTCTTAAAATTCCTATAACTTTCGTCTTAAGTAATTTAGCCGGCCTTAAAATCGTCAACTCTTTTCGTATGCTATAGAGACTTAAGATTGAAATTATAGCTAAAGAATCGGTCATCACTTCACCAGTAGACAGTAATTTCAGGTAGGTAGGCACCCAAACAGTCGAACAGTCAGTTTCTATGGTACAAATCACTAGATTGTTTTCTAAATTTTGTCGTATAAGAAAGATGTACAGAACATGTTCAAGAACAAAAAAAAAAAAAAAATCCTGAGACGTCATTAAGAAACGTAAAGCGCAGTTGTCACTCTCTATAACGAACACCTCTCTATAATGAACACCTCTCTATAACGAACACCTCTCTATAACGAACACCTCTCTATAACGAACACCTCTCTATAATGACCACCTCTCTATAATGACCACCTCTCTATAACGAACACCTCTCTATAACGAACACCTGTCTATAACGAACACCTCTCTATAACGAACACCTCTCTATAACGAACACCTCTCTATAATGACCACCTCTCTATAACGAACACCTCTCTATAATGAACACCTCTCTATAATGACCACCTCTCTATAATGACCACCTCTCTATAACGAACACCTCTCTATAACGAACACCTCTCTATAACGAACACCTCTCTATAACGAGTGACAAACTCTTGACAGTCTTGACTCTCCTTGGTGACCTCTCTATATCGCTCTTGAGCGATGGGTTCAGTAACGTTTCCGTCAGGCGATATAAAACAATAAATAGACCAGTATTTAATTACTTAAAAAGGGAAGTCCGGAGGGAGAAGGACGTTCTCCTCCCACATCGTTCGGAGTCGCTCCCTCTTGCCCGCACGGAAATTAGCAGGGCGGTTTGGGGGAAGCGGTCCCGTTTTAAACACAACAACTATTTATCTTTCGCGTGCCCCAGGCCGCCCTGTAGCTGCTGACAAATGAGTGCTGTAAATCCGTCTGCATTTCAAAGACCCCCACCATTTCTGTTATTACCTAAGTGTTCCTTTATTCTCCAGCGTATTTTTAACTCGAACGTATAACAATATAATTTTTCGGATGTCCCCTTCAAATTCTTTTTTCAGTATTTTTTTTCATTCATTTTCCTACCATTTCTTGAGCCAGTGCCATTTGCTATTCGTTTACGTTTTTTCTGCACACTTTATGAGGAAAATATTGGATATTTGTATGTTCCAAGATATAATACCTATGTATTTTTAACGGCCGAAAGTAACAGGCTGTGTTGTGATTTTTCTGATCAAGTGATTTTTGTCATCATAATAATTTGTCCGAAAATTGACCGATCGTAAAATCACAACACAGCCTATTAATTTCGGCCGTTAAAAAGACAAACATTTAAATATCCGCATAGCTTGGTGCAATCATCTTCGAACCTTGAGAAGAAAGGGCTCGAAAGGTATAGGAAAAATCTTTCATTCTCTTCCCAAAACGTTCAAAAATAGAAACGAACGTATTGCAAGAAATCATCATGCGAGATTCTAGAATATTTTGAAATCTCCATCGGTTCTCAGAAAAAATATCTAGAATTTCTACTAGAATTGCTAGAATTTTTCGAATATTTTATACTGCACGGTAAATAACTATAGGTACTAACTCAGAGAGATCCATAAACGGTTCCCCTGCACGATTCATTCACCTTCAAAATTTATTGTAAGAAGAACTGTTCCCCGTATATTGCATCATGGCGTGCCTTATCTTCTTACAAGAAATTTTGAAGGTGTTAGTTGAGTGGGTTTGCTGGCGTTAAAGAAAGGGAATACACCAGCTGGAATGTCCGGACAATATACCTACCTAAAATTCACCTCGCAACCTTCAGGGACAGCATGAAAGACATTGCCTTGTCCCGGCTCGCATAATACCTGACAAGTAAAGGACCGAACCTGCACGTGAATAGCTCCACAACGTTTCAAAATGTCTCGTCACAACGTTACGATAGGAACGTGGCTAATACGTCACTGTAATTTGCTCTTATATGCGTCCAAGTCAATGTCTACTGTCTTCGCGCTACTGTACAACCACAAAATCTCATGTTCCCTAATATGGAATAAGTGGATTGAACGAACATGAAAGGTTTTTATTGTACAATAATCGCCGGTGTGGGATGGAAATATTTAATAACCGGTGGATCGAACCCAGGACTCCTGTGAAGATCTCTATTATACGTTAAAGATGATGGTGCTGTCGGATAATTTCAGTTTCTTCGCCTATTTTGTAAATGAAATCAAAATCATTTGTCGAGGCACAGGTTCAATTTCAAATGAATGGGAAACCCTACGTTCCAATGACGAACTCTGACTCTCTCTGAGACCTCTCTTTATAGCGAGAAAAGCCCTGACGGTCGTTATATGGAGACTATACTTAATGATCACTTTTGGATAGATTCTTTCTAATCGGCACTTTCTTGCCATGCAAGACGAGAAAATTATTTGTGTAGGCCAACCTTCTTTTCCTTGCAATGAAGGCTCAACGAAAATTGAATCAACAGGGAACTTCTTCCAGTTATGTATTATTTGCTTCAATCTTTTTGTCAGACTCCCTTCCCGAAAATTATAGGGATGCGCCTATGCTTGGGTGCCTGGGGCCCACGGAGCCTACAGGTATGAATGAGTGAATGAGACTGGCAGTTTCGATGTTTGGGCTGTGAATGAGGTGAGAATAGTCGGAACGCCCCCCGCGCTAATTGCGAGAAGGCGGTGAGGACAGTCCCAATTAACATTGTACTTGGTGACTCAGAGCTAGAGCCCCCACGCTATACAACCGACTCGACAGTTCCAACTAAATCGTCTCCTTTCAATCGAATATTGGTTCAATTATGATGGAACCAACTTTAGCACAGACCTGTCTCTATTACCCTAAGAAGACAGTCACAACAATGTTCTTGTATTTTTAAATAACAGGCTAAGAAGAGGGTCCTATAGTGTATAAGAGAAGGGTCTGATAGGGTCACCTTACGAAAAAAGGACGGTTCACTTTGTAAGATGGCCCAGTAACAACAGTTTGCTTACTTATATCAATCAGTCTTCTTAGTTTATTATTTAAGAAGACAAGAACAGTGTGTCTTTCTCAAAAAAAGTGTCTGTACAGCCTATGAGGCGTTCATGTTTAATTTACAATTATAGGTAAACACGTTGGGTAACAATAGTTAAAAAAAAAAAAAAAAAAAAAAAAAGTTCCAAAACAGCTAAATCCAGCCTTAGTCCGGAACGCTTTATGGAACGCAGGTGTCAAAAACCTGAAATTTTTTGAAATCCTCTGATCCAACTGTACAAGACAATATAAGTACCCCTTTGTTTTCTTGAATAAAATTCCAGGTAAACACAGAGTAATAATTGTTCGATAATTTCGATTACCCTTCAGGACTATACGTCAGGGTATTGGACGTCAAGTGATCGGGCAACTCATTGCTTAAATGGAGGAGCAGATGACAAACAGCTGGAGAGAAGCGTCAGCTTTGCAATTAGGTTGATTAGGTGCTGGTTGTGAGCGATCGCTAATCGCTGCCACCCAAATCACCATCACCCCAGCACACAGTCAGGATCGATTGTTGTACAAACGCTGAACTCAAAATTAGCTCAGTTGCATTATATCCTATTAACAGAGCTTCTACGTAATTGATTCATATATCAATTCCCGTTAATGTAGATTAGACTAACCTGTTTTAAGGTGAAATGGGAGTAGTGATGTTCACCTGAACTAAAACACAACACTTTTTCTCATATTATTATATAGAAACTAACTCGGAAACTAACGTCCTTTTATAAATAAAAAGTTGTTTACGTTTTTTCTGCACAGTTTATGAGGAAAGTATTGGATATTTAAATGTTCTGAATTATAATGTGTCTTTTCAACAACCGAAATTAACAGGCATGTGTTGTGATTTTACGATCGAGTGATTTTTGTCAACAAAAAAATTTGTCCGAAATAACTAGTCGTAAAATCACAACACAGCCTGTTAATTTCGGCCGTATCATATTTTAGAACATTTAAATATCCAATAGTTTCCTCATAAACTGTGAAGAAAAAACGTAAACAATACGGTTCTGGAATCCTACTGGTACTCCTCGACACAATTTTTACACTGCTTTCTTTAAGAGGACGCTATACCTGATGGTGCATTTTTTGCCGCCCAAAAGATTAACATTGCGAGCGGCGATTCATTTTCAAGGTTTACCCTTGGTTGGAAAGACACAAAATTTTGCCTGTACCTAGCCCTAACAATGTTCTAGGGAGTGTTTGAAGCAGATTTCCCATTTTTTTACTGGTTTTCGAGATACAGCACTTTTCTTGAGGTATGTGATGCTAGCATTTGCAAAACAGTTGCAATAAAAGAAACTAGTGAGAAATTGGGAAATCTGCTTCGGACACTCCCTAGAACATAGTTAGGGCTAGGTACAGGCAAATCCAACCAAGGGTAAACCTTGAAAATGAATCGCCGCTCGCAATGTTAATCTTATGGGCGGCAAAAAATGCACCGTCAGGTATAGCGGACCCTTAACTGCCGCAGTTTTTATGAAGTCGATTTACAAATCGATCAAAGGGCCACGTGTGGGTAAATATTATTCCTTCTAATCCTTCTATAACTGATACTTAGAGATGACTGCGTCGATACCATAGAGAAACACAGCGGTTACCATGGAAACCATAGAGTAAACCATCAGTAAACATTCGTGTGGTGTGGTGACAAATATGGTGTTGCGATTTCCGTATACATATATTTAGTTCCATCAGTAAACCCTCTCATTTACTTTGTATAGACACTGCTTGTTGTCGTCGTTAAACAAACCAAGTGGGAAAGTGAAGTGCGACCATTGTCTGGTCTAGGGAGGAGGCATTGTGGTCGAGGGGCTTGCTTCGAAGACGCCTCGCTATGACAACAGTGATCAGAGATTTAGACAGGAAGAGCAATAACAATAATTGATGATGGGCCAGGTGAACGAACACCTATTGCCCGGCCCCCAATATGATACCTATCTATCACAAGTTCCCCTGCATTAGTGATACTTTTGTGTTAACGCTACCACTGTCGTATCACAATGTATGATATATCTTAGGTAGTTGATCCGCCATGACTTGCACTTGTGCGACAATACCGCGAACTATGGGCGGATTGTCGCAACTTCGTCCTACGTGTACATCCACATTTGTATTGATGATATTGAGATTTCTAAAACTCGCCTTCAAAAATTGAATTTATTAATTTGTTGACGTTTCAATTGTACTAAATAATACGGTGCATGATTATTTATTAACTCCTATTGTTATTGCCTGAAAACTGTAGGTTTTGTGCCATGGTCTGGACCTGGTTTGGCCAAATATGTGAAAATATGGATCAAGGCTTATTCATTGTAGTCGAAGGTTCTACTTTTGGTCATTATGCATTTCTGCCATCCACAAGGTAAACATTGCGAGTGGCGAATTCTGTTTAAGGGTCCGCTTAACCTGACGATGCATTTTTTGCCGCCCAAAAGATTAACATTGTGAGCGGTGATTCATTTTCAAGGTTTACCCTTGGTTGGAAAGACACAAAATTTTGCCTATACCTAGCCCTAACAATGTTGAAGGTCGTCATCGAAGCAGATTTCCCAATTTTTTTTACTGGTTTTCGAGATACAGTACTTTTCCCCTTAAAAAATTGAGGTATGCGATGCTAGCATTAGCAAAACAGTTGCAATAAAAGTAACCAGTGAGAAATTGGGAAATCTGCTTCGATGACGACCTACAACATTGTTATATAGGGCTAGGTACAGGCAAAATTTTGTGTCTTTCCAACCAAGGGTAAACCTTGAAAATGAATCGCCGCTCGCAATCTTAATCTTATGGGTGGCAAAAAATGCATCGTCAGGTTTAGCCCATTAGCCATCTTCATTGGTTGGAAAGACTCCGAACTCCAGTACTAAAATGGCATAACTGATGTAGGTATTAATGTGATCGCAAAACTTTGTCCATTCAGTGCGTATAAATGATATGAACAGCTTTTTCCTCAAATCCTTATCCCTTACTCAAAATAGAATGTTAGAACCTTGAAGCTGAGGGATAGGGGTCGAGCGGAAGCTACAGAAACTCAACTGCCGGCCCAACATGTTCTATTATTTACAAACGTGACGTCATCCCTGTATGCCCCGCACGATTAATTATGACATACAGCTGACAGAAACAGCCTGCGAATTATGTATTACTGTACGAATTGTGACCACTCCACGTATCAGTTGCATGCTGTATTTTGCGTTGTGCATGTCATTAAGAGGACGCTATACCTGACGGTGCATTTTTTGCCGCCCATAAGATTAACATTGCGAGCGGCGATTCATTTTCAAGGTTTACCCTTGGTTGACACAAAATTTTGCCTGTACGTAGCCCTAACAATGTTCTAGGGAGTGTTCGAAGCAGATTTCCCAATTTCTCACTGGTTTCTTTTATTGCAACTGTTTTGCAAATGCTAGCATCGCATACCTCAAGAAAAGTGCTGTATCTCGAAAACCAGTAAAAAAAATTGGGAAATCTGCTTCGAACACTCCCTAGAACATTGTTAGGGCTAGGTACTGGCAAAATTTTGTGTCTTTCCAACCAAGGGTAAACCTTGAAAATGAATCGCCGCTCGCAATGTTAATCATATGGGCGGCAAAAAATGCACCGTCAGGTATAGCGGAAAGAAAAAAAAAAGTGTTCCAAAAACTATACAAATAAATATCTTTCTATTTTTAAAGCTTTAAGAAGACCTGAGAATTTTTTCTTCTACCCCATAACAAAGGAATCAGAAGTACCTACCTACTAGGTTATCGTGGTCCGACTGTAACCAATCGAATTTGCAGGTATACAACCTGGAGAATAAAGTGAGCTATGGATGGCTTCCACCTCCATGAGTCTTACGATAAAAATCCCCTTTAGTGAGGTACCAGCTATAGCGAACTTCTATACAGAACAGTTAACCTTTAAAATTCTCCATCAAATCGTCGATTTTCTCCTTCGATTTCTCAGGTACAGTATCATTTTTTGAAGGTAAGAGGGAGGCCATTTTGGGCCACCCGGTAGCTGAATTCACAGGGATTGACTTGTTGAAGAAAGGTACGGTGGTTCCCGCGCATGTTTACATTGATGTTCCCCCTTTGCTTGGGTATCGGAAGCCGCCTGCCTTCGGTGAGGCCCGCAGGCTCTCTACAAATAATTCCCAGGTTTCATTTTGTACCTGACATTTAGAAACAAATAGCGGCTTCGATATTATACCTGAAGAGTCCGTATAGATCTCGCTAGGTTTAGTTGAAAACCGTTTTGGCTTCCGGAGAAATTATATTGAAAATCTTTATGAAATCTCAGGGAATCTTAGAATTTTTTTTGGAGTGGTTACCCCTCCGGGGTTCATCTTTCTATGAGTATCGTTGGGAATCTTTGGAAATCTTTATGGAATCTCAGTGGAATCTCAATGAATCTCTGCAGTGGTTACCCCCTCGGAATTACTCCTGACAGTCAAATTTTCGATTACCTCTAAGAAGAGAAAGCAGAGTATGGGGGCAGTTTTTCAGCGGCTGAGATTCGTACCTGCAGTTTATACGGTATACATCATAGGTACCTATATCCAATACCCAAAATTATTTTTTCTTCAGAACCAGAAGCTGACTTGCGAAGAAGGGGTCACAATGATCTAAAAGAGTTTAACAATGACAACTCACATTTGTGTAGTCTATCCACCCCTGAATATCACTCTCAACTAAGAGTGAGGTGAACTATACCTAGAATTTTGCTCCAAAAATGGTTGAAAATAGCGATGACGAATGGGCTCCCTCCCCCCCGTGGTGTTGTACAGGGGGTGGTGGGTTCAAATTAACAGGAGTTGTGTGATGGCAGCAAAAAGGGGTCGGTGGGGGGGGGGGGCGCAGCTGGTTTGGGGCTAATTGCTGGCAAGAGTCGTTTAAAAGCATTTTTGAGCCCCCCCCTTTCTACGCAGTAATGATTACACTGTCACGAACACCAGACTCCGTAATTCAAATGTGACAGCTCAGTGTGACTTGGTGTCACGCCCTCCCCCCGCCTCGAATGCTGCTGCTCTTCCCCAACTACGAAGTTAGTCGAATTTTGAATTTCAGAAAGTGTTCCGTTCAGTTTCAGCTTTAAAGAACAGTAACTGAAAATAACTTTTTAGAGTGGATTTTGCCAATTCCTAATGGTTACTTTAACGTCCCCTTAACGTTCACTATAGCGTTATTCCATAGCCCATATACTTTTCTTAACGGTATACCTTGTATAGGCTTTTAACGGCAGGATAAAGTTTTGGCTACTTTTTCGGGAAGAATAATTAAGTAGCTACACTACACTGTAGTCAGGCCCGTATCCAGAAAGCGGTCATAGTGGGGGGGTTTAGCCTATAATTTTCTGCTTCACGTTGGCACTACCATGTTAATTTTCCGTTCATGGGGGGAGGGGGTTTACCCCCCCGTGGATACGGCTATGACTGTAGTGATATTAATTCACCCTAAATAGTAGGAGCAACTAAAAAGACGCGATGAAACTCACAAACGCTACTCAAAACGTCTTTTCCGAAAGAAATCTCAACATATTAAATGGAAATCGCAACTTTGCAAAATCTCCATTGTTGGAAAAGAAAAGTTGGTGTGTTGCGGCAAAGCGAGCTAAAGGAATAAAGCCGTGTGGGGCCATTAGAGCCGGATAACATTAGAAGAAAAGTTGAAAACCACTAAACGAAATTTCAATCTGTTTTTCCAGCGCCATTAAAAATACATTTAGAGTTTCGGAGTTGAAACCGAGTCGGACCGCCGCGGGCCGCTTGCCGCATTTTTTCGATTTTAACATGTGAGGTTTATTTCATCGTGAGACTCAGTAACTAGGGGATTGGTTTATCAGGTACAGATTTTCAATAAAAAATTGAATAATTAAAAAAAAATTGCTAAATTAAATTACGCCTTCATCTGACTTACCAGAAAAAACTGACCTATGTTCTACTGTAGGTTAGGTTAGGTAACTTGTGAACTTAGGTACATTGAGGTACCAATTCATTTTGTGCCTACCGTAGCCAATATTTTTTGCCTTATTTTCCTACCTAGTTACGGAAAAAACATTTAATAACAGAACAATGTTCTTTCCTGCAAGTCCAAAGATTTCTCGCAAAAATTCTAGTTGTCCCTTGTTCACTATATAAATTATTTCTATTCTTGTTCTCTGTATAACGTGCAGGGGCCATGTAAAGCCGATCGCTACAAAGGTAACCACTCCAAAAAATTCCAAGATTCCCTGAGATTTCATAAAGATTTCCAAAGATTCCCAGTGAGTGGTTAACCCCTCGGGGTTTATCAAGGGACCGTAGCGTTCGCTTGTTATAGAGAGGGTTTCGTTATAGAGAGTGTCGTTATAGAGACAGCTGTAACTAGCTGAGCTGAGGGTTGGGGGGACAAGCCCAGCAACTAGACCGTTTCAAGAACTATCCATTGTGCTCAGCTGGCAGCACTACCAAATACCAGCTCCCCAACCATCGAGTAAACGATGGGGACCTACAGTTTTAGGTGGGTTCCGAACCGCCACAGCCTCGATATACATTTCACTTGACATGCTGAACATATCAGAAAAACTTTTTGGTATGATCGGGATCGAACCGGTGTGACCCGGCTCTCACACAAAAGTCGACCATTTAGTCCACTGGGCTATCGAGGCTGTCAGCTGTAACTAAAGAAGCAAAAAATTCCAAAATATCATATTTTGTTGAGTCGAAGATATTTCCGGAAGGTTCAGGCAGTGCGGTTCGGATGCGGTTCGGGGTTGATTTTGAGCAGTGGTGAAAGAGGAAGCGATGAAGTTGCTGCCGGAGATAATCAGTCTGCTTCCGCCCCCCTCCACCCCCCACCCTCCTCCTCAGTGTTGGGTCAGCAGCCATTTAGAGGGCTCTTGCGCGTTCAATTTATATTTAATAGGGGTAGGGATGATAGCCCGAGTCATTAGGGGTACCATCTCCGTTTGCTATATTGATTAGTGATTACATATCTGATAGCGTTTTCGATTTACCTGCACTCACTGCACTGTTACACTGGTTTCAAGCATTGCTAGAGGTTGTGCTGCATGGGGTTATTTCGAGGGGTTAACCACTCGTTGGGAATCACTGGAAACTTTATGAAATCTCAGGGAATCTTGGAATTTTTTTGGAGTGGTTACTACTTTGGGGTTCATCTTTCTTTGAATACCGTTGGAAATCTTTAAGGAATCTCAGTGAAATCTCAAGGAATCTCTGGAGTGCATGGTTACCCCCTCGGGTTATTTAGAAGAGGGGTGGGCGGGACAAGCCCAACAGCTCCAAAATTGGGAAAAAATCTAAACCTCAGAAAATCACTAAATTATGTAGTCCGAGGGCAGTTTCTATAGGTATTATCGCATTGTAGATTCTGACCACTAAATAAAAAGTTATTATACTCTAAAGTGGCCGGATTTTGAGTTGGCATATAGAGGGTGAAAATGACGTAAGCTTTGGTAACTTCTGCTTAATGACGTAAGCTTTGGTAACTTCTGCTTAACACCTAATTTTCCGCTATACCTGTCTAATTAGAAACTATGTTATTGTTTTGATAACCAACTATAGATTTCATTATATCGAACCAAAGGTGACGTAATCTGACTAGGACACAGCTATACTGTCTTAGCTACGAAACCGGAAATTAAAATTTTCAACGGTAAAGGAGTGTTGTTTTGCTCCTAAGTTACGTGGCAGTTATCCTAACTCTATGATACAAAGTAAATAGGCTCAATATTACACTAACCATCAGTTAAATTTTACGGATGATTGCCGAACCCACCCTGAGTTGATTGAAGTGTTGCGTAACGTCAGACATTCTTCAGTTAAAAATGAATTTATAAGTTAAATAAATCCCAAAGAATTTATCACGGCCTTAATTTAAGACGAAGTAATCACTTAATTACTTTAAATGCTTTTTCTCAAAATAATTATTATAATACAGCACGCCGTAAAATAACAAAAAAAGTTTAAGAAGCTGAAAATGCAAAAGATTTTACGAGGGAGGGGACGAAGGGTTTGAAAGAAGATCAGGATGGGCGCTTCAGGGCATCCTGAACGTTATGAAATTTTTTCTTTTATTTACGAATTGGATACTTGTAAAATATTTGCGTCTATACTCCGTTTCCGTGCACCTTTGACATGGTTTTACCGTAAAACTTCCTAAAATAGCCAGCATAAAATTATAGAACAGAAAAATTAAAAACCTCTGCCTCTGCCTCTATTGTCATAACAAGACAGACACTATATAGTGTAAGGCGACCCTATCAGACCCTTCTCTTATACACTAAGGATCCTCTTCTTAGCCTGTTATTTAAGAAGACAAGAACACTACTTCTTCGTCAAAGAGTCTTCTTCTTTGGGTAATAGAGACAGATCGACAGGTCTGCTCTAAAGTCGGTTTCATTATAGTGTCCTGGTAACTACAGGAATCGAAAAATTTATAAAGAACCAACAGATATTATTTGAAAACCTTTTATTGTTAATCAGTCCTTAAATTAGTCTGTAAATCTGTTGTATTGTAGGTAATTATGAACTCAATTGTATATCTCGAAATGTACGGGATCGCCTTAATGAAAAAGAGAGGAAATATAAAATGTACTAATTTAGTAAAGCGTCGATTAAAAGCGTTCTTCCTTCATACCCGTAGGGTTGTTGTTGCTCAAGTTAAATAGGGATCAGAGGGGGAGAAATGGGGGGGGGGGGGGTTGGGGGAGCAAGTTGAGGATTAAGTAGGGGAGGGGGATGAGAGGGAGGAAAAAGGTGCAACTTATTTATTACCAGCTTCGTCTCTTTTACTTCCAATTATCCATTTTGGTGGCGTCACTGGTAAAGGTGGTCAGAACTTATCTACTACTACTTCATGAACATTAACTAGAATTCAAAAAAATTGGTAAGAAATTTTCGTTTTTAAGGTGGAATACACGTATTTGGTTCGCAATGCTACGTACTTCAAGCCCTACTCCGAAGTTACAGGGCGAGTGAAAAATGTTTATAGGGGGATGTAAACCTGAGACTCTTTGTCGTGAGGTAGTGTTGTATTTTTGCATGAAATGGAGTAATAAGCCCACAGGAGCGATTTTAAACAGTCAACTAGGTACCAGGCCACATGTTTTTTTGACAGATCGCGAAAACACAACACTACCTCACGCGAAATATTTTTTTGTAACGTTTCGGACTAAAACAGTATGATTTTATCGACACATTTAGTAGAAAAGCTTGATAAATGTTTGTAATATTTACCGCCGCCATGTTACATGTTGACAATTTTTATTTCACTTACGGAAGTGGGTAATTTCAACACCATTTCTCTACTTTTTCTCCTGTAAAAGCTAAACATAGTGTCCTACTTTCACTCGTTCGTTTCGCGTTCAAATAGCACACTATGTTTAGCTTTTAGAGTAAACACAACCAATATGATATTGCAATTACCCGTCTCCGGCAGCACTAAAATGTAAACATTAGTTTTGTCGAATATTTACTTTCGCACAGTGGTTTTGGTGGAGTTCGTCGAGAATGTATGGTGGCCCTTAAGGATGTAATTATCTCGGAGCTGATTGCGCCCACATCGCTGAAATTTAATACAGATACGTTAGCTCTTATAATTAGGTTTTCTTTCGATTTTTATAACGGTTACTTACATAACAAGGGAGTTACTTAGGAAAACAATTCTTCCGTACCTTTCCGTCTTGCCACCAAAATAGTCCCTTTCTACGACATTGATAGGTACTGAAAAACTGTTCTTGTTGGTTTCTCGCTACCTTCTGTCCGCTCTCGATCTACGACGTACCTATTGTCTTTTATTACCTATTATTACCTAATTAATACCTATTATTACCTTTTATTACCTATTGTCTTTCTATTGTCATAAAGTCTTCACGATTTTTAGGTGTCCAGCTAGATGAACACCTAAATTGGCATCAGCATTCGCAAAACCTTCGGTCTAAACTCGCTTCTGTTTGTTTTACTCAAAGAATAATTTGTAACTCGTGTTCTCCATATATCGCACGCATCACTTACTTTGCCTACTTTCATTCAATTCTAAGTTACGGAATACTTTTCTGGGGAGGTGTCAAACAGAATATTGAGCCAATTTTAAAAATTCAAAAGAGATGCATAAGAATCATGGCTAAAGTGCCACCGCGTACTTCTTGCAGGTCACTTTTTCAGAAATTCTCTATTCTCCCTGCTCCTTGTGTTTTCATTTATCAGGTATTATTATTTGTTCGCGAACACCCAGAACACTTCCCTCTTAATTCAAACTTTCACTCTTATAAAACTCGGTCGTGTTCAAATATACATGTAGGCAAATTTGCTACCTCCCTTCGTTTGAACAGTCCTCCGATTTTAGGTGTTCGTCTATATAACGCTCTCCCGGTTGAAATTAAATCTGAAGAAAGTTCAACGATTTTTAAAAAATTGCTAAAATCATATTTACTTGAAAATGTTTTTTATAGTTTAGAGGAATTTCTAAATTTGTAATTTAACTGGACAACCAGGCGTTTTATACTTTAGTTCCACCTATTTTTGGTGGGACAAGGTCAACAAAACGTAAAAAAAAAAAAAAAAAAAAAAAAATTGCCAATAAACTGTTTGACCGATTTCAGTAAAATTTGGTTTGTAAATTTTTAAAATTTTTCGACTATGTTTTGAGTCAAAAGTCCTTCTGGATCGAACACAAAACAATCATAGTTCAAAAGTTAACTAAACACTGGTTATATCGGAATTGGCTGATTTACACGGAGAAACTGTAAATCGCTACAGTAGAAAAGAAGTGTAGAATAACAGGCAAAACTTGTAGTAATTAGTCACAAATCACGTTTCGGAACGTCTTAACAAAGCAATCAAGCGATAAGCTGCCAAGGAGGCACGAAACTCATAGCTAGAATCAAAATCAAATTATTGCGTACTGTATATAAATAACTGAAAAATTATTTTTAGAGCACAGAATTTTCTCAATAAATTAAGTTTGATGTTATATTTTTCTGGTAAATTATTATTACTTAATCTCTACAAAAAAAAAAATACTTAGAATGGCGTTTTTCCTAATCTACACTTTATGAGGAAACTACTGGATATTTAGAAGTTCTGAAATAAAATGTCTTTTTAATTAACAGGTGATTTCACGATCGAGTAATTGCCGTCACCAAAAAATTTGTCCGAAATTAACCGATCATAAAATCGCAACACAGCCCACAGCCCACCGCCGTTAAAAAGACATATTATATTTCAGGACATTTATATATCCAAATAGTATCATCATAAAAGGTGCAGAACGTAAACAAACACGATTACGTTATGTTTCCCTAAGGCTAAGAACACAAGAACATTTCGAGCCGCCTTAAGTCGTACTAATCAAGGCTTAGAGTAGATTGAGCTATTACCTTCTTTTACCCGTTGATTGACATTTTTACACGTCTTGTGTTGTTGATGTGTTTCCATGGTAACGGTCATTGTTTTAGCCATTAGGGCAGACTTTGTTTATGGGCATTGCATAGCCAGGACAGTGACAGTGTGGTTAATGTGCGCTTTGTTAACGCTAATTAGCGGATACTCAGCCATCAAAGCTGCCACAAGAACTAGAGCTCTTCAACACTTTTTACGGCCTATTGTTTCTATAACTAGAGCCACCCTCCAGTGGTCTTTAGTGATGCACGATGCAAGAACAAGAACAAGAAACGGCATTTCTTGTTCTTGGAAAGCGACTTTTGCTCTTGTTCTTCAGTAGAAATCATTTCTTTCTCTTGTTCTTGTTCATGCTGCAATTTCTTGCATACACGTGGAATTTTCTGAGGGTATAATGTGGTTTGTTGTCTAGCGCGACCGGCCATTTCAAGTGCCATCGTCGCATAGTTCGCAATTTTTTTTTTTTTTTTTTTTGACAAAATACGGACTGCGCAATCCATGAATGAAGCTTTGGAAAAAAGCTACCTGGGTTTATGCAAGACTCTTGCGAGAACTCTTGCAAGAGTTCTTGTTCTTGTAAGTCATTTCTTGTTCTTGTTCTTGCAGCCAAAATGAACTCTTGTTGCATGCAAGAAATGCAAGAACAAAAGCAAGACAAGAAATTTTCGTGCATCACTACACCAGTTCGATCCCGATCCTACTAAAGTTTTTCTGTCCAACATTCACCTCTGATATGTTCAGCATAGCAAGTGAAATGTATGTCGAGGCTGTTGGGGCTCGGAACCAATCTAAAACTGTAGGTCCCCGTCATGTATAAATACAATGGTTGGGGAGCCGGAAGGTTTGTCTAAAAAATATTTCATACGCTTGGACTCGAACCCAAACCTACCAGGACACAAGTCGAAACTCTTGACCACTTAGTCACCGAAAGAAACAGGTATGTACTTAACCAAGGCGATAGGAAAGGTATTTCGGGGCAATTACGATATATGAGCCTGAAGTACCTACGAAGCTCGTCGGCGTGATAAAGCCTGAATAAAGTAGCGATGTGATTAGGTATAGTTATACCCAGGATAGGTATAGGTAGGTATTATTTGTTCATGATAATGTGGCTATGTTTACGCAGGATCGAACTCCCGACTCGCCGCCAATTAGATGATCGCCACGATTCCAGTAGGTACACATTCAGGTTCTTAATACCTGCGCGGCTCCTCTTCAGGTACATCATTTTTTTCCGATATTAAATTTCTTAAGCCTAATTGACCATTGAGACCAGTAGAAGTTGGAATGGGATCGGGAATGGATCGGGGGTACTGAAAATTTTCTTTAACTTTTTCTTACAAGGTTTTGGATGGGTTGCTAATGTCTACTATAGTGCCTCCTAAAAGTTCACTATAGCGTTATTCTCCCGAAAGGAAAAGTCGGTGTCTCACTATTCTGATGATAGCGCCCTTTTGATAACATAACGTTAGCATGCATTTTTTGCCGCCCATAAGATTAACATTGCGAGCGGCGATTCATTTTCAAAATGAATCGCCGCTCGCAATGTTAATCTCACCGTCAGGTATAGCGGACCCTTAACAGCAAGATCAAGTTTCCGACTACTTTTTCGGGAAGATAGACTTCTTAAGTTTAAGGGTAAAGGGTGATTTTAACCAGCTCCTAATCGGGCAGATTAATTTTTTATATGAAGTTATTTTCTCAGTATGGAGCTGGTAGAAGTCACCCTATAAGGCAGGTATATCTCTCTATAACGAAAACCTTTCTACGGTCACTTGATAATATCTGGACACTATTACCACTCTCTCTGTAGCGAACTCTCTTTATAGCTAGCAAATTTACTTGGTCGCTATAGAGAGAGACGATTGTATAGTTAAGAAACTGACCGTTTGAAATTCGAGTTAATGGAATAATTGATTAATTTCGATATTTCCCAGACCACTTCTTATCTATATAAATTAGCGAGGTGATCCCAATTTAAAGTCTTCCTAAATTTGGTCCCACAAATACCTAATTTGAAAAATATGGCGCAGGTCCTTAAAGAGCTCACAGTCGGCATAGCGGCTACCCAAAAGCTAAACATAACGAAACCGCATCTCCATTAGGAATGCAGGGTGCAGCGTATACCTCTATTATAACAAATTTAACTTTTTCAACGGGAAAGAGAGAAAAAAATTGTCTCATTAAAATTTCTTTTCTTTTTTCTCTTGGCTGATTTAAGTTTAATTGTGTTAGTGAGGCTGTCAACCGACATTTACGTTAAAATATGGAATGTTAATAGGCGGGGCAATGTAGCACAGCAGTTACGTCATTACGTTACCTTAGGGGAAATTGATTTATTAGGTATGTCGATGCCGACTATTGTTGGAATACCAAATACCGCTGGCGGAGAATGCTATCAACTTCCCGCCCACTGTTGTTAATATTATTTGAAATGAGCTGCTAACTCTGCGCTCATTAGGGTGGAATTCATTCCCTCCAAATGGAACTAAAAACCTTTATGGGATCCCCGTAGGATGTAAAGTTTTCATATAGAAAAAAAAAAAAAAATCCCAATTCTCTATTAGGTTTGTCTCAGTGAATCTTGCCCTGGGTCCAGCCAGCCCTGAAGGGTAAGTACCTAGCCTTAACTGGCTGGGGGAAAACTCGACTATCGGGCGTGATTCTGACGAAATCACCCCCTTATGTACGCAGAGCCCACGAAAAGGTGGGACTCAAGATGCCACCTCCCAAAAATTATTGGTCTACCCAGGACCTCAGTCGTGCAAGTCTAGTTTTTTCTTACTAGACAACGGTGAGACCACTTCAAAAAATGTAACTATCAGAGAAGTAAATAAGTACTAGAAATATTGTAATCAAGAAAAATAAGTACCATGGTCTTCCATCACCGTTTGAAAATAGAGCAATACAGCATAACCGTCACAGTTTCTTTATCAACACTTTAAAATTTATCGCCTAGTATGAATGGGGGGAGCCTGCAATAAACGACTAGTGTCACGAATCCAGGTACATCCAGGTTGATAGAATCGCCGTCCTGACTTAAAGATGACTTGAGCGTCCCGATGAAGCCATTGAGAGACCCATAAAACATTCAATAAAGCCCAGTTTATTCCCGGACCGCCGATATGAAGGGCAGTCACGCGAGCGAGGGCCCCGCTACCGCCAACCGGGGCAAACAAGGACCCCCAATCTCCACTACAATCTTCACCTCGTGTTCTTCCGTATTTTCTGTGAGATATGTCACTGTAAGGGTGGCTTTACGCAAGTCACCAAAGTCGAGGGTGGCCACTATAGGGACAGGCTACCGCCAACTGGGGCAAACAAGGACCCCCAATCTCCAGTACAATCTTCACCTCGTGTTCTTCCGTATTTTCTGCAAGATATGTCACCGTAAGGGTGGCTTTCGTCGCCAAAGTCGAGAGTGGCCCCTAGTAGTTTAGCGAGGGTCCAACTACCGCCAACCGGGGCAAACAGGGACCCCCAATTTCCAGTACAATCTTCACCTCGTGTTCTTACATATTTTCTGCGAGATTTAAGGAGTGTTCCCTAGCGCTATCATCCTGAAAAGAAAAGTTGTACCTTTCACCGTCCTGCCGATAGGGAGGGATTTTATACGCGAAGGCATAATCTCTACAGTTTTACCTCTAATGCAGGCTTATTCTGGATCCGTTAACGCAAATTTAACGACGAAGTGGTGTAGCTTTAGGTTTGCATTAGCGTTAGGAGCTTTACGACGAAAGATCCTGAATAGGCCTTCAGGAAACCTAAAATTCTATCCTACCCATTTTACCCCCGTGCCGACGGTTGAAATTTCTTATAAAATATTCAGTGACAGACAACCGGTTCTATAAGCATGTGACAGCAACGAAAATATAGGTTGGAAAATACAACACAGTCACAAAGTAATAATTCACCTCCTCCCGCTAGCAGACGATAGTGCTGCCAACCAACAAATCACTCATACAATGGAACTCCACCATTCCATCATTCTCTTACAACACTGAATATCCTTCAGCAGCACGAACACAACATCGGAATCGTCTTCCGTTTTCTTCCACACGCAACCCAAAGCTCTCTTTCAACGACCGCTAAGTCGCTTACCTTTAAATATTTACAAATGCTGTCAAGATAATTACTTAATTTCAGGTGATGGCTGAAAAAATATGGTGGAGAAATTTGCAGAAAAAGTTGAGTGTATTATTTGGATTCATTATCTTTTATTTCAGTTACTTTGTCCCAATGATAACTCCCCTTTTAAGAATCCATCGATCATCAGTTAAATTTAACCGGAGTTTAGGAGTCCAGTGTTGAGCTTATGGACGTTCTGACATCGTGGAGATAAATTGTGTCTCGCGATGTAATAGGTAGGTTGGTAATTATCCCCCAAATAGCCCCCTTTATAAAGCCATCACACGACAAATAAATTGGGCTCCAGTTTCAGGTTTGGAAAGAAAAAAGTCTCAAATATAAAAATAATAAGCAATTAACATTGGCAGACACGTCGTCCTCTTCTGCCCCAGCTGACGGTAGCGCATTTTATCAATGATTATGAGCCAAAAGTTAAATACCCATTAATTGCCACTGACAGAATCGTTTCCCAGTATTTACATCTGATCCGACCTCTCGACCACTTAACGGAAATAACATTGCTTTTAAAATCATTTAGCCTGGGAATTAATAAACAACTGCCTAACCGGGAGCCTGCATGGCTGGATATTCGGGTTTCATTTTTTTGGACTTACCGCAGAGACCCATTATTGGACTCTTTCCAAATGCCCTTTATCAATTATTACTCGTACCGTTCGGCTCGTTTAAAACATTCTGACACTTGCAATGACTCGTAGGAGGCTCACCTCAAAAACTCGTCATTGTGGGCCTCAAGCCTCAATGACCAAATTGGAGGTCAGCCTCACCTTTCCTCGATTTATATACCTATACCTACTGTCCAATATTTCAATATTTCAGAGGGGGTCTATCTACCAGATAATATGGAATTTTCAGACTCGTCTGCTGGATGATGATAGACCCTCTGTAGTTAAGGGCAGGGGAGGAATGGTAAAAAGGGTGATTTTCCCTATTTTAATGTCTTTCGAACCCGCTTAATTTCCACTAGTAGAGGACAACCAGTCAAAAGCATTCGGTAAATCGTAAAGCAGGCAAACTGACCTGAGTTTCGGTGACTTGCAGCAGTTTGGCCATTTCGCTTCTTTCGGACGAAGAGAGGTATTTCTTGTGCTCGAACTGCTTCTCTAGTTCGAAGATCTGCCTCCCTGTGAAGGTTGTTCTCGCCTTTTTCTTCTTTCGCTCTGCTTCTGCGGTATCCGAACTGTGCCCGCCGTCGCTCATCGCTCCCGCGGACAACTCTGTCAACTTCTCCGCACTGTCTTTTCTCCGTTTCCCTGGCTTGGCCACCACGCAGTCTACAAAAAAAAAAAAAATCATTTCCTTTGGGGTTGAACAGACTCAAAATGTCACCATCGGAAACCTAGAAGGGAAGGTACCTACAACAGTTCGAGGATAGACAGTAGAACCTTACGAACTAATCAACTTGTGATTCTGACTTTTATTTACTTTTTGGAGAGGAGTATTGCAACAGGTCTTTTCTCGCCGAAGCGGCGAGGAAAAGCTTGCTGAGGCTCATGCAGAAAGAGTGTTAAGGGTCTCGTCCATCTCGCCACTCCGCTGTTTTAGATAGTATGAAGTAGAAGAGAAAAAAATCGGTGCGGCAGGGGTAGATGGACGGGACCTTAAGGGTCCGCTATACCTGACGGTGCATTTTTTGCCGCCCATACGATTAACATTGCGAGCGGCGATTCATTTTCAAGGTTTACCCTTGCTTGGAAAGACACAAAATTTTGCCTGTACCTAGCCCTAACAGTGTTCTAGGGAGTGTTCGAAGCAGATTTCCCAATTTCTCACTGGTTTCTTTTATTGCAACTGTTTTGCAAATGCTAGCATCGCATACCTCAAGAAAAGTGCTGCATCTCGAAAACCAGTAAAACAAATGGGAAATTTGCTTTGAACACTCCCTAGAACATTGTTAGGGCTAGGTACAGGCAAAGTTTTTTTGTCTTTCCAACCAAGGGTAAACCTTGAAAATGAATCGCCGCTCGCAATGTTAATCTTATGGGCGGCAAAAAATGCATCGTCAGGTATAGCGTCCTCTTAAGGGTACGTTCAAACGGGATACAACTACCGAAATAACCAGTTGGGGAACTGGTAGGGCCTATTTACAGGGGGTTGGGGCAATGTGTGTTTTTGACACATCATCCCGATACAGGGCGCAACGTCTTCCCCAACAGAGTTTAAGGGTTTCTGACAAAGCCGGATATTGTAACTACCCCTACTCACCCCCTCCCCTCCAGCCCCTCCCACAACAGCATTTAGAACCCATTAACCGTGCCTGATTTATGTCAAACTTTTCTCCCTCTATTATCTGCTGAAATCTTGTCGAATTTTTATATTCCTAACTGAATATCCTTGCTAAATAATATAATGTGTATTTTCCTCATGTCAAGTGGGAGATCTCAGGCAGAAACTACTGGAAAATTGGGAAATCTTCGTTGGTGTCTCCCATAGACAAAATTCGCCCTCGCAATGGGTGCGGCAGACGAGCCACACAAAAAAAAATTGCTGGTGTGGGTATTCGAACCCAGTACCTCAATAGTAACTCACGAATCCCTAAAGATTCCACCGACCTTTGTAACAGACATTATGAAAACACAAAATTGATCTCCTTCTCTATAAGTCTTCAACGACCATCGAAAATTGACTCCGACAGCTCTGAAGTGCTCATTCGTCTCGGAAACCGCAAGAATTTACCAATGGAAGATACGAGGGCAGCTTTGTGAGCTTTGTCAGGTTGGGTGTTTTCGTTGGCGCAGTCCTAGCTCGAGATTGGACGCATCTGCCATCAAAGTCGGATCCGGCTATTCATAAAAGTATTAAGTGTGTTATTTCGGGAGACACGCGGCTGCGGGTTAACAATGCCTCGGCCTATACAAATAAATAATCCCTCAGGGACAACTAATAATGTTATAATAATTAGGGGACTATATTTAGGAGCTCGTTTGTCATCAATATGACTACCCATTTTACAGCCGTTCACGAGTGTGATAAATCTATCTTGGAATTGATTGTGGACAGCCTTGCTACTATTTGTTTTTTACTGTTTAGAAAACAAGCTTCCCTTCCCCTCTTAAGAAAAAACTTTGTTCTGCATATTATGTAGATTCTCAGGGGGCGAATCAAATTAAATGGCGCCTTTTTTTAGGTGCATCCATTTTTAAATTATCAGAGATATTTCCCGCCATAATTTAAACTCTCTCTCTCCTTCAGTCAATATGATTATAATGAGTCAGCTGGAAAAGATAAGTAGGTAAAGGTGTGGGGTTCGTGAATATACGAAAAATCAATTTTACACCAAAAATCTACAGTATCTATTTCCGGAGATATAAAATATTTTAATCTACCTATAATCCAATTTATATAAGAGTAGGTATAATAAAAATCCAAAATATATATAATGGGTCATTAGAGAAATCCAAAACAGTTAGATAAACACTAATTAAACAAGTCCGACAAGTAAAACGCGATGGATCCCTCTGTATGAGTTCGGTAAGTTAAGTATATGAGCAAAGTCCTGTTTGAATATGAAGTTTCGCGCCAAAAAAGGAGGTAGACGACAGCCCATAAAGAAGCCACTGGTCTCATAACAATAAAATAACAATTACGTGCTATCTCTAATTGATTTGCAATTAGCTGATTGAAATGCGCACTATATTAGGTTGCATTAGCCTCAGCTTCGTCTCCCTTATAAAGGTACGGGCGAGAAAAATTCGAGCTTCGGCTTCTTTGACCAAGGCTACTATAGGCGGATCAGGTTTATATAGAAAGATAGGTTGAAAATTAATTAATTTTTTAGTGTGCTCGGGATATACCTAACAAGGAATACTTGGGTGGTAGAGACATAACAGCTGATAAGGTTGGCTGGCAGTACTACCGAATGCCAGCCATGGATTTAGTAAACGATGGGGACCTACGGTTTTAGATGAATCTAGAGATGCTAAACATACCAGTCGAGGTGAGTGCCAAACAGAAAAACATTGGTTTACTTATTTTTTACTGTACAGAATTATTTATCCAAAGGCGCCACCAAAAATGTCATATTCAAATTCTCACATAATTATTGCAGGTACAAGTAGGTATTCACCTACCTACCTTCGCCACCAGGTATCTATACCAACCCATATACTTGCTAGGAACTAACGCTGCGGCCACATTCAATGCATTCTGGAATGGATGGGTCGGAATTTTAGGGGATGGGATGGAATGGCAGGTTTGGAATGGAGGGGCGGGAATGGCAGGTTTGGAATGGAGGGGTGGAATGGAGGGGCGGGAATGAGAGGTTTGGGATAGAGGGGCGGGAATGGCAGGTTTGGAATGGAGGGGCTGGAATGGAGGGGCGGGAATGACAGGTTTGGAATGGAGGGGCTGGAATGGAGGGGCGGGAATGACAGGGTTGGAATGGAGGGGCGGGAATGACAGGTTTGGAATGAAGGGGCGGGAATGATAGGTTTGGAATGGAGGGGCGGGAATGACAGGTTTGGAATGGAGGGGCTGAAATGGAGGGGCGGGAATGGCAGGTTTGGAATGGAGGGGCTGGAATGGAGGGGCTGGAATGGCAACTCAGGGATGGCGGGTACTCACACAAAAACTGGCATCCCTCCCTATTAACCATACGTCCGGGATGCCAACAGCCGTCCAAACCCACCACAAAACATCGCCCACCTAAGGGGTAAAATAATTAATCGACCTAAAAATAATAGGGATGTCCCAGTATCATGTTATTAAAAGAATAGAACCAGAACGACAAAATATGGATGAGTCACTAAAGTGAGTCAGTCATAGAGTCATGCATATTTAGATGACTCGACAAATCAATGAGTTTCAACACGGTTGTTCTTTAGCGTGACAATGTCCCTATAGGCGGGACCGCCGATACCTAGACGTTTGTTTGTGTTAGCCTTATTGTTAGGGCGGTAAGTCTCGCCACACAATAGCGTGGCCCCAGTATACAGACTTATTGCATTATAGGCTGCGAGAAATGTATACATAAAGCCACCATTCGACAATTGAATGAACTGTTTTGGTATTAATAAGTTTCGTATTTGACACGTAAAGAGTTAAACATACGTGGCAGCAGAATGCATTTTTATTCCAATTTTTGGAGGAAAGTGTTGGGTAACTTTAGAAAACTATTTTGATTACAAAAATCATTCGGTAGTAAAATGACAGGATAGCCAATTAATTTCTATGTTTAAAAGACACACTGGGTGATTGAAAAAGAGAGTTACATTACATTTTTTAAGTGGTTACGGATCGATGATGACCACTCAATGGGTGTCCAGAAGTGAAGGGTTACTGAGATACAGGTGCGGAAACAGGGAAATCTCGCATTCTATCAATTTTTTTAGAAGTTTTTTTTTGCAAAAAGTCCTTCAGAGAAAAACCACTCTTGATAGAGTGACAAAAGAACCATCATTCGAATGAGTAAAGTGAGCTGGATTAACCATTATTGCCATTAAGCTAAATAAGCTATAGCTTAGGGCCTACGCTCTGAGGGGGCCTACAAAAAATGTAGGCCCCAACGTAATAAACAATTAGGAAATATGGAGATTTTTACGGAGGTTATAGTGAAATTTTCGGCTCGCTCGCTTCGCTCGCTCGAAAAAAGGCTCCTTCTTTGCCTTTTTCCCTTACATTATTCTCCTTCGCTTAGCACTAAATAACAAAAATAATAAAATAAAATCGAGTCTATAGCTTGGGCCACCTGACGGTGCATTTTTTGCCGCCCATAAGATTAACATTGCGAGCGCCGGTTCATTTTCAAGGTTTACCCTTGGTTGGAAAGACACAAAATTTTGCATGTACCTAGCCCTAACAATGTTCTAGGGAGTGTCCGAAGCAGATTTCCCAATTTCTCACTGGTTTCTTTTATTGCAACTGTTTTGCAAATGCTAGCATCGCATACTTCAAGGAAAGTGCTGTATCTCGAAAACCAGTAAAAAAATGGGAAATCTGCTTCAAACACTCCCTAGAACATTGTTAGGGCTAGGTACAGGCAAACTTTTGTGTCTTTCCAACCAAGAGTAAACCTTGAAAATGAATCGCCGCTCGCAATGTTAATCTTATGGGCGGCAAAAAATGCACCGTCAGGTATAGCGGACCCTTAATCTGGCTCTGAGAAACCCCATACTACCCGCTGCCGATAGGGCTGTGGGAAACTCAAACTGTTCTCCCTGTAAGCTACGCCAATGACCGCTCAAAAAGAATCAAATGAATGAAAGAAGTCAATGAATCGTGGGATTGCTGAGCAGAATATCGTGTGAATGCAGAGCTGCATCGGTACGCGGATGGCGGCGGCTGCCAAATTGAAGAGTTCGACCTCTGCCTCTAAACTTAGCCGATTATATTTATTTGTCAAACGAACCGCTAGATTGTGCACACAAAAAAACATATATGCCGGCTCGCTGCAACATTTTGCAGTCTGCTATAAATAGTTAGGAAAATCTGGACCCCATAACTTAGGAAACCTGCAACATGGGTAAGAGCGACCACACGTTCACGTTTTCTATGCATACTTTATGGGAAAACTATATATATTGGATATTCAAATGTTCTGAAATATAATATGCCTTTTAAACGTCATAAATTATGAGGCTATGTTTCACGATCGGTTAATTTTGGACATTTTGTTTGTTGAAAATAAAATCACTCTTATATTTCAGAACATTAAATATTCAATAGTTTCCTCATAAAGTGTGCAGAAAAAAACGTAAACAAACACAATCTTGAAACCCCACAGCCAAGTTAAATAATTACTGGTCAATGTTTTCTCGGAGTTTGTAATTTTCGGAATTTTCATTTTCTGAATGGTGGGAACTACAGTAGTTTTTCTCTATAACGACCATCATAAGGGACCATGCAAATTTGCTCGCTATAGAGAGAGAGTTCACTATAGAGAGGGTCTCAAAATGAGTCATGTGTTTATTCAAGGGCAGTAGTATTTGCACCTTTATAGGGAGCATGGCCGTATGCAAGGGGGGGTTTAGGGGGTTAAACCCCCCCCCCCCCCCCCCCATAAACGGAAAACTAACATGGTAATGCCGACGTGAAGGAAAAAAAATATTGGCAAAACCCCCCCCACATGACCCTAACCCCCCCCCCCCCCCCCCCCCAAGATCGCTTTCTGGATACGGGCCTGATAGGGAGAGTAGCATTTTCTCGTTATATGGAGTAGATGGACAGCTCTGTGTGTTTTGCAATGGTTAGCACATAGCTCAGGGGAATAAATTGTGAGCAAGGAGGAGGCATAGGGGTTATCCGAGAAATGCACAAACACTGCAATCGCATTTTTGGCGCATTTTCGGCGGCGTTTTGAGAAATAGCTCCTGTCTGCCTCAGAACTGGGACTGTTTTGTTTTCAAGAATAGTTGGCAGCCCTTACTTCATGTTTTAATTTGTTTTTAATTGTATAATTACCTCCGCCTGCCAGATTGGACTGAGATGTGACTGGGTGGCCTAACCAGCTCAAATTTGAAGGAAAGGTTGAATGTTTGACCCTTTTCAGACGTTCGTTCTAGTACAAAAGAGTAGAGAAAACAACTAGAACTAAGACTACAGCCTTCAGTATAGGTGCGTTCTTTACGACCACCCGAAAAAGTAGCCTTTAACTTCATCTTTCAGTTAGGGCCTTATCGGCAGGATGGTGAAAGGCATATTTTTTTTTTCCAGAATGAAAACGCTTTACTGAAGAGACTCTATAGTAGACTTCAGGCCTGGTGGGTCCCCAATAGTGTTCAAGCCTCTGATAGCCTCGGTTTTTCTTCAAACCTGAATTTTCTTCAGTAACCTACTTAGCGGTTAGGGATGCGTAGTGCGTTTTCAAAGAGATGTCTGTCAAAGAGATATGGATAGGTATGATGATCAATGCCTGACTAGTTTGTATGCCTCATATATAATGCATGATACGTCAGTCCGGTACAAATCACAACTCATGATACCGCAGGCAGCTTGATCCAGAAAGGGGATTTGTAACAATATCCATACAAAAGAGAGAATGTAGCAAATTTATACTTTTCAAAACTGCAGAGAAAGGAAATTAAGTTTTTTTCTTTGTATATAAATTATTTTGAAGCCATATATTTATATATTTTGAAGAAACTGTTGGATATTTACCTAATATGTTCTGAAACATAACATGTCTTTTTAACGTCCGAAATTAACTGGGTATGTTGTGTTTTTACGATAGAGTTAATTTGGGCTAATTTTCAGTGACAAAAATCACTCGGTCGTAAAATTTTAACATAGCCAGTTCTACCTATTCTGACGTTAAAAAGATGAATATTTAAATATCTAGCAGATTCCTCGGAAAATATGGGATAAGGAAAACCCATTCTGCTGCCAAGTTTTTCACGGTTGTGCCTAACACCTTACTATACCCGATGTGAACCTGTTGTTCCATTAGGCTGGATTTAGCTATTCCGGAATGGAATTTACCCGAATTTTTTTCTCTAAGTTAACGGCCACCATACATTCTCGACGAACTCCGCCAAAACCACTGTGCGAAAGTAAATATTCGACAAAACTAATGTTTACATTTTAGTACAACCGGAGACTGGTAATTGCAATATCGTATTGACTGTGTCTACTCTAAAAGCTAAACATAGTGTGCTATTTGAACGCGAAACGAACGAGTAAAAGTAGGACACTATGTTTAGCTTTTACAGGAGAAAAGTAGAGAAATGCTGTTGAAATTACCCACTTCCGTAAGTGAAATAAAAATTGCCAAAATGCAACATGGCTACGGTAAATAGTACAAACATTTATCAAGCTTTTCTACTAAATGTGACGATAAAATCATACTGTTTTAGTCCGAATCGTTACAAAAAAATACTTCGCGTGAGGTAGTGTTGTGTTTTCGCGATCTGTCAAAAAACATGTGGGCTGGTAGTTGACTGTTTAAAATCGCTCCAGTGGGCTTATTACTCCATTTCATGCAAAAATACAACACTACCTCACGACAAAGAGTCTCAGGTTTACATCCCCCTATAAACACTTTCCACTCGCCCTGTAACTTCGGAGTAGGGCTTGAAGTACTTAGCATTGCGAACCAAGTACATGTAGTCGAAAATAGCGAATGTATATTCAGCCTTAAATAAGGTTGTCATGCGTTGCTACGAAAATAAAATCCCGACTTTATTTCCCTAGCAACGCATGGCAACCTTGTTTAACTTAAAAAATTCGGCTAAATTACATTCCGAAACAGCTAAATATCCAGCCTTATTGTTTCAAGAAAGGGAATTCACCCCATTCCCACCCCATTTTATTTTAGCGAATTTTCTTCCCCTAAAGACAGCCCAAATTTTCCAACGTCTGTGTATTTTCAGATCTAATCAGCACGATTTGACCACTTGTCATGGCTGAGACATGTGCGCAATTTTAAGGAGGGCATGTGCGTCATATCTCTCCCGGCATTGCATTTATCTAAATGTCCGTTTGTATTTGCTGGCAAATTAAATGCTCACTGACTTGAAATAAATTCACAGATTGATGATACCGCTCATACGAATTCCTCCATCGCCGATAAATAATTTATTCCATATATTACGAGGGGTTAACCACTCGTTGGGAATCTCGTTGGGAATCATTGGAAATCTTTATGAAATCTCAGGGAATCTTGGAATTTTTTGGAGTGGTTACCCCTTCTGGGTTCATCTTTCCATGAATATCGTTGGGAATCTTTGGAAATCTTTATGGAATCTCAGTGGAATCTCAAGGAATCTCTGGAGTGGTTACCCCCTCGATATATTATTTGTTTGTTATTTTCGGAAATATTGGCCTCGCTTTTTGAACAGCAATTTTTTGTAGATTATTTTAGTTTATTGGTTTTTCATTGTCAGTCATCTTTGCGGCTCTCATTTTTGATGAAACTGTTGGACACATTTATATAAATTTTGCAACAACCCTAATCGACAGATTTCCTTGAAAATTGGTGAAAATGGTCTCAGATAGATGCTTCAAGGTTGTTTTCAATAGATTTTCAATTACTTGAAAATTAAGGCCGTGACATGGAAAATAGAAAACACGTACTTTGCGCGTCGAACGACACTTCACCATTTGACGGATATGTTTGAAATCCGGTGAGTAGGTGCCTAAAATCATTGTCCAGTGTATGGCAAAATATTTTTTAGAAAAAGTTAAAATTTTGGTCCAAAAAAAAATAAATTACGTAAAAAAAAATCAAAATTTTCGATACCGCTGGCGTAAAAATTGCGAGAAAGTCAAGTGCGACCATTGTCGGACCCTTTATTTAAGTAATAGTCCGATTTTGCGACAGAGTAATATTTGACAAACTACATAGGTATAGGTAACCTTCTGCAAGCGCTAAAAAGTGATATTATAGGTAGTTCAGAACAAATAAATATCCAATAACGTCAAAAAATTGAAGAAGTTTGAAGATGGAATAATGGAAGATCAACGAACAAGATGGTGTGGAGAGTCTTAAATAAATAAATAAAAGTAGGTAGCCCCACTTAGGCTGAATTTCACCACTTTCCGATAGTGTCTATAACGAGAGGATTTAACGAACGGATTTACGTTATCGTACGTTTAGCTTAAGACAAGTGCGATCGCAGGGAAACAAGTGCAAACGCAAGGGATTTGTCGGAAGCTAAACATACGATAACGTAAATCCGTTCTTTAAATCCTCTCGTTAAAAGACACTATCGGAAAGTGGTGAAATTCAGCCTTAAGGATACAAAAATTTAATAATTCTTCAAAACCAAAGTCAGCGCTTTCTAAATAGTAGATGACATTAGAAAAACAAACTCTCACAAACCCCCCACCAAAAAATAATATATTTTTCTTCAACAGACGTAAAATTTACTCAAAAGCTTATGAAATAGTAATTTTTCATAGCAATAAGAAAGTAGAGGCGATAAGACCGAAGGTTTAATTTAGTGAAAGTAAATAATGGCTCCGTGTAAGATAACCTCAAGCACCATAAGCTAAACATAGGGTGGTGAGTTGAGAAACTCATGTGTGAAATCCTTCCTTTTCCGCGCTTTTAACTTGTTGGCTCGAGGAAAGTTTCCCGGTTAAAGTGAATCAAGGTCGAATTTCTTCTTCGACTACAGTTCATAAATTGCTACAAGATCTCGCACTTAAGAGGACGTTCATTGCGGGGCACCTTTTTGGCAGTTCCCTTCTCACACCGTCCCCATTACTCCCGAAGAAACCAATCCGTCTGGAGTTTTTCCTGTTTTTCCACACCATGGCCTTGGGGAGCACTCCTCTTAACCGTCTCAGACAGTTTTTGATTTGATGCGGGCCTACAGTTTATAAGGTAGGCTCTGAACAACCAGGTTCCTATGAGGAAAAATCTCGATCCGGTGGAGTTTGAACTCGTGAACTCCTGTCAGTGAGTTTCCATTGGGTAGCCCAAAAAGAAAAGTTTGACGATCCGGCTATATAGGTGGATCAAAAAACCTGTTTTAATTTGAAAAATTTATTATACCTATAGTCTACGGCCTCGATAGCCGAGTGGACTAAATGGTCGACTTTTGAGGAGCAGAGAGAGCCGGGTCACACCGGTTCGATCCCGATCCTACCAAAAAGTTTTTCTGCTCGGCATTCACCTCTGATATGTTCTGCATGTCAAGTGAAATGTATATCAAGGGTGTGGTGGTTCGGAACCCACCGAAAACTGTAGGTCCCCATCGTTTACTCGATGGCTGGGGAGCTGGTATTTGGTAGTGCTGCCAGCTGAGCACAATGGATAGTTCTTGAAAACAGTCTAGTTGCTGGGCTTGTCCCCCCCAAACTTCAGCTATAGGTAGTCTAGACTCTTGACTGCTAACTGCTATAGTGCAATTGTTATAAAGTAGGTCGCTTCTAGACATTTACACTACTTACTTCAAAACCCATTCACTCAATTTTTAGCAGATTCTATTCAGCAACAATTTAGTTTGTTGTGGCAATCAATCTACGAGATATAAGACCGCTGAAATATAGGCTCACAAATGAATGAGCTCTTAACAGACTCAAATTTCATTCAACTTTCCACATTAAAATTTGGGAGATCCCTATACCTATACACCCCGGTTTTTGGCCTCGTTTTCGACTTCATCCAAGCAGAAGTGAAGAAAATCAAAAAGGTTTAAAACCTTGGCTCCTTGTTTTAAAATCAACATCTCATTAACGTTAAACTGGGTGGCGATGACGATTTATTTCTCTTGAAGAATTGAAAATCCATCGAAAAAGTAGAGTTGTGTACCTACTTTAAGGGTCCGCTATACCTGACCTATACCATTTTTCTACTGGTTTTTGAGATACAGCACTTTTCTTGAGGTATGCGATGCAAGCATTTGCAAAACAGTTGCAATAAAAGAAACCAGTGAGAAATTGGGAAATCTGCTTCGAACACTCCCTAGAACATTGTTAGGGCTAGGTACAGGCAAAATTTTGTGTCTTTCCAACCAAGGGTAAACCTTGAAAATGAATCGCCACTCGCAATGTTAATCTTATGGGCGGCAAAAAATGCACCGTCAGGTATAGCGGACCCTTAACGCGGTCATATACACTGTAAGCTAATTTGGGTCTCAACTTTGCACTTGGGAATGAGATCATGCACCGAGCTCCCCATTAAAAGCTTAATGCCGGAACTTTAGGACTTCCCAATTACCTACCACGCTATTTTGCCTTACCTATATGATTCATACTCATGTTATTTCTTTAGCTAATGTTCACTATAGGGGTGGGTTTTTAAGCTTGTTACAGTAAAAGTTTTAGATACAGTACAAAATTTTTCTAGAAGCGGAACTACCCTCTGACGTTAAAATTGGCATTATATTTCAGAACAAAGAATATCCAACTGAAAAGTTTTATTAACAAATAAATAACTCTACAGCTTTAACATACAATATTTACAAACCAAATTGTCTAAAAAAGTGAACAACCAGAGCTGTCAAAAAATAAGCAGAAACATTGAAACTGGGAATAGGAATTTGTCCGTGATATAAAGCAGAGAATACTCCCCCCTTCCCCCCTTTAGCTCTATCCATCCCCCTAACCACCCCTGGCGGGGTAATCCGGCAATTAAAAAGGTAGGGGGACCGAATAAACACGTCGTTTAGCACATAAACCATTAGCAGGGGGTGCCATTACTCTGAGTCTGAAGCACGCGATCGCCCCCTTCCCGCCTATTCTCTCCTATGCTGCACTGTTAGGGAAAACGGTGACACCACAGCAGGGAGCTGTAGTTACATACGGAAGAGGAAACAGTGACACCACAGCAGGGAGCTTAAATTACAAGGAAGACGCACTGCTGACACTATCCTCATTCGCTTATATGCTGTATCTACTGTTAGGAAAAACGGTGACACCACAGCAGGGAATTGTAGTTAAATGTGGAACAGGAAATAGTGTCACCACAGCAGGGAGCTGAAATTACAAGGAAGAGGCACAGGTGACAATATCATCATTCGTTCCTATATGCTGTAGAGTTCGGGAAAACGGTGACATCACCGCAGGGAGCTGTAGCTACATTAATGGAAGAGATAAGACTGGCACTAAAATCATTCGCTCCTATAAACTGTAGAGTTCGGGAAAACGGTGACACCACCGCAGGGAGCTGTAGTTATATGTGGAAGAGTCAGAGCTATCATATGATACTACTGTGGAAAATCTTTTTCCCTCCGCGTCTAGATAGAAAATTTTCCATATTATCCCACATTTAAATTAATAACATGCCTTACCTGCCATTAATATTTCCTCATTTGTCTTGCTCTAAAAACACATAAATTCCTAGATGAAATCCAGCAAGTGTTCGCTCCATTTGACACTCAAGCTCCCTGACCCATAAAACATAGCACAGGTTAGAGAGACAAAATAAATGCGAGCGTTTAGATAATAAAGCATAAGCTGTAGGGTGATTACTTCAGTAAGCGATGCCTCAGCATCATCCCCCGTGTTGCCACGCTCAAATCCAAGATGGCGGACACGCGGTAGTCATGGCAACGCACCCAAGCCGTGTTCGAGATCGATCTCACTCTCGCTTATTTACTCTTCGTTTGTTTCGTGTCAATCTGGCTGTCCGTTATTGTTTCCATTATCAAACTCGTTTATTTTCTTTAATTTTAATTTTTTCTAATGTGTTTTTTTTTTAAATCTGCCTGAATATTTGGGGGATCGAAGTGAAAGATCCGAGGGGGTAACCACTCCAGAGATTTCTTGAGATTCCACTGAGATTCCATAAAGATTTCCAAGTGGTAACCACTCCAAATAATTCCAAGATTCCTTGAAATTTTATAAAGATTTCCAATGATTCCCAACGAAATTCCCAACTAGTGGTTAACCCCTCGGAAAGATCAATAGAAGTATGTGCGTGTAGGTACCAGGTTTATTACAGTAGGTATAAAAAAAGAATAGTGCCTACCTACCTGCCTACCTACCTGCCTACCTAACCATAAGAAACTTACCTACAGTCATTCCCCTATAAGTAAAGTGATTTTAAGAAATAGGTAGTTACAATTCGGTTAAGTTATATCCCACTGATTAATTTATAACATAAATAAAAGATGGAGTGATCTCAAACTCAAACTCAGGCATGGTAATGTATAAAGTGCCCAACATAAAAGCACGATCATCATCTAAAATTAAAACGAATTAGCCATGGAAAAATATGAAGTGAACAACAATGGTTTTAAAGAAAAGCTATGAATAAGGGGGGTGAAATTTTCATTTCAACAGCGAAGTATAATGACCTCCGCCACCCTAAGATGAAGTGTTTTATTCCGTTTTTGTTATGAGACTCCTTGGTTTTTTATGGAGAAGTGTTGGGAGAATTCGCTTGTCAGCAGTGGGGATAAGAAGTTTCCTCGGAATGGGACAAGGCGATGTTTTCGGTTACATTCAGCTTCAAGTCTTGCTGACTTCTTTAATTAGTCGTTGAGTTAGTTTTAATCTCTTTTACTGGCCAATGACCATGAAAATTTTGTCGTTATAAAGAGAGCTCACTAAAGAGCGGGTCAGGGACAGTAGCGTTTCCTCGTTATAGAGAGGGGTTCGTTATAGAAAGGGGTTCGAGAGGGTTTCGTTATAGAGAGGGGTTCGTTATAGAGAGGTGTTCATTATAGAGAGGGTTTGTTATAGAGAGCGGTTCGTTATAGAGAGGTGTTCATTATAGAGAGGGTTTGTTATAGAGAGCGGTTCGTTATAGAGAGGTGTTCATTATAGAGAGGGTTTGTTATAGAGAGCGGTTCGTTATAGAGAGGGGTTTGTTTGTTCGTTATAGAGAGGTGTTCGTTATAGAGAGGTGTTCGTTCTAGAGAGGGTTTGTTATAGAGAGGAGTTCGTTATAGAGAGGGGTGCGTTATAGAGAGGGTTTGTTATAGAGAGGGGTTCGTTATAGAGAGGGGTTCGTTATAGAGAGGGGTTCGTTATAGAGATGGTTTGTTATAGAGAGCGGTTCGTTATAGAGAGTGGCCACTGTACCATATCTTCCTATCCGCATATATTGCATATAAACGCCGGAACTAAACGATAACAGTCTCTGAAAAAATTCTACAACCGCTTATGGTTGCTTGTAGGCCAGAGAGCTAATAAATCTTGCTCTGATCGATAGTAAGTAGGCGTCATAGGCGTCAGAGATGAGAGATAACGTCAACAGAGTGAAATATTAATAATAATAGCTAGCAAGAGACAATACGCCTTCAGGTTCGCACCTACGAACCGAGGTAAATAATACCTATGCCTATGCGTAGTATGTCAGTAAAAATTATTTAAGTGGTGTTGCCATAGAGTTCACTATAGAGAGGTTTTCGTTACAGGGAGTGTCGTTATAAAAGAGGTTATTTCGTTATAAAAAGGTTATTTCCATTTCAGCATCTTAAAAAACTGTTCCTGTCTATCCTAAATTTTGCCATGAAGATCGAAATTTTTTTTTGTATAACACTGAAATAACGGAAAGGATTGAGAGGTTAAAAGCAGGAAACCAAAACAAAACCAACACAAAAAGGAATTTGAAAAAGAAGGTTAGCAGTATATGATGAAGGCGATCCAAAATCAATACGACAAAGGGGAGAAGGAGATAGGCACTGCTGAATAGAAGCTGAAGCTTACATTTCTATTCTCCAGGCTATTCACTAATTTCCTCTTAAAATGTATTTAACTGAAACGAATTACTTTTATCCAATTTTCCTAATTTTTCCTCTTGATGTTTTTTTTTTCGGAAACTGTTGGATATTTAAATGTTCTGAAATATAATAAATATGGTACATGCAAAATATCCCCAACAGTTTACGCAAAACATAGTATTTTTCAATACCTTTTGGGAGACTTCATCAGCATTTTGCTCAGTTAGATTCTAAAAATAATGAACAATGGCTCCATCGTGCAGACTTTTGTAGGGATTGCTGAGTAGGGCAATCAGGCCCGCAAAAGGAAAGCTATAGAGTTAGATGCGATTGTCAGATTCTGAGAACACTAGGCTACTCAGGCTACAGTGCTGCTGACGGATTCAAACATCAAGTACGCCAATCTACAAACAATCCTATATCAAACTCAAGTTAAAGTAGTAGACCAAATACACTGTTGTATTTCATAAAGCGATTTTCCTGGTTCATCTTCCACTGCCCTGAGGGGTACCTGGCCTGAAAACCTTCTAGTATAAAGAAGAAAGGTCGGACCAAATACTCCTAAGGTTGACACGATGACTCACCTTTAACTTGAAGAGGATGTTTGTTGGGGTCAGCACGTCCGTTGAGAAGAGCCCGCGGATCACCGTTAAGCATGCCGTAGCTGTGCGGTGTCTTCAGCCCTATGGGAGGGGTGTGCGTCCTCGAACTCACAGAACTAGCAGGAGACGCGTCACGGGACTTGGCGACACACAGATTAAGCGGTTCGTCTTCTTCGCGAAGCGTCAAAGGCGCCAGAGGGGCTACCGGCAGGACAGGAGCGACCTGCCTTCTTGACAAAATATCCGCGATGGAGTGCGGTGTCGGGGCTCGCGGCGGTTTCCCATAGACATGCGGATGCCACGATGGGCGCGAAACCGACGCCGTTTCGGACAGACTGAGCCTTCGGAGGACGGTGCCGGACACAACAACGTCCTCTTTCGTGAAGGGCTTCGTCGCCACATCGAAACCCCGCGAGGAGGGCGACGTTTCAGGCTCAGGTTCGAGTCGGGCTCGACCGTCGCAGGCGGGTGACCGGGCTTCTGGCAAACCCCCTGGGCTCGCCAGGTCCGCCTTCGTCAAATTGTTGTTGATGTTGCGGCCGTGGAGAGGCGTCACGGTTACGGTAACGTTATGGGCCAGCGTCACTTCTTCGAGACGCGCCAGAGGCTGCTGCATCACGCAGTATCACCCTAGCTTCTCATGCCCCTCGCACCTGAAAATTTTAACCGTGTCAGAAAGGAATGACCAAGGTATATAAGACTCAACTACGACAGCTGGTGTCAGAGCTACAAAAGATAAAGCGAAAAATTTCCAGTGATTGAGATTCGATCCTGTGAATTGCAAGTGGGAGGTAACCAGGTTAATTTTTGTTCAAAAAAAGTAAGTAGGTACTTTTATGTACCCACTCGATACCTTATAGGGTACCTATATACCGCAGTGTAATAAGTACGTAATAACTAGTAATCTCGTCCTATTAGGGCTACTATCTCTTCTCTACTCAATAATAGAGGTATTTTAAAAGAACCGTTTTAAAATCGTTTAAAAACCTTCAATGGAACTAACGAGCGAGGCCTTATTCCAATGTATTATACCTAATTCCTTGCAGGCTACCTATAGAGCAAATATTCCAGCTTTTTTCATCCCCAATTTTTTGTTTGTTATTTCGTACATAATATAGCCAACAGACACTTTACGTTGCTATAGAAAAGGCACGTGCTTTCCACAAAAAAAGTAAGTTAGGGTAGATCCCAACTCGATGAACAGTTAAAGCTCGGTTAAATTTTATACGTACATCCACTTCGCGAACTATAATTTTTGCGTGATTTTTAATTAAATCTATAAAAGTCGTGGCAGCAGAAAAGTATTTATATACTATCAGAGAGAGTAACTGGTGACCACCAAGTGCGGTTAGTCTGGACCTGGACTCAAAGTAAAAGCCGCATTGAAAACTGATTAACTTAATCTCCATTACAGTGGTAATAAAGTAACTAGACTAGTTTTACACAGTTTATTGCAATTTCAAATGGAAATAGGTAATTTGGATTGCGCGGAAAATATTGTGCCGATTTAATTGAAGCTTGTGGGCTATTTGCATTCGGAACGTTAATTTTCTACGTTGCGGTCGAGTGAGGTTTCGCTTCCACCACGTATTTGCACTGTCCGCGACTTTTCCGGACTGAATTCTAGCAGTCTCTCTCAATAACGAACGTCAAATTTCCTCGTTATAGAGGGAATGTAGCGTTCGCTCAGGGGCGTCATTTGGCCCTCTTGGGGGGGCACTTGACCCCCCCAAGAGGGCTGTTGCCCCCCCCCCAAGAAGGCTGTTGCCCCCCCCCCCCCCCCCCCCCAAGAACGAATTAAAAAATTACATTTTCAGTGAAAAACGTAAAAAAATAAATAATAATAATTAGGATGATTTACCTACCTACCCATGACCATGAGTTACATCCAGTAGAGACCATGGATGGTATTTTGAAGGGAAAACTCTGCCGACTATTGTGTACGGCTGTCGCTTGCATGTAGAATGCCCGTTAGGTGTAGTCAAAAAATTACGTTAAACCGGGGACAATTCCTTGCGAACACTGCTGGATTAACCATTACCTATGCTAAATAAGCTACAGTTTGGGGCCTATATACGCTCTGAAGGGGCCTACAAAAATTTCCAACGTAATAAATAATTAGTAAATTTAAAGTTCTTCCTGCAAAATTATTATGGAGATTTTACAGAGATTAGTGAAATTTTCGGCTCGCTCGCTTCGCTCGCTCGCAAACTGGTTGCTTCGTTGTGTTTTCTCACGGTTAAACGTTAGACTCCAGTTAAAGTCAATTTTTACCGACTAATAATTGGAATTTAACTGGGATTTAACGTTAACCGAGTATGGTGGGACGCACCCTAAGTATATATAGTGACTACTTGCCCCCCCCCCCCCCCAAGAAAAACTGAAATGACGCCCCTGCACGGCTCCTTATTTAGAGAGGTTTTCGTTATAGAAAGTGACAACTATACATACGTATAAATGCCATGGCAGAGGATTTAGGGTGTGATGTTTGATAGACTGCAGGCTAGAAATTGTGGAAGCAGAATAGTTCTTAATCACAACCGAAGGGTTAACCACTCGTTGGGAATCTCGTTGGGAATCATTGGAAATCTTTATGAAATCTCAGGGAATCTTGGAATATTTTGGAGTGGCTACCCCTTCGGGGTTCATCTTTCTATGAATATCTTTGGACATCTATGGAAATCTTTATGGAATCTCAAGGAATCTCTGGAGTGGTTACCCCCTCGATCACAACTTTCCAAAGAAAGTGTTGGATACTTTTTAATCTGAAATATAATATACACCTCTTTAACTTCAGAAACCAGTTATTCTGTTTTAGAACTAGAACTTATAACTTAGCATTCAGCTCTTCCCTAAAAAATGTAAATAATTCGAATTCAGTATTGACTTTTGTAAGAAGAGATCTAAGACACATCAGTGCTAGCATGGCCGTATGCAAGGGGGGGGGGGGGTTAGGGGGTTAAACACCCCTAACCCCCCCATGAACGGAGAATTAAAATGGTAATGCCGACGTGAAGGGAAAAAAAATATAGGCAACCCCCCCCCCCCCCCCCCCCCCCCCATGATCGCTTTCTGGATTCGGGCCTGAGTGCTAGGGAACAAATAAATAAATCTGTTAAACGGTGAAGTATCGGAGGGCATACGTGACCTTACGAATATTTTTACATTTCTTTCAATAATTTTGGGTAAATTCAAAAACGATTGAATTTATCCAAACCGCACTGATAGCTACTTCCAGCTGTTCCCAGAAAACTAACCGATACAGAGTGTTTCTGGATGACGGGGCAAAAAAATATAACGGGTAGGTACATTCACATAGACCATTTTTGGCTAATACATATGGGGTTACAAGTCCTTCCTAACTGAGATACAGGGCCGGAACCATATTGAGGTTGTACCTAACCCGCCATATTTTTGTTCCCCCGTCATCCAGAAACACCCTGTATATTTAGAGGACCTATAATTCCACTAGGGGGAAAACTTGGTAGACGGGCGTGATTCTGGCTAAATAATTCCTTTGATGAGACCCTCTGGGCTGTTTAGTAGCGCCACCCTGACCTGCCTGGCCCGAGGGCATTCTGCACTGTTCACTGTTCACAGAATGCCCTCGGGCCAGGCAGGTCAGGGTGGCGCTACTATACCCGAAGGAGTTTTTTTTAGATAATCTGCATATCCGGCCTTTGCTGATATAGGGGCGCGGTTGCTGAGTATTCGGGGGGTGCAGACCTGGGGTAGGAAGGAGCCATTAGTCCGCGGAAGCGCCGGCAGATCGCGTGTCCACCACTCTCACCAAATGAAAATAAATGCCTAGGTTTCATGTCGACCAACATTTTTCTCATGCGATTACGACAGTTACGACACCCCGTATTAGTTTCAGTGCTTAACGTCCGATTACTGACGTCCCGTGTTCCCTATGCATTATACTATAGAAAGCTTAACAACAAGAGAGCTTCTGGAAAGTGGGAAAGTTAAAAATGTCAAGACCAGTTGGTCTATTCTGGATCTGTTAACGCAAAGTTAACGACAAGATAGCGTTATGAGCTTAACGCGTATAATTAACGACAAGAAGACTCGGAATAGATCTGCTGGTATTCAAAACAATTTCTTAGGATAATTTGATAATTTTTAGTTCTGAATTATAAAATCTCTCTCTATAACGAGAGCCTTCAAAATTTACTTGCTATAGAGAGAGTTTGCGAGAGGGTTCCAAAGAGAGTAGGTACTTAATGGGTTTTTCAAGGGACTGTAGCATATCTGTTCGTTATGGAGAGGTTTTAAAGTGACAACACTGACCACCATACTTCAAGAAAGAGTTCAATGTGTTAGAACTGTTTCCTTTTTATGAATCTGAAGTTTCTGAGTTCTCACATATTAAAGTGAATTTTTCTAATGGCAAAAAGATAATGTATTTAAAGGACTTGAAAGCAAAAAATGCCTAACAGTTTCCTTGAAGAAAAGTCAGCAAAAACGATTCTGGCGCTGTGTTTTTACCCTCTTAAATTAACATGCAAACTCCCAAGTCGCTGAAAAAAATTGGCTGGAAAAGAAGAGAGCTCGAAAATCAGCAAAAGATAAAAACCCGTTACAAAGCTGGAGATGAATTTCCGATCGAGCACAATACAGTCTTATAGTCTCTATTTCTTTCATTTTTCTGAAAAGTAAAAAGAGGAAAGGTTTAAATTCGCCCCGTCATAGGCAGACAGCTATGTCAGCGATTTCCCTAACGTGGCCCCGGGGGCAGGGGGGAAAAAGGGGGGAGTTTTTCCTTTTCACTGCAGATATTGAAGTTGTGAGGAGAGCGAAATCACAACAAGCAAAATAAGAAAATACCCTGAGGTCCTCAGTAAACAAAGCTTGGTTTACATACCACGAAGAAGTCTCCCTTACGATCAAGGACAACTTCCAAAATGTGTTAGGAAAAACGAAAGCAAAAATCCTCTCGTCTACAAGCCTATTTCGGTCCTTTTGGGCCCTTTACCCAGCTTTATTCTCTGTCTCATTTCTATTTATTTTTGATACCTTAAGGCGGCTTAAGGGGTAAAATATTGATTACTCTGGGATTTGAACCCCGACCTCTCAGGACCCTAGACGGGCTGCTCTGCCACTGAGGGGCACATTTTTCTGTTTTATATTCAAACTACTGTACAGGTAAAAAATAACATAGGTACCCTGTGCCCCATCCACCTTGAAGGGTTAAGGTTTAGGTAGGTATACCTTAGGTATAGGCAAGAGATTCCAGAGATTCCTTGAGATTCCATAAAGATTTCCAAAGATTCCCAGTGATATTCATAGAAAGATGAACCCCGAAGGGGGTCCAAAAAATTCCAAGATTCCCTGAGATCTCATTAAGAAATTTCCAACGATTCCCAACGAGATTCCCAACGAGATTCCTGGAGTGATTAACCCCTCGGGTATAGGTAAACTTTGAACCTTCAAAATCCAAATATTTGGGTCTTGAAGGGTGAGGTTTATACTTTACAATGGGTTTCAAGACTCGAAAGCGCCCATGCACCTTACCGGTGAGGTTGTGGTTAAAATGAGCTTCGCAGAGCATTCATACACAACATGTCACCCTCAACGCGTATAGGTACGTACGTAAGAAGTGGTATTGTGGAGCTTAAGCCGCATGGTTTCCCTATCTCTCCGATAACCGTTAAGGTATAGCGCCCGCCCCCCCCCCCCCAAAAACCTCATAAGCTTGGTAAAGGTATGGCGGGTCATACAAGTCAAGGTACAGTTTTTCGTATTTGTTAAATTTTCATCGCCCGATTCGAAAAAACCAAAAACCAAAAATCATGCAAAAATTTATTTAAAAAATCCGGATTGGGTAATTTTACCGGTTAGCAGGTAATACAATTTTTCTCATTTAACACAGAGAGATAGATTTATTTGAAGGTCGTGAAACCTACAGGTACATGGGACTTAAGACGGACCCCCTGCGTCCCAGTCATATTCCTATAATTTATGTATCGACGCCGCAAGAATTATGGGCATGCACTCCGAGAGTTATAGCTCTTGTTAATATTAATTAACTACCATTATTTTTGTCCGCAATAATGCCGATTAACCAGGGCAAATCAAAAATAGGCATCGACTTTATAGTGGGGAGTACCTATAGGTATCTTACCGATGGCTGTTTATTGTGCTAGCCGAATAGTAAGTATTTTACGAGGGGTTAACCACTCGTTGGGAATCTCGTTGGGAATCATTGGAAATCTTTATGAAATCTCAGGGAATCTTGGAATTTTTTGTAGGTGTTACTCCTTCAGAGTTCATCTTTCTATGAATATCGTTGGGAATCTTTGGAAATCATTATGGAATCTCAGTGGAATCTCAAGGAATCTATGGAGTGGTTACCCCCTCGGTATTCTATATACCACTCTATAGGTTCAAGCAAATAAGTTAGTTACTAAGGGTCACTACACGATCCTGCTTTTATAAGCTGGACCATTTTTTTTTAGATATTTATAAATGTTCTGAAATATAATAAACTTCACTAAGGCTGAATTTCACCACCTCACACTAGTGTCTTCTAACGATAAAATAGCTATCGAATCGGTACACCAGCCGTTAAACTTATCCTATCATTAGGTTTTGTCGTGTCACTAGCCAATTCAGCCAAAAACGAGCAAACGCTATACAGTCCCTTGGCAAACTTGGACTCATTTAAAAATCCTCTCTACAGCGAACAATTTTACTTGTTCCCTTGTCGTTGTCAGGAGAGAATACTGTGTGAAACCGCCTCAATAGCCGAGTGGTCTGTTGTCTAGTACGAGGCTGGCACCGCACGCATGCAAACATACAGCAGGAGGTGTATTCCCTTTCTCGAACGCCAGCAAACCCACTCAACACCTTCAAAATTTATCGTAAGAAGATAAGGCACGCCATGATGCAATATACGGGGAACAGTTCTTCTTACAATAAATTTTGAAGGTGTTAGTTGGGTGGGTTTGCTGGCGTTCGAGAAAGGGAATACACCTCCTGGTTACTAACAAAGCAGGTATATAATCTGAAAATTTCTGAAAATGAGGTTTGGTATAAAGGTATCGTAATATACAACAAGAAGGGCTGGAGGAGGTAGCGTCACAGTTCCCGCTTCAATTATTGGTTTTTACCCCCCCCCCCCCCCCCCCCCCCCCAGCAGCCTCAGCCATATCCGAGCTACTTATTTCAGAGCTCTTTATTCGCTTCTTCGTTTCCCGTCGCTCTTTTAAGCCGTCTTTCGAGTATTACTCCTAAAACTAAATGTCTGCCATTATTTTGAGCTCACTTATTTGTGAAAACATGATAACTAGGTATACAATATTAGGGCCGGATTTGGAAGCTAACAATAAGCAACTGGACTTAAGTGGACGCTATACCTGACGATGCATTTTTTGCCGCCCATAAGATTAACATTGCGAGCGGTGATTCATTTTCAAGGTTTACCCTTGGTTGGAAAGACACAAAATTTTGCCTGTACCTAGCCCTAACAATGTTCTAGGTCGTGTTCGAAGCAGATTTCCCAATTTTTCACTGGTTTCTTTTATTGCAACTGTTTTGCAAATGCTAGCATCGCATACCTGCTCAAGAAAAGTGCTGTATCTCGAAAACCAGTAAAAAAAATGGGATGTCTGCTTCGGACACGACCTAGAACATTGTTAGGGCTAGGTACAGGCAAAATTTCGTGTCTTTCCAACCAAGGGTAAACCTTGAAAATGAATCACCGCTCGCAATGTTAATCTGATGGGCGGCAAAAAATGCATCGTCAGGTATAGCGGACCCTCAAAATTCAGCCTGAATTTGTTGAAATTGTTATTGTTGTGAATCTTGCCCCCTACGGGCTTTCCCAGCCTTCGCCGGCTGGGGGAAACTAGCCTAGGCTGTAGGGCGTGATTCTGACTCTTTAACGGAACCATGTAACATTCCTCGCTTTAAAGAGGGTTCGCTATAGGGAGGGTATACCAAAACGAGTCAGGATTCATTAGTAGACCTTAGTGATAGCGTTAGCTCGTTATAGCGAGGTGTTCGTTATAGAGAGATCCAACTGAATAATAACTTTTATTTTTTATCCCAAAGAAATGGGCCACAGGCAATTGGAACAGCAAATCCATTCAAAAATCATTCACATACTTCAAAACTTCAAAAGCGGTGATGACACGCCTGTGCGAATGTCACATATCTTTATTGGTTTTTGGAGATTTTTATGGCCTGCAGGGTGGGGGAATAACTACCTACCTTGTTTATTTTTCCGACATGTTTTTTATTAATTTCGCATTGCCCGCTGTCAGGCAGCTATGGACAGCGACCTGGGGCTGATCAATTGGAAAAACGGTTGGACGGGGAACAAAATTGAAAAACAAAAAAAAAGCTGTTTATGTCATCCGCTCATAGCCTTCGTTACAATTTCGGTAAAGTGAAACCACCAAATCTCTCTCTATAACGACTGTTAAGGGACCGTGTAAATTTGAACGCTATAGAGAGTTTCAAGGGAATTAAAAGTATAAGAAGAGGAAGTCAACCAATGGAATAACTTGAAAAGGAGTAGTCGTGAACAGAGAGCAGAATAATAGCTGTAAAGAGGGAGGTTAAGTGAGGGTGGTGGCGAGGGAAGCGGAAGACTTAAGGGGGTTGCAAAGTCCCCGAGATAAGGAACCCCACTCTTTTACACAGCACTTGTTGGATACTTAAAAGTTCTGAAATATAATGTCTTTTAAGGGCCAACATGGCATACATTCGCTATTTTCTTACGTTTGGACTTCAAACTTTGTGAGAAAACTATTGGATACTTAAATATTCCGAAATATATCTAATATGTCTTTTTAACGTCACTACTCTATTATTATTATTATTTATTATATTTTGCCAATTGGCGTAAATAAAGTACACTTCAAAAACAAAACAAAACAATAGGTATAGGTAATTACGCTTCTCCTTCCACGTTCCTTCTCTTTCTTTCCATTCTTCTCATCCACTGCACCCCATCTCCTGTTTCGGTCAGCATTTCGAGTACATCTTCAGCGACTAGATCTTCCTGGCACTCTCCTATCATATGTGATAAAGTCTCTGGTGCCTGACCACACAGCCTGCACAACCTTCTTTCTTCATCTTCCCAATATTTATTTGATTTTTCCGCGCAACCACACCGATACCGAGCAATTATTTTCTGGCTGCCTCCTCGCCCCCTCTCCATCAAATACTTTGGCCTTTCTTCTGTCACCAGCTTCTTATACAGTGGGTTACCGAGAGACCTGCAGCAGAGTGAAAGTGCCGGGAGGGACATCGAAGAGATTCTGGACGGGAAAAGGAGTGCGGCAGGGGTGCCCGCTGAGCTCAACGTTATTTGCAATATACACGTCAGACCTTGATGAATATCTAGAAAGAAGAGGATCGGGAGGTGTGGTGATAGGGAGAAGAAAGGTATGGAGTCTCGCGTACGCGGATGACATCGCACTGGTGGCCACAGAAGAAGGGGAAATGACGGAAATGATTAAAGCAATGGAAAAATGGGCGAAAAAGAAAAAACTAGAGCTGAGTGTAAGCAAGACGAAGATATTGACATTCAAGAGAGGAAGAGGGAAGAAGGAAAAGAAAGTGTGGAAGTGGGGAGACGGAGAAATCGAAGAAGTACAAGAATTTAAGTATCTGGGGTACATCTTCCAGCGGAGCAATGGACCAGAAGCTCATCTGAGAGACAGAATAAGGAAAGCAGTGGTGGCAATGAAAAGAACGTGGGGGATGGGAAAAAGGTGGTTCGACGACGACTTCGAAAAGAAAGAAAAATTATTCAAACAGTTGGTGGAGAGTGTGATACTATATGGTGCGGAAGTATGGGGATGGGAGGAAGTAGAAAAGGTGGAGGCAATACAGGCGAGGTACATGAGGTGGGCGCTGGAGCTTGACAGATGCACGCCGCACTATATAGTGAGATTAGAAACAAACACGGACAAGATAAGAATAGAAGCTGGGAGGAGAGCTGTAATGTTCGAGATGAAGGCGAGAGGAAAGCAGGAAAAAAAGATACTAGGAGAATGCTACAAAGAACTGGACAGAAGAGGAGGGGGAAGAAAATGGGATGAGAAAAGGAAAAGATACTTGAAGAGATGCGGCACGACGGAGGAGGAGCTGAAGGAGAGAGCGCGAGAAAGGGACCTAAGATGGAGCTACGAGCTGACCGAGAAGGATAGGGAGGTGCAAAGAAGGGAAGACCGAGAGGCATTGGAGAAGACAAGATACAACCCACTACTCATGAGGCTATGTTGTGATTTTACGATCGAGTGATTTTTGTCACCAAAAAAATTGTCCAAAATTAACCGATCGTGAAATCACAACATAATAGCCTCATGAGTAATGACGTTAAAAAGACATAATATTATATTTCAGAATATTTACCTAAACATCCAATAGTATTCTCCTAAAATTTGAAGTCCAAACGTAAAGAAATAGCGAATGTGTATTCAGCCTTAAACGTCAGAAATTAACAAGCTGCGTTGTGTTGTGATCGAGAAATTTTTGACAAAAATTGATAAAAAAATCACTCGATTGTAAAATTTCAACATAGCCAGTTAATTACGGACATAATATTATATTTCAGAACAATTAAATATGCAACAGTGTACTCAAAAAATATATGAGAAACTTAATAAGTACAATGGTGCATGTGGTCGCCCTTAAGTCAACCTATAGACAGACACAAAATAATTAATATTTCGATACCGTTTTCACATAAACTTAGTAGGTATCATTTCGAAACTGAAAACAGACCGGTACAGCTCCGGGTAATGACTTGTAATCGGTCGTACTGTAGAGATAATTAATTCCTTTGCTGTCGCAAAGCGTTTTGCTGCGGTCAGACAGGTGCTAATTGCTTTATAAGGGAGGTATTTACCCCTATGGCTATGGTCAACAATGGAGGGACAAAGCGAGAGCGTGTTGCTGCGGTCAATGGGGACCATTGTAAATATACAGTGACGATACTTAAGGGGGTGTGAAAGGCACCGGGAAGGGAGAGGGTCTGTGTTTGCTGCTACCAAAATTATTTCGAAGTCTTTTCGAAAGGCGATTTGGATGTGTGAAAATCTTATTATCTAGGTATTACTTACACTTCAGGTCCGTTTTTTTAACGCCCTTATTTCGAGCGTTAAAAGACTTATTATATTTCAGAAAAATAAATACCCAACAGTGTCCACAAAAAATCGACATTAAACCATTCTCCTGCCACTTTATCATTCTGCTGCCACTTTATAGCCGTAGACAAAGAAATGATTGTTGTTCTACCCGGAAGAATGCAGTAAAGATAAACTGGGCGGCAATTTAGTGACTATAAGAGAGTTTGGCATGCCCCAATTCAGCCAATCAGGGCTCTTATCAGCTGTGACGTCATGTCCATATGTTGCCATGTGTTATGGTTTTGACACATGTCGTGTCAATCCGTCGGCGACCCCCGCGGTCCCCCGTCCCGACGCCTATTATTGCGTCAAGTTCGTTACATGGTAGTCTCTCTCTATATAACGACCATTAAGGGATCATGCTCTTTGTAGAGAGGGTAGGTTTACCGGTGTCCCTATACCTGCTGTAAATCTCTAGAAAAAAAAAAACCCTTTAGGTACCTAGGTACCCTTGAGGAAATAAAAGGGAACAGGTAGCAGGTAGTAAAATCACATCGCAAAAGATAGCCGTGGGCGTTCATCTAATCCTGACGGTGAAGAAATTTTTTAGTGACACAAACCCCTATAATAGTATACAAACTGATAAGCAAGTAAGAAGACATCATACCAACCATCACAAGCTAAACATAGGCTGAAGTTCATCTCAGAAGAGAGTAAGAAATGTCCAGTAAATAACTACCAAAAAAACCTTATCATCCTCCAAAAGGCTCGTGTCTGTTCGCGGTGAAACGAGGCACATACAAGTGTCACTGATGAAAATGTCACTTAACAACTTAACGTCACGGGAACGTCACTAGACGGTCACGAAAAGTTGATGATAGAGCGACGTATCACAACGGTAGCCGCGCTCCGACTGACACTAACAACCGGAGTGAGCAAGATCACAGTCCGCCCGTTGTAAGCTGATGATTTAACCTACGGAATAACCCGAGTTAAGTGTTTCATCTTAGATTAAGGATGAGCGCTCAGGCGCGCGTCAGGACCCCTTGTTTAGAGGATGATGGGTTGAATGATTGCGATTCAAATAGAGACTAAAAGCACTTAATGATTTTCGGCCCCTCTTCTTACGTTTTTTTGGGTTTGTTAATTGTATGTTTGGCTTATGGAAGCCGCGGGCCCATTGAATCACCCTGCGTGTTTGTCTGCCGGATCTTTAATTGCCGGGCACGCTCATTATCGGTCGGGACAACTGTCGCGGGTCGCCCACAACTCCCTACCCCCAAATCAGGGCCGTAGCTAGGGTAGAAGGAGACAGGGGCGCTTTTTCACCCCTTGGCCCATATCGATAGCTTTTTCACCCCTTGGCCCATATCTATAGACAGGCCCGTATCCAGAAAGCGGTCATGGGGGGGTTTTTGTGTGTTTTACTTCACGTTGGCATTACCATGTTAATTTTCCGTTCATGGGGGGGGGGGGGGGGGGTTGACTCCCTAACCCCCCCCCGTGGATACGGCTATGTTTATTGCTTCCGGCGGAATTCGAACCTATAGGCCCTTCAGGTACCAAGTAATACTTTAACAACCTTTCTGAGTTTTGTTATATTTTTGGGCCCGAAAAAAAAAGTAGGTACCTACCTACCCACCAAAAAAAACGAATTCTAACACCATGTACCTAAAAACTAAAATTCCAATGCAAACATAAAAGCTAATTTGCCAGATTTTCCAAATATTCACCAGCCTGTGATTCAGAAATGAATATGCCGGCGTATTTGATTTAAAGTATTACAATTTAGCTTTGGTTTCATTAAAATAGAGTAATAATGAAATAGGGGTATACAACCGCAATTTCGGATAAGCCGCATGAAAATTTCCCGATAGTTTCCCAGGTGGAAGCCAGCGGATCCAGCAGTCGTTTTTACCGTCATCACTTGCAATTTGCTATTTTAATCCCTACGTAAATTATTATTATTGCATCGGTAACTCGGTGAATTAAGTGATTTGTGAGTCCGTTGCCTTCGTTAAGCTGGCCACATTCGTTGCTTCCTGGAATGGCGGGACTGGAATGGCATCCCGGCGATGTCAGCTCACCAAAACTGCCGTCCAGGACCCATCGAATATGGATGCCTAGCATTACTGGAAGATCTATATACGTAATAATGTCCAGGACTGTTTCCAGGATAAGGGGGACCTAGAACGGCCTTTATAAACGAAAAGTAGTAGGTATGTAGCATATCTTTATAGGGAGTCAGCAATATGGTCAATGGTTTGTTAGTTAGTAGAATAGTGGGGGGACCAGCTCAGCCAGTAGTTTCGACTTCGGCTTCGGCCAAACTCCTTGGTATTATGCTTAAGAGGACGCTATACCTGACGATGCATTTTTTGCCGCCCATAAGATTAACATTGCGAGCGGCGATGCATTTTCAAGGTTTACCCTTGGTTGGAAAGACACAAAATTTTGCCAGTACCTAACCCTAACAATGTTCTAGGGAGTGTTCGAAGCAGATTTCCCAATTTCTAACTGGTTTCTTTTATTGCAACTGTTTTGCAAATGCTAGCATCGCATACCTCAAGAAAAGTGCTGTATCTCGAAAACCAGGAAAAAAAATGGGAAATCTGCTTCGAACACTCCCTAGAACATTGTTAGGGCTAGGTACAGGCAAAATTTTGTGTCTTTCCAACCAAGGGTAAACCTTGAAAATGAATCGCCGCTCGCAATGTTAATCTTATGGGCGGCAAAAAATGCACCGTCAGGTATAGCGGACCCTTAACCGGGCGCCCACACCAATAAAAAAGGAAAATTCATTCAGAAATTTATTCATTCTATCCCAATAAATTTGACTCGATCTGGAGAATATCTCCAGCATTTCAGAAGCTGGAACTGTATAATTGAATGCTTCCGATTTTCCGATTGTTCGATTTTGTCCAGTGACAGTGACACAAGTAGGAGTGATTGATGAGATCAGTTTCCCGATCAAAGTTCGGGCGAGAAAGCTCGTGGCTTCTCCAAAATCCAGCTTCTCCTAACTCAACTTTTATTACTTTCCCAAAATCAAATCTCCCGGTGTGTGGAACGCCCAGATGAGCTTTCGTAATGGCTTAATAAAGACATATTCTGGGCTAGAGTCAAGATTTCTTACAACAATCCTCGTACTTTCAGCTGAAACGGAACTTTCATCTTGCCAGTCACTAAAAGGATGCTTTCTTTAGATGCTCAGTTGTTTTTTTTCGACAATTTTTGATAACAATGTTGTAAGTAGGTATAGGTATATTTAATTGTTTTGAAATTCAAAATGTCTTCTTGGCATCCTCGGGAAAAATATATCCATTAGTTTCCACAAAAAGTGGTCAAAGAAAAAAACGTCAGGAAACATAGTAAATGTACCTACAAATACCTATAAGTAGGTATTGTATATTCCAAAAAATTCTGAGAAAAAGCTCCCTAAAGTGTCTATTCAAAGGAAAATTTAGACTAAAGACGGAAAGAAAAGCTTTTCCTTTCATCCCCAAATAATCTGCTGTGACTTTTTCCGCAAGCGTACTTCTGAGCTTTCCCCCCAAAGTTCTCACTACTATAACTACCCTGAAATTAGAGGATTTATCCAAAATTTATACAACTCCATAATTTTGCCGGCTATAGGAAAGGACGTCGAACATTCAACAATATCCGAAGCTCAGTGGAAATAGCAAATCACCACTGACAATTTGACAGGTCATATGGCTTATAAATAAATACCTAGTTATCTGTTTAGGAATCACGGCGTTCTCTCCATAATCCCCAGGTAGGATAGGATCAAGCAATTTGAAAAACTGATTACTAATAAACATTGCTGAAATGTAATCGACTTGTGAAGTCGATTGAAAGTAATGAAATTAACATGGCGGTTCATGCAACATTTCCATTGGGAATGGCTTTCAATCCAGAATGAAAAATGCATGGCTACTCGGCCATTACGCAGGGGTGTTCATCACGTTTTCATCTTTTTTTGGGCAGAGTGCACACGTTTGATTATTTTATCACTGAACTCTGTAAATGGCTCATATAGCTGTGGACATCAGCAATCAGCAGTAGCGCATCCACGCATAGCCGTATTCACGGGGGGAGGGGAGGGGGAGGGGGAGGGGAGGGGGTTAGGGGGTTAAACCCCCCCCCCCCGTGAACGGTAAATTAACATGGTTATAGGTACCAACGTGAAGCAAAAAAATATAGGCGGAAATCCCCCCCATGACCGCTTTCTTGGTACGGGCCTGCATCCACGTATATAGATTTTGGAGTTTTGACCCCCAAAGTCATAACTATAAATAAATAAAGGTTCTGACAATAGCCGCAACGGACTTTAACGCATGGTGTCAAGAGTTGAGGGAGACCACAGGATACTATTGGATATTTACATTATTTAAATGTTCTGAAATATAAAATGTCGTTTTAACAGCCGAAATTAACAGGCTTTGTGGTGATTTTACGATCGATTAATTTCAGACAAAATCACTCAATCGTAAAATCAACCTGTTACTTTCGGTCGTTAAAAAGATTATTATATTTCAGAACATTTAAATATCCCATTGTTTTCTCATAAAGTGTGCAGAAAAAACGTTAACAAATATCTTATACCTATGTTCGGTTAATTTCTGGATTTTTTTTTTTCAAATAGGTAATAGTAAAAAATTACTCGTAAAACAATTCATTCATTCTCACTGAAAAGGTATTGATAAACAATCTGTTAGGGAGCTGAGCCCGTCAGCAATAGGCTTGAGCGCCAGGCGACAGGCTCTCGTATCGGATATCCGAGTACAAGGCTCGCCAGCTCACCAGGCTAGGCACCTCATGTTACCGCTACTTCTCAGAACTTTACAACCAAACAGTACGGCAATGCTGACGCCAACGCTTCAATAAGCACGCCGCTAGAAATACCTCTACCAGTCTGCCAGTTTCATCAACTTGGTTCTCAACTAGGGCAACTGATAATATTGCTCTTTTACATTTTCATTAGTTGTAAATTTATTAAAAAGGTGTTTCAGGTTGAAAAAATACTGCTGAAATAGCTAACAGACGCTTTTCCGAGGGAACTTACATCATAAACTAAGTAGATCACTCAGTTGAGTTGGTGCACGTGCACCTTTCTTTTTTATGCACGTGCACATTTCATTTGGTACCACGTGTATGTTTCTCTTTTGGCTGGAAGTGTTGGTTGCACGTGCACATCCACATTACCAAAAAAAATCCACATTTTTCTTTTATAACTAGGCACCATGAAACGCTGGGAAATACCAATATAAGTATTAATTACGTATTAAGGCTGAATACCTATACTTTTTTACGTTTACGGTTAATTTTGGACAATTTTTTTTGGTGACAAAAATCACTCGATCGTAAAATCACAACGTAGCTTCATGAGTAGGTAATGACGACATATTATATATTTCAGGATATTTAAATACCAATAGTTTTCTAACAAAGTTTGAAGTCCGAACGTAAAAAAATATGTATATTCAACCTTAATTACGTAATAAGCAGTAGCGAAACCCTTCCACCTGTAGGCAATATTATCACCTCAAAAAATATAGCTTTCCAATTGAATGGAGAAGGATGCCTGGCATCAGCCATTGTAATTTGGGAGACGTTTTAATTGACCATTAAGACGGTAGGTGGCTTGGGCTGACCGTGGATTCAAATGGATGACCCGTCAGCCGGCCAATAAAAATACCATTACGTCCACACTGTACATCACTCGCTCCGAGCCCTACTAGCCTCTACATCATAACTTCCCACTAAAACATTACAACCGTTGGCACCGTGGTCATCATCTGTGGCTTAACATCAACTTATAACCTGTGGAAATGTCTAGAAATTTATGTTCTCGATAGCGCTTGCAGGCTAAAGTATAGATAGACCCTATACCCTAAATTTTGCTATGTGCCAGACACCGAAGTCCGTATGATGGTGATCACTTGATCAAAGAAACCGAGGGGTTAACCACTCGTTTGGAATCTCAGTGGAATCTCAAGGAATCTCTGTAGTGGTTACCCCCTCGGAAGAAACTAATCCCTCTGGAGTTAGTCAACACCATGGCCATGATCATCCCCTGGGTGAATTTATTCAACTAAATCCTTGGTGCGTGTTCTATAGTCTCCCTTTATAACGACAAGGGACCATATCCATCTGCTCGTTAAGAAGAGAATTCGCAATAGAGGGAGTGACATTGTGGAGATATAGGGTTTGACCTATACGGTTATCAAACGCTCCAGACTGACTTTCATGGGGACCTACAGTTTAAGATGGGCTCCTAACCACCAGGTCTACACTATTCCGTTACCCACTACGCAACAACAAATCGAAAATTTAAAAAGAAAAAATTCTCAGCCCATCGGGGTTCGAACTTACCAATTTCTGTTACCAGACACTCAGTCACAGAAATGACAGCAATAGAGTTTTATTTATTTACATACTCTTAATTCACTTTGGGTCATCAAGTCCTTCAAAATACGGGTATGGTTATCACGGGAGATAGCGCGTTATCTGTATTGTTTACCGGCTTGCGCCCCTTCGCACGTATGCAGTGACTACTCGACCACCGGTATCGACGGAAGCGTTAATTTGTAAAGTAAGTAGCTCAAAAAAAAGTAGGCGCTATTGGTTAAATGAGCAGGTCTGATGTCCTGTTCTGCCTGTGCCAAATTTTGGATTTCGGGCGTCATTCGTCACTCCACACTCGGGCGTCACTCCACCAATCGCATAGGTTTTGTCAGAGTGGTTTATTTCATTTTTTAATTGGTTGCAATGTTTTGTAATATTCTATATAACACCTTCTCTTAATTACCAGGAATCTCCTAGGTCCTAGAATGTATATTGATTCGCCAATTTCCAGGTAGTTTTCGAGATATTGCGCCTTTTCACTTAAAATTATGCCATGGCACGGGTAGTACCTTACTGGCAGTCGAAATAAAAAAAATCACTGTGAAATTGGGGGATCTAAGATGCATAGATCCGCACGACTGAGGTCCTGTGTTCCAATACCCGGACCATGTAACTTTTTGTTTGGTGTCACATGGATGTCACACCAAACTTTCCTTTGAGTTCGGTCAACAATCGGTTCCTTTTATTAACATCTGTGCTTTCGGGCCAAGGGTATGGACATGCAGGTATCATCAGCAAAAGCTGAACCTTAAACCGAAGTCTTTTTTAAACGGTTCAGGAGGAGGAGACCACCGAAGGAAGTAATTAGGGCCACCATCAGCCCCTCCCAATGAAAATAAAACCTGAAAAACGAGGCTGAAACGCTTGACATGTGCACGGTGAGGACCTATATCGACAGACCTGTTTGCGTGGACAAGCTGGCTTTTTCAAGGAAATTCGGGCTCACGCCCTTTAAATGATCATTTGGAGTTAGCCTTTTAGGCTGCGCCGAGTCTGCATCTCTATATGAAGTGGCCTATACTCACCTGTAGGTTTGATTTGGGGGCCAGGTCCCTTATAGGTCGCAGACTGGCACTAATTGCACCTAGGTTTTTTTTAATTCAGGATGTACTTATATAAAATTTCTGAAATATAATAAGTCAATTCAATAATGGCCGAAATTACCAGGCTGTCTTTTAATTTTACCATCGAGTGACTTTTGTCAACAACAAAATTGTCCGAAATTAACCGATCGTTAAATCACAACATTTCGGCCGTTAAAAAGACATATTATATTTCCGAACATTTAATATATAGTATCCTCTAAAATGTGCAGAAAAAAACGTAAACAAAGACGACTGCGTAGACGCCCTAAACAGAAACGCCTTTCAGTGGCTGCATGAGCAGTCAAGGGGTTCCACTTGTATCATAAGAGGTTCAGGTTCGAATCCCGGCCTACGCAATATTTTCCGCTTCCGCTTCGGCCTAACTCCTATGGTGTTATGCCCAACTCAACAAAAGATATGTTGGGAATAGTGGGGACTTTGTACCTAGGTTGGTACGATAGTGCTGGCGGGTTATTTTCATGCAGTCGCATCGAATCGGACATTGGGCATCGGGGTCGCAGTCCGCACAGCTGCTCCAAATGGAAAATGGATTCCAATACTGAGTTCCCCATTGCCCCCTGGTTAAGGAGAGCGTTATATCAGTTATATCTATACCAGAGAAATAGTCTGACCCGCAGTGGGGCGACCACTCCCAAGGTAGGAGGCTCACACCTATTTTCCACCCATCACCACCAAAAGGTTGGTGTTAACCTAGTGCTATTGGGGTGTTAATAGAGCGGTACCTGATAGGTAGCCATTTCAGCTATGAAACAAGAGGACCCAGGGGTACCTGGCCTTCACTGGCTGGGAGAGAAATCGACTGATTCTGCCCAAATCACCCCCTTGTAGCTGGGACCCTGCACCCCACTCAGAACTGTCCTTTTTCAATGTGTATAGGTATGAGTATGGGAAATAAAAATAAAAAAATCCACGGCAAGGCCTTCTATAGGCTTGGCTTTTGGCTTCGATCTCATAAAATAATGAGGCAAGGAGATATGGAGCCTTAGGTCCCACCCAATGCATGTTCCCAGCCTCTGACAACTCGACCCCTTCCCCAAGCTCAACCGCCAATTAATGTTGTAGGTACCCATTCAATGAGAGCCACTATGGGCCGAGCCCGACGATAGGTACCTAGCTACAAGTAATTAAATCATTTCAATGAACATTACTTTAATAAAGAAGAAAAAGTGGTCTCGTGGTCAGATTCGATTCGAACCTTAATGAACCATGCAATGGGAGACGAGCCCGTGTCAAATTTTCTAATTAATTAATCCTATCAAGCATTTACTGGGTAGTTGGCCTGCGAGGCTCATTAGGAGACTCGGAAATCGCCACACCTTCCAATGCGAGATGACCGATACCAGTCCGACATTAAGTCCCGAGGTAGTTCGGTCCAAGTTTTATTTTCGAAAAATTTATTCTTCTGGTAGGTATTTCTTCTAAGTCATTTTCAAACCGATTTTTTATTTTATTAGATATTCGAAAAGTTATAGGATAACTTCTATACCTAGAATTTCTCCATTTGTAATTTTGCTGGAAAACCAGGCGTTTTAAACTTTTGTCTCACAGCCTTCTCTGGGCGGGACAAGGTCAACAAAACGTACCTATAAAAAACAAAAAAAAATGTTAAAGCTGCTCCAACCCCAAACAAACCCCTCGGAGTAGGTATAGCGGAAAATGTCAAAAAGTGTACCTACCCAACAGAGTATAGGCACGTATACCTATAGGTATAGGTACAAATACCCTTACACCTTTCCTGGCTATAGTAGCCATACAATTATTTTACTTATAAAGTAAAGACAGAACGATGACTCCCTGTCAGTGGTACCGGGTACTTTACCTACCGCCGATGACGTATCCAAAGGGTGGTTTCGGGGTTACCCCCTCCTCCCCCAAATATATATCCTTGTGGAATTTTTTATTGTCTTAGTACTAGTAATAATTTTTGTAGGAAAAAAATCATTCCAGTACTACCTCCCCGAGTATTTGTCGTTGGAGCCGCATAAGGTGAACGGTGGTGGCATCGTGGGTATCGGATGGGACCACACGGGAGCAACACAGGCTATACATAGCCTAACAGGCGTTTTATCAGGGCAGGCTATCGCGGGGTGAGATCCTCATCAAGCCCTCGCATGGGATAGCGAACACTCCTTATGAGGATCTCTTTGAGGATCTCTTTGCTTATGTTGGACATTATTTATGAAGACCTAGCTATACGCTAACTACCGTTTTATCGTAATGATGATTGTACTGATAATATAAAACGTGTGGTTATATTTCTTTCAAAAGGAGAAAGTATTTACAACGGGCCGAACAGGCGCATACCTACTTATGGAAATCATAGTTAGCCAGATCAACACCGGTTCGATCCCGATCCTATAAAAGTTTTTCTGATTGGCAATCACCTCTTGTATGTTCGGGGTGTCATGTGAAATGTATAGGTACTGAGGCTGTGGTGGTTCGGAACCCACCTAAAACTGTAGGGCCCCGTTGTGGACTGTTCTGCCAGCTGAGTAGAATGGATATTTCATGAAATGGTCTAGTTTCTGGGCTTATCTCCCCCTACCAACTGAGTTCGAGTAGAATGCAATGTTCTGTCATGGTCGTTCTGAACCTATTATACCTACCCAACGCTGTAGGTCCAACTCTGCCATTTAGTTCTTATCAGCTAGGCAGGCTTCCCTCATTTCAGTAAGTAATCAGATACAGAGGTATACCTTACTTACCTGGATATCATTCTGATTTAAAAATCGATCACCATCAACAGCTGAAAATAACTTACACAAAAAGAAAACTTACGTTCAACTGAATTCAATTCTTCTCGTCACTCAGACTGTAACGTAAAATCAGGGACATTAACCACAAGAATAAAATTAGTAAAACGCAATAAAGTGTCAACTCCGAAAGAACATAAACAAAAAAGGCGCCATAACTCGCGGACATGTTTGACGTGGCAATAGATTGTCGAACTTGTGAGAAGCTTGTCGCCCAGTTGCAAGCGTCGTAAACAAAACAAATCATGGGTGAAAGTTGACAGAAATAATTAATCCAATTAGAAAATCGACGTAAGGCGTTAAGTTTTAAAGAATTGGTTTTTTTAATATCAGTATTGGCTTGTGTAAGTAAAGTAAGTTGATTTTAAATCATTGTAAAGCTTATTTAAACGCAGGTGTAGTGGTTATTGTGGTTATAAAGATGTTGAAAGTGAAAGTAGAACTCCTTGGAACTGCCGCCCCTCTACTTCCCAATATTTGATTACAGATTAAGTACAGAGACCCCACCTCCACACTAGGATACAGTTTCCTATTCTCCACCGTTTTATTTGTTCCAGGCAATGGTGTCCACAAGAAGAACGAAAATTCTTGAGAAACCAGTAGAATTCAACAATAATTTTACCAAGGCTGACGAAGTAACAAAGAAAAAGACAGAAATGGACAAGCCGCCGCCGACTTCCAGTGCCATATGGATAATTTTTGGATCTCTCCTTTTGGACCTTTTGGCATTTACAATGATTCTTCCCCTATTTCCGGCTCTTTTGGACTATTACAAAAACAACGAAGATGGCTGTTATCAGTTTTTGGAGTCTAGTATTCAACACTTTCAAAAGGCTCTGGGGTCTCCAGACCGATTTAACTCCGTCCTTTTTGGAGGATTTTTGGGGTCGCTGTTCTCGTTTCTCCAGTTTTTGGCGTCTCCCCTTGTGGGGGGACTCTCCGACGCCTATGGAAGAAAGCCTGTACTTCTTGTGTGTCTGGTATGTTGTAAATCTTAATCAATAGGTACTCGGTGGAAGGCTATAACTTCTAAGCTGTGCTTGTTGATATGTTGTGGCATATGCCGTGTGTGTACACAAGTGGTGAGTCATACTAAAAGGAACAGTCTCGGTGACGCTTAGAGTGAGCACCTGCAACGACTAGTGCGACATCTCACTGGCCTTGACACTTCAAAATTAACTTTTAAATTGGTTTCAGGGAGGAATATGTTTCTCGTACGTGCTGTGGGCGCTGTCGAAGAACTTCACGGTGTTCATCATCGCGAGGGTAGTAGGGGGAATCAGCAAAGGGAACGTGAGCTTGTCTATGGCCGTCATCTCTGATGTGTCCACCCTCGCAAACAGGGGCCGGGGAATGGTAAATCTATTTTATTTGAGTTGTGCCGTGGCAGGTGGCAGGACACTGAAGAAGTCGAGATTTTCCCGGTGAACCTGGCAGGTACACCAGTTGAGGGAAAACTTGAATTTGGGGGACGATTCTGACCAGATCACTCCCTTAGTTAAGAAGGTCACGAAAGGTTTATTTTTGACCTGCTAAACTTAGTACCTGCTTTTGATTTTCAGGCACTGGTGGGCATCGCATTTTCTGTGGGTTTTATCATTGGACCTGTGATTGGTGCAATGTTTGCGAAATGGTCACAGAGCCAGGCCGGTGATTGGTTCGTCGTTCCCGCCCTTTTCGCTCTTGCGCTGTCCATTGCTGACTTTGTCTTCGTTGCCATTTTTTTCAAAGAAACTTTACCAAAGGTAAGTGAGTCATTGTTTGTTCCTTTGATAGACATCCCAATTCCTAAAAACTCTAAAAGATTCTTAGAGGGCGCACTTCAGCTCTCGCCTTCCGCACTATAGATCCCAAAAATGCATCGAAATAGACTTGCTCTTGAGAAATGCTCTTGATTTGCCTTTCAGGAAAAACGTGCCAAGTCGGTAGCATCAAGCCTAAGTCAAGCGTCAGCGTACATCAACCTTCAGGCGATCTTCCAGTTCCGGGTGGTCAAGAACATCACCAAACACGACCTGCAGTGTCTCAAGACCCTCGGAATTGTCTACTTTGTCTACCTCCTTATTTATAGGTCAGTTTAGAAAAATTATGGTTAAATAGGTTCGAATTCTGTCCTGCTTACGCTCAAGAAAGACAGTATTTACCTGTAGTTTAGAAGAGTTTTTTCTTTGATATGGCATTCTGCTGGATAACGTCCTAAGACAGCATTTCAGAAGCAACTGATATCAGAGTAAGAAACACATACCCTTGCCGACCATTTATAAGTTGTGCTCCACTGAGGCAGTGCTAGCTAATACCTGCTTGAGAAAAGCAAGAAACTTACATCACGAGTCGATTACTCCAATAGTTTTTTCTCTTTTCCAGCGGTCTCGAGTTCACTCTGACATTCCTGACTCACCATACATTCCACTACACGTCCATGCAGCAGGGTTGGATGTTCTTCGGCATAGGCGCGGTAATGGCTGTTCTTCAGGGAGGCTGGGTGAGGCGTCTCCCCCCCGCTCGGACGCGCCCTGTCGCCTGCTTAGGACTCGCCCTCATCATCCCTTCGTTTGTGTGTGTAGGTCTTGCGTCATCCCCACCCCTTCTTCTGGTGGGACTTCTACTTTTCGCTGTGTGTAAGTATTTGTAGGAGGACTCGACTATCGGGTGTTGTTCTAAACAGTTCACAGTGCACAAAGGTTACTATAGGTAGAACCACGGGTTTTTGTTTTAACTGTTAAATATTTCTTCTGAAATATAATCTATGATTTTTTAACGTTAAAAACTTTGTAACGTACTTAACCAGTTCCTAACGTTAAAAAGGAGTATTATATTCCAGAACAAATAAATATCATGTACTTTCATTAGAAAAATGTCATGAAAAAAATTGCGAAAAATAACACTGTTACTCCACGTTGTGGTTGTAGTAGATATACTTCATAGGAGAAAGTAGGCAACAATAAAACATACCTACTATTGTTTGATTTCAGCAACGGCAATGGTAGTGTCTTGCATGACAACCCTCGTGTCTACATTCGGCCCTCCGGACCAGAAGGGTACAATTTTGGGCATTTTCCGGTCTTTGGGGGCGTTGGCCCGAGCTATTGGTCCCATCTTTGCATCAATAGGTAACTACAGTATTTGATAGTAACTATTTAAGGGTCCGCTATACCTGACGGTGCATTTTTTGCCGCCGATAAGATTAACATTGCGAGCGGCGATTCTTTTTCAAGGTTTACCCTTGGTTGGAAAGACACAAAATTTTGCCTGTACCTAGCCCTAACAATGTTCTAGGGAGTGTTTGAAGCAGATTTCCCATTTTTTTACTGGTTTTTGAGATACAGCACTTTTCTTGAGGTATGCGATGCTAGCATTTGCAAAACAGTTGCAATAAAAGAAACCAGTGAGAAATTGGGAAATCTGCTTCGAACACTCCCTAGAACATTGTTAGGGCTAGGTACAGGCAAAATTTTGTGTCTTTCCAACCAAGGGTAAACCTTAAAAATGAATCGCCGCTCGCAATGTTAATCTTATGGGCGGCAAAAAATGCATCGTCAGGTATAGCGTCCTCTTATGCATTCCCACTTTTGGATGTGATAAAGTCTGAAAACCAAGAAAAAATTCATTATTCTTGAACCGTCTCTGTGTCCCTCCAAAAACAACCATCTGCTAGAAACCTTCCTAACTGAGTAATTTTTTTGCAGCATTTTGGAGCCTCGGATCCATGAGCACGTACCTGATAGGAGCTGTTCTTCTTCTCTGGCCGTGGCAGAAACTTCGCAGTTCCAAATTTCAGAATTAACCTCAACATATCGACTGCGTATTTATTATTCCAGGATTTAAAGATGTAAATCACAATTTCAAGGGCCCAAATGATATTTATACGTAGTGAATAGTTTTTTTTTCGACAGTATTAGTGTGGTTGTGTTGTTTGTAACCATTTCATTCACATGGCATTTTACTACTCGTAATATTCTTAGTCATAACTTCTGTCACAGTTTCACCAATTTTTTACTGATGCAATCGTAATCTTACCTATACTGTTACTGAAGTGCCAATAACATTTCATACCTAATCAGTAATTCAGTTTATGACTAACTGGGTCATTTTCGTAGACTTCATTGGAATCATCATCAGTGAAATGATTTCTTCTGTAATAAGTTGTAAATTTCGACTTTCTTGTGACAGTGCATTCCCAGTTACCTTCGTTGTTTTTCTTTTTATACGTATAGTCACAAAATATCCTACTTTGTATCGTAGCTTTCGTATTCTTACAATAAGTAGCCTGGTTTTCCAGAAAGTCGGAAGAGTTAGTTAAATTTATAGGTACGAGTATGTCACGCTCAGTTTTGGTTTACGGGAAGAGCCAAACCATGTAAGCGTCCTACTTGAAGATTTGCTTGATATACGACTGGATTGCATTTCCCATTTTTTACTTGCCGGGATTGTAAATTATACACTTCCTAACGAGTATCTATCTAGGTACATAGGTATCTCAATGTCAGGTTTTCTAAGTGTGATTTTTAACTGATTGCAATAAAATTGTAATATAAAATATGAAAACTCATTTCTTGCTGGTTTTCTAATATGGAACATTCCGGTATCTTTAGAGGAAGTTTAGTGCGTAAGTAAGTTGTGGATAGTGGGTAGGTATATAGGTAGGTAATCAAAAGAGAGAAGCGATCTACCCATCAATAATTAGTAGGTACCAGTACTTTCCAAGCACTGATGAGTATAATATGGATATGTGGCTTCTATAAATATTAGGTGGGTATAATATACATTAGTCATTAGTTCTTAACGCCCAACATACATTCGCTATTTGTTTACGTTTTTTCTGCACATTTCATAAGGAAACTATTGATATGTATATTTCAGTACATTTATATATCCAATAGTACCTACCCTCAACCCTCACAAAATGTGCAGAAAACACGTAAACAAATAACAATTGCGTAGACGCCCTTAAAGGTTAGTAGGATTCTCTTAAGGTAGTTGCATGGAAGCAGTCTCACTAGGAGTGACGTAGGTCCAGACTATGATTCATACATTATCTCCCAACGAGGCAACTTCCGCACCTTAGATATAAGTTAGAAAGTGCCCTTGACACCCCTGATACAGTCATGGTATTGTATAACAGCCCGCTCTTGTTCCGGAGATTCTACAGATCCTGGCCGCATGAGTCGCAGGTCGATCATCGCACGCTCTGGCGGGAGGTCGCGGAATTGGACGAGGTAACACGCCGCCATCACTCCACACCTCCCCCGCCCCTGCCGGCAGTGTATCCCGACGGGCTGAAAATTTGAGGGTAGGTTCAGTTAACATTTTACTTAAGGCTGAATATACATTCGCTATTTTCGACTACATGTACTTGGTTCGCAATGCTAAGTACTTCAAGCCCTACTCCGAAGTTACAGGGCAAGTGGAAAGTGTTTATAGGGGGATGTAAACCTGAGACTCTTTGTCGTGAGGTAGTGTTGTATTTTTGCATGAAATGGAGTAATAAGCCCACAGGAGCGATTTTAAACAGTCAACTACCAGTCCACATGTTTTTTGACAGATCGCGAAAACACAACACTACCTCACGCGAAATATTTTTTTGTAACGATTCGGACTAAAACAGTATGATTTTATCGTCACATTTAGTAGAAAAGCTTGATAAATGTTTGTACTATTTACCGTAGCCATGTTGCATTTTGGCAATTTTTATTTCACTTACGGAAGTGGGTAATTTCAACAGCATTTCTCTACTTTTCTCCTGTAAAAGCTAAACATAGTGTCCTACTTTTACTCGTTCGTTTCGCGTTCAAATAGCACATTATGTTTAGCTTTTAGAGTAGACACAATCAATACGATATTTCAATTACCAGTCTCCGGTTGTACTAAAATGTAAACATTAGTTTTGTCGAATATTTACTTTCGCACAGTGGTTTTGGCGGAGTTCGTCGAGAATGTATGGTGGCCGTTAAGGTTCGTACAACGTTTGCTGTCTAGACACTGACGATTACGGTAGCTCAAGTAACTCGAAGTATAGGAGGTCTTGACACCATGTGACCAAGAGCTTGTTTCATAATTAGATAAGTTCATCCTTACTGGGCAGAGACAGTGATTACCTGCCTATCACATAAGTTACAGGTTCGAGCCACAACATATTAAGACTTTTAGTTATCTATACTTAGCATGTGCCTCTGTCCTTGGTGTATCAGCTCTGTAGGTAATGGGCCCTTCTGACAACTTTCACAGGCTTGAGTCTCTGACCACGTGTAAAACTTGCCTTCAAAAACTACCTGGGCTTGACATTATCTGGCTTCACATCAATAGAACAACCTATTTCACAATAAATCTTTTCTACCTGCTGCAAACCCAGAAGCACTTACCTCATTTTTCAGCTGACACCTTTGGCAAGTTTCAATGAACTGTTTGATTTGCTTCATAGTCGGTGGTTCAAACTCATCAACGGCAATTTCACTCCACTCAAGATTGGGGGTAGCTCCAAGGGGAGGCCTCTTCTCAGGCGACAATGTGATTAGATGCTTAATTCCCTGTTCTTCGATCCAACGCATGTTTTCCACATTTCGGGGGTGTGCCATCGCTGCCAGCTCGTTCGGCACCACCCACGAAAAATTCCACGGGGGGTAACTGTCCACCTCAACACTTTCCACGGGGTCAACAACTTCTTCGGCCATTTTTTAATAGGTTAATCTACGATTTGTAAGGGGTCTCTGAACCTTCATCCGTGATCCAAAAATAACTGAGCCCCTTGGATATTTCCCTGTCGAAATGTCATTACTCCCGTTACGTTTTGTGTATGTTTATAACTTAGTCTAGTTCCACGACACTTTTTGTGTGTCGTCTGCTTTGTTGACATGCAACGTGAAATTTTTTGAGAAATCTAGGAAATAGGTGTAAAATTTATTAAAAATGAATTCTTTTCACCCCAACAAGCCGCATAGTGACCGAACCAGGTAAATATCATATTATTATATTGATATTTTTGCCAGTTTCACTCTGGTTGTATATGCATATGGCGGTAACGGCTGCTTTAGCCTAGAACTGCATACTGTAGACAGTGTAGACTCTACAGTGCAGAAGCAGCCCCATTTAAGTGGGAAATATAATGGTCTCCCAACGGGGTGACTAACAGGAGCCCTTGGCTTCAGGGGTCAGTTATGCCATTGGAAGAACCTTTCATCTGTTCCAGATGGATCTGCGTTTATCCAGCATACCTTAACAGTAAGAAGTCCCGTCAGCAGGGGCGGCTTGTTCCCAAGGAAAAGGCAGTTGAAAACCCCACCCACCAGGAGATTTCCGATGTCCTGACTGCCCATGGTTTCCGCCACGGTGTGGAGAATAAGCTGTATAGCCGAGAGCCCAGCAAAGAAATGTTGTACAGGGGACGCATCAGGGTCCAGCTGCGTCACGATGACGGTTCTCCTTTTAACCCAGCCTACCCCACTAGTAAGCGTCATCCTATCCAGAGAATATAGATTAGATTAGCCTAAAGGAGTAGCCCTATTTTTGGCTAGTATGGAATCAACCAGCACATGGACGTGTGTTTACTACGGCGCAGGTTTTCAGTTACCATACCTTACCTAACCTAACAAATACGATTGTGTGGTCGCCCACAATTTCTTCTCAATGATAAAAAACTAAACACGTTTGCCACCCCTCTAGAATGCTACAAGTTTATCAGGTAGGATTATTGCGAATAACAAGTGGCATTATTCTTTGATTTCAGGAGAATCCGTCATGTTTCTCCTAGCTGACATGATTCCGAAGCTCAAGAGCCGCGCGGGCAAAACAGGGACGTCAGACTCGCAGCAACAGAGTTCGAGCGCCAGTGCAGCGGGCAAGAAGGGGAAGGGAAAGGGAAAACGATGAATCGGAACTGGAATAATCCGTTGTTGATGCCTCTACGCCGACTGGTACAAGCCGCATCGCCTGTCATTTGTTGAACCACACTTGTAAACATAGTGTTTAGCTTGTGGAAATGACGCAGCTACACAGTCCTATTCTATGTTTTTTCCGAATATTTTTTAATGACATGTTGGATATTTAAATGTTCTGAAGTCTGTAGTACGTCTATTTAACTTCTATTAACTGGCTATGTTCTGATTTTACGATCGAGGGATTTTTGTCAATTAAAAACTGGTCCAAAATTACCTGATCAGAAAATTATTACATAGCCAGTTAATTTCGGACGTATGTCTGGTAATTCTTGTTTTTTGTGCATTCGCTTACAGGTGTTCTATATCCCTAACACACGAAGTGTTAAGATACAAGAACTGAGTGTATTTGTCATTATTTTCGTTTTATCAGTGGTAAAGAACATTCCAAACTTTACGTTGCCGTAGTGGGAGAAATAACTATTGTCGTTGCCACCATTTATCACGCTGGGTTCCAGCATAAATATATGATATGATACATAATGATACTTTTCTTTATTGAGCACCTTCCTGGTATACGATACAGATAAGTTAAATAAGGAATATGGCTTGTCCAAGAAATACTCTAAGAGTAAGTCCGTAGTTTACTAAATAGTGGAACAAAGGGATCGGGGTCAGCTTAAATTTTTCTAAAATTCTGAACTGCGCATGATGGATGGAGTAACCCTACGCTTTATGGCCTTATGCTGTATATTTATATGGTTATTATCACAACAGGTGACTGATTACTTGATTTCTTTACTGTGTTTTACTGTGCAGAGATGGACCATAGGTTACTATGGTTGCTGTTAGAATAGAATAGAGGGTCGACTACTTTGATCCCTGCCTTATTTCAACAGTTGAACCATCAGTTAAATTATAAACAAATAAAAAATATGTTTAGGAGGCAAGCCATAGTGTAAAAACCTTTCTCCTGTATGGTTTTTCTCTTTCCATAACCGAATCGTTAAGGTGGACTAGTGAAATCTAGCCTTAGTGTGGGGGTGAAGCAGAAGTTGAAATTGTAAGGACACTAGGTTAACAACTTTGAACCCTGAGTGTTTTACGTGGGCCGAAGGTTCAGTGATGTTACTGTCAGGACAAAGGGTCGATTACTTTGAACCCCGTGAGTGTTTTTCTAAGCGTAGAGGTAGGGCGGAGGTCCATAGAGCGGCCCTTACCGATGGATCGCAGTACGTTTGCTATATTCAGGCAGTCATCTGAAAACAGATGATCAAAATAACGTTTAGGAACCCTCATGTAAACTTAACTGGATATTAACTAAATGCAATGTGCTGGTAATGAAGTTGAGATCACCTTTAGGCCGCGTTCTGCTATATTGTATAGGTAAAGAGACTGGGGTAAACATAGCAAACATCAAACATACCAATGCCACTGTGCTGCCGTCCCTGGAACTGCAGTCCGCATTTGCGAATCATTTCAATGAGACTCTTGGGAAGCTCTCCTGTCTGTCTGCCGTACAACTGCAACAAACCAATAAGTTTAAGTTTAGGTACGTAAGAAGGTAGGTACCTAACGATTTATATTTTTTTATACCTTCACTGACCTTTTTTAAGTCAATCCAGGACTGTGTGTGAGTTGGCAGACGAAGACCCGACAGTTGACACTGTGCGGGAAGCATTCGGCCCAGGTCCCAATCTCCTGACGTTACGTAACTGCTGTTTGCTTCTAGAAATATAAAGAGAAGGTAAAGTTAGGAGAGCTCTATATAGCCGGGTAGCTTCGCTATGGAAGCTTTCATAAGTAAAAAAATCTGGCTGGGAAATGGACGACTGTAGAGTATGGTTTGCTTTTGAGGGTTTAATTCTCTCTAACCTGAGGTGCCTTGTGTAAATGGAATTAAGGTAGGTAGGTACTCGACCTACAAACCGACTCAATACTCACCGGTCAAATCATTCAGGTGCCTCCAATCTTCAAACCTCTGGAATACCTGAGGAAATGTGTCCGCCGTGTCCACCATTTCCTAAAAAGAAAACAAGCGGTACGACACGGTCGGACAAAACTTTACCTGCTTATTTGCGTGATTCCTAGAAATAAACCCTTGGTTAAATGATTGGAGACGGAAAAACTTTTTGACGAAAGGAATGGCCCTAGAATGTTCCCCCGAGTACTTAGAGACCCCACACGACATACTTCGGCAACCACCCAAAACTACCCCCTAAAAGGAGGTGGGGTGGATGGGGAAGCTCGGAAAAACTTTTTGACAAAATAAATTGCCTCAGAACGTTTCACCGAGCATTTTGATACCCCATATACGACGTACTTTGGAAAGTATCCAAAACTCCCCCCATAAGGGGGGGGGGGGGTGGGGGTGGCGAAAAAACATTTTGACGAAATAAATAGCCTCAGAACGATCTCCCGATCATTTTGAGTCCACACAACCCATATTTCTCAAACCACTCAAATCTACCCCCCTTAGGGGGTGGGGTGCCAGGATACATTCAGAAAAACTTTTTGACACAAAAAATTGCTTCACAACGTTCGCCCGAACAGTTTGACACCCCATAAGCCGCACTTTATAAGTCACTCAAATTCCCCCCCCCCCCGGGGGGGGGGGGGGGGCTTGAGATAAGCCATATTCTATTTGTGACGGGTATAGCGGTTGTCATAGGTCCTATACAGAACTACTCGTATAACACAAACCACTGAATCCACTGATTTCACCCTTTTACAGGTCCAGGGGGGACTTCCCCCCTTTCAGGGAGTTATGCGGGGGTAGTGGGTGGTATCATTGGATTCGTAATTATTTGTTCTATAATTGTCCAAAATTTGATCAAAATCGTTAGAGCCGATTTTGAGCAAATATTTTTTTTCTACCTTTTGGGGGAGTTTTGGGGGGGTAACCCCCCTTAATTTTAAAGGGGGGAAACTGGGCTTCCGGATTCTGATTTCTTCCAATTTTAGAAAGGTCACTACCGATTTTGAAGAAAATCGGTTGAAAAGTGCGCCGTCCAGGTCAATGCCACATACATAGCTAGCTAGCTAGCTAGCTACATACGTACTGACACGGAGTACCTGACCTCTTCTAAAAATTCCTGTGGGCAAACTTTTCGTCGGAGGAAAAAAGTGAGATGTTTTTCATATTCCGAAGGAATGGACGTTTCCAAAATGTATATTAAAATTTCAGTCGCTTTTGAGGTCTGGGAGCAATGACGGTTCAAAGTTGAGGTTTGCCGAAAATTGGCCCGCACGAATACAATACTTTACCTTACGTATACTCCGTATACAGGTAAAGTAAAAAGAATACTTAATCAAGTAAGTGGTAGGCGTCTAGGTAGCTTAGTGTGGGAGAACAGAGTATCCGAGCAGAACCCATACTATGGCTTCCATGCGTCACAAAGCGGCTTCTTAGAATATCCTTCCCTCCGCGCTTTTCTGAAACCTACTATACCTATTAGGTAAAACAAACCTGTAAGATCCCGGTGAGTTCAATGCAGAATATGGGCAACTCCGGGTGGACAACGGGCCTGACGTATTCGTGAAACGTCGCTTCAACATTGAAAGTCTTTGTGTTGACTTTCAAGCAGGGGAACTCTATTATTTCCTGCAATTCATAATAAACATTAAAAATGTACCTACTTACTTCATACACAGGTGTTAGAAGTTTGAGTGTTGGCGGTAGTCGAATTAGACTCGATTAATCGATACTTCGATAGATGGTACTAGAAGGATGTGTAATGAGATGTTGATATTGTCAAAAACATGGAATAAATCGTGATTTATGGCTGAAAACTGTGTTTTAATTGAAGACTGTAAGACTGAAAGGTGCTCTAAAAAGAGAATTTAACATTTGGCGACCGTGACAGGACTGTGGATGAGATTGTGGACGAAATGATGAAGAAATTGACAAAGAGACGCGGCGTGTTACGCGCTAGCGTAACCAGAGACATTGCGTCAGTAGAAGAGTTGAACAAAGAAGACCGCCTAACCAAACTTGAAACTTTAAGGGAGACAGCCAGAGCTCTCAAAGCTGTTGATGACCAGATCTTGAATCTACTCATCGAGGACGAGAACGTTGCTGAGGAGGCAGCGGGAAAGGAGCTCAAAGACGCGAACGATTATCAGGAGAAGGTTCGTCGCGTAACCAAACAGATACAGGAACAGATACAGGAACATCCCAAGACGGAAAGCAGGTTACCAAAGCTGAAGTTGAAGGAATTTGTGTTAGAACCGAAAACCTGGATTAACTTTTGGGCTCAGTTCAGAAGAATTCATGAATCTTCAATCGAGATAGAAGATAAGTTTTTATATTTATCAATGTCTTTAAAACCCAACTCAAGCGCCAGAAAGCTCGTCGATAGCTATCCGATTTCTCCAAACAATTATGTAAAGGTCATAGAGAACTTAAAAAACCGATTTGGGCAAGAAAATGACATTGTGAACTCACTGCATCGTGAGCTTCTCCAACTAGTTGCCAACAAAAATGCAAATTTGACTGATCTCTATGATCAACTGACTTGTAAGCTGGCAGGATTAGAGTCACTAGGTTTGAACTCTGAACATGTAACATTGTTGTACCCTTTGGTAGAAGCGTGTTTACCGGATGAAATTGTCAGGCTGTGGGAACGTTCAAAGGTCGAAAAAGGCACTGAGTCAGTTCAAGGATCTCAAGACAGTCTCAATGTAGCATTGAATAATTTAGATGAACTGATGAAGTTTCTGGGTAGGGAAGTTGAAAGTGAGGAAAGATTACGGCAAGCGGGCCGTCTGAAAAAGATTGAAAAAGAAAAGAAAGAGTCCCAGGACCTTCCCACAGCTGCTGTGTTGACTTCAGCTACTAAAAAACATGAGAAACCTATCCAAGCAGTGAAATGCATTTTTTGTAAGGCACAGCACTTCAGCCAAGATTGTAAACAAGTGCTGTCGCTTGAAGAAAAGAGGAAGATTGTGAAAGAAGCTGGAGTGTGTTACTCATGTTTAAGGTTTGGACATCGCCGTCAGACCTGCAGGACAAAGCTGATTTGTAATTCCTGTAAGGGACACCACTATGAGTTGATGTGTCACACACAAAGCGAGAAACCTAATGTTTCTAGTCTAGGTAATACCACGCAGAATGTCAAACCGGTTCTGTTAAAGACCTTGTTAGTGCGAGTGGGGAAAGGTACTGTAGTTAGAGCACTATTGGATGACGGGTCTCAGCAAAGTTACATAACTGAAGAACTGGCTAAAAAATTAAGGTTAGTTAGGACAGGTACTGCTGAACTGCAACACATGTTATTTGGAGGCAGGACGACTGCTGCGGTAAAACATAACCTGTATGACGTCACTTTGAGTGGGTTGGAAAATGGACAAGTGATTTGTAAGATGTTGGGAGAAACCACTATTTGTGGTAAAATACCTGCTGTCAGGGACGTAGAAATTTTGCAAAAGCTTACTGAATTAGATATTTACGTGTCTGATGTGGGTGAAAGTAGAAAAATAGAGCTGTTATTAGGAGGGGACGTTATTGCGCACTTGTTGACTGGGAAAATGTGCTACGTTTTTCCGGGACTGGTGGCCATTGAAACGAAACTAGGATGGTGTCTGATGGGCTCGGGGAATGTGGAGGTGCCATCGATGTTAAACTGTGTTTTCAACTTACATAATGCTACTCTTCCTAGCCTCTGGGAGTTAGAGACGCTTGGCATCACAGAATCAGCCCTCAAGAAAGACAAAGATGAAGATGCTGCTCAATGCAGGGAGTTTTACGAAAAGACTGTTCAGATGGAAGAAGGGAGGTATTCGGTTTCGCTACCTTGGATTGAAGGACACCCACCTTTGGAGTCCAACAGAGATATAGCTGTGGCAAGGCTGACGTCACTTCAGAACAGACTGAAAAGAGAAGGACTAATAGATACATATGACAGTGTTTTGAACCAGTGGGAAAACGAACAAATCATCGAAAGGATTGAAGAGAGACCGGAAGAGACTGCTCATTACTTACCGCACAGGGCCGTCATAAGTGAAACCAAAAATACCAAACTGAGAGTTGTCTTCGATGCAGGAGCCAAGAGAAGGGGAGGGTCGTCGTTAAACGAGTGTCTCGCTGCTGGACCCAATTTGCTGCAGAGCATCATTCCGTTGCTGGTTAGTTTCAGACAAGGTAATGTGGGTTTGGTGGGAGATATTCGCCAAGCTTTTCTGCAAATTGGTATCAACGAAGCTGACAGAGATGTTTTGAGGTTCCTGTGGCTGAGAGATGGTGAGCTGATCGCTTTTAGGCATCGTAGGGTGGTATTCGGAGTTACCTGTTCTCCATTTCTGTTGAATGCAACCATCCAACATCATCTGCAAAAAGCTGAATATGCGATGTCTCACTTGAACGCGACTGTCTCAAAATTGAAATTGTCATTCTATGTGGATGATTTTGTGGGTTCGTTTAATACGCAAGATGAGGCTTCTTCCTTTGTACAAGAGGCGTCTGAGGTCATGTTGGAAGCGGGGTTTGAACTGAGAGGATGGGTGAAGAGCGGAGATGCTAAAGTACAGACTGTACTTGGATTGAAATGGGATGTTTCTGAGGATACACTTGGTTGTGTAATGCCAAAATTCAAGAGCTCTTCACTTACTCTAACCAAAAAGGAGTTGTTGTCACTCATAGGCCGTGTCTATGATCCAATGGGATTTTTAGCTGCACCTGTGTTGTTGTTAAAAATGATTCTGCAAGAGTCGTTCAGACTGAAGGTTGGTTGGGATGAAACCATACCTACACCACTGCAAGTAAGCTGCACTCAGTGGTTAAATGAAGTTGATCTGATTGACCAAATTAAGTTCCCCAGATGCATTCAGGGAGATGCTGACGACATATCGGTGCACGTGTTTTGCGACGCTTCTGCTAGGGCCATGGGCACTTGTATATTTTTGAGATGTGTACATAAAGATGTGGTTTCCATCCAGTTTGTGGCAGCGAAGGCGAGAGTTGCACCTCTGGAGTCTGTTACCATTCCAAGAAAAGAGTTGATTGCTGCACTGATCGCTGCTAGATTCGCTAAAGGTGTCTGTCAGGCATTTAGTGAAGGCGTAAAGGTGTTCTACTGGAGTGATTCCAAGGTGACTCTGTTTTGGATAAAACGAGATGGAGCATGGAAACCCTTTGTTTCAAACCGAGTGAAGGAGATCCGGCAGCTTACCGACAAAGACTGCTGGAATTTCACACCCGGAGAAATCAACCCAAGTGATCTGGTGTCTAGGGGCTGTTCCCTACGAGCTTATTACGATTCAAAATGGTGGAAGGGTCCCGAGTGGTTAATGAAAACACCGGAATCCTGGCCTTCAGCGGAGCTACAGGCTGACTACGAAGTTCTGAATGAGCAGAAAGTTACTGGTTTGCTGAACCTACATCCGGATGAGACAGAAGGCGGGAGAGAGTGGTTTACCCATTTTTCGTCATTTGAGAAGAATGTGAGAGTTATGGGGTGGATCTTAAGATTTGTCAAAAATTGCAGACATGGAAAGAAGAATGTTCAGCATGTCAGTGAAAAGTTGAATTTGACATCACAAGAGCTGTCAGAGGCTGAAAAGAGGATGATGATCTACATTCAGATCCACTCAGATCTGGACATCGAACATGACTTGCAAGTGTTCAGGGACGAAGAAGATGTACTGAGAGTGCGAACGAAGATTTTGGCGGAAGAATTTGACCCGTGTTTCCGTACGCCAATTGTGTTGCCACCTTGCAAGCTGGTAGAAGCACTGATTTTTGAGAAACACGTACAGCATCGTCATGCTGGAGTAACTACGTTGTTAGGACTTCTTCGGGAAGACTATTGGATCATGAAGGGACGACGTCTGGTTAAGTCTGTTGTAGGAAAGTGTGTTCGATGTAAATTGTATAAGGCCAAAGCTGTCAGCACTCCTGCAATTCCTTTACCAGACAATCGAGTCAATATGGGAAAAGCATTTTCCGTTTCTGGATGTGATGGAGCTGGCCCACTTTTTGTCAAGGGTGGAGGGAAGGTTTGGATAATACTGTTCACCTGTGCGGTGTATAGGGCAGTTCATTTGGAACTGGTGGACTCTTTGTCTACTGAAGCATTTGTGCAGGCTCTAAGGCGTTTTATCGCAAGAAGAGGTAGAGTATCTGTCATGTACACAGATAATGGAAGTGGGTTTGTAAAATGCAGAAGTGATCTAGCTAAGATAGAACAAAGTACGGAGTTCCCGAGAATAAGATGGATATTGAATGCTCCTACAGCATCCTGGTGGGGAGGGTTCTTTGAAAGGATGGTAGGAGTCATGAAAACATTGTTGCGAGCTACTTTAGGTAGAGCCGTTTTGAGTTTCACTGAGTTGATGACAGTTCTCACGGAAGTCGAAGCCACAGTGAATGCAAGACCGATTACCTACGTTACGGAAGATTCAGAAGAACTTCGCCCAATTAAGCCGGCAATGTTTCTACAAGAGGAGACTGAATGCAGAGTTGATGACTTAGACAAAGTTGATGAGCGTAGCTTAAACGCTCGTGTGAGGTACATCCATCATATCAGAAAGTGCCTCAAAGAGAGGTTTAGGAGAGAGTACCTGGGTTCGCTGGCAATGCGCAATACCAAAGCCTCCGGTAAGGTGACGGTGGGAGATGTAGTCTGGGTGGGTTCTGATAACAAAAAGCGAATCAACTGGGAATTGGGACGCGTTCTTGAGTTGTTTCCAGGAAAAGATGGAGTGGTGCGGGTGGCCAGGGTGAAAACAGAAAAGGGTGAATTACTGAGACCTGTTCAACGTCTGTACCCCCTAGAAGTTGATCGTACTGAAGTGCCTGAATCAGAATTTCCTGGGGTAGTGCAGTCTGAGTCAGTCCAATTTCCAACCCCTAACTGTGACGGTGATTCTCAAAATACTGAGATTGACGAGAGTTATGATGAGACAGATCCTGAGAATAGTGACCCTTCTGTTATAGAGGCAGTTGGTTCACGAGTGACTTCTAGGGGCAGAGTAGTGAAAAGGCCTACTAAGTTAGATTTGTAATTTTTGATTTACTTATGATTTGTCTTTATCGTTTAAGTACTTTATGTGTTCTTGGTTTGACGATTAACCATTGTTAGTAATAGGTACCTACTTATCTAATGGCACTTTTACTTACTTGACTGGGTTTAGTTTTACTTTAAGTACCTACTAATAATTTGATGATGGATGAAATAGTCATTAAGATTTGTTTCCCTAGGAAATATTTAAATTTTTCTGGTAGTTTCATTTGTTCATGGATTCTACATACTTAAGCTGTGTTGAAGTCCTCCTTACCAGTCGACTTCAAGGTGGGAGAATGTTAGAAGTTTGAGTGTTGGCGGTAGTCGAATTAGACTCGATTAATCGATACTTCGATAGATGGTACTAGAAGGATGTGTAATGAGATGTTGATATTGTCAAAAACATGGAATAAATCGTGATTTATGGCTGAAAACTGTGTTTTAATTGAAGACTGTAAGACTGAAAGGTGCTCTAAAAAGAGAATTTAACAACAGGCTCAAGGTAGGTAATAAAAAATAAAGCTGACTTTTACCTGAGTTATTTTGTTGTATTCTTCGCAGGTGGCTTCAAAGTCCAGGACCAACAAATATTTGATTTTTTCAGATTCATTGCTTGGCTTTTTCGCATACCGCCAATGAGTCCTAAAGCTATAAAAAGTATTTTTCAGTCTAGGTATTTGGTGAATTTTTGATTGATAACAAAGCCACATGCTAGCAGACGACATCTTTGAGAAACGTTCGTGGCAGTAGATTCGTCGTTGGCGCGGTTTTGTGACTTTCAAAACTTATGAGTTCAGAATAACTTTTTATTTTTATTTCGCTGTCTGATAATTCACAGATTTGATGAATTAAAGATTGCAACAATTTTTAATTTATTAATGTATGAAGTCTCTTATAGGGAAATTAACAATTAAAATGTGTCAGGCACCTACAAGATTATTATTTACAACTATCCATTATTTAGGTACCTATCATACCTATAAGTGCGTCAAAGTAGTCAGTCAAGTGGTGGACCTAATCTGCAAATGGAAAAGATTGCATTTGCTGGAACTCGAACCCAGACTACAAAGAGCAAGAGCGTAGGTATATTATTATCTATTACCATTTACCGGACACCGATATGGAAGACAGAAAATAACCAGGATTGTCCGCCCTCCACCATGGCTCTCCACACATTCCTGTCTGTAGGTAAGTACGTAAAGGAAGAAAAATATGGCAGAAACTACCTGATGTATAGAGGTAACCATAAAATTTCAACAATGAAGAAAGAGAAAAGGTCACAGAAATAGAACGGCAATGAATAAAATTCGAATGCAGTTATTTTAGAGGAGGCTGGAGCGTTTACATTTTTTGCTTTTCCCAACGGTGAAACAGCGAAAGGGAGTTTTGCAGAGAACACGTGGGGGCGTGCTGACGAGGGGCCAGCGAATTCCAGCGATAGGAAACTGTGTCTTCTTACGAAAAGTGTTGAAAAATCAGATTCGACCGACATTTCCGAGGTGAAAACCCACCTACTTAGAGCGCGGGCCCGGCCGAGAGCGAGGGTAGCGTTCGCCGTTCACCGCACAGTCGACCGGCTACGTTGACAGCGAACGTGGCAACGTTTCGAGGTCCGTAGGAGCCACGTAACGAAACGCACCGATCGTCGGGTGGTAACTTCGTGTCACCAGCTGACAGCAACCCTTTGTTTGTTACCTCAGCTTGGCGTACACCTGCATTTCAAAGTGTCGGCGAGTCAGCGACACTCTTTTTGGTAAGTCTCCATTAAAAAAAAAAAATGAAAATGGGTACCTACCTGTATCTTACCTGCGCAATATTATTTGGGTGACCCATGTCGGGTTTAAGGTATTTGTACCTTCTTATACCTTAGGTATATAGACATTTATTACCTACCAGTAGACACCTTGATGGGTAAACGCTGTACCTAATACTAAACGTGTGGTAGGTTATACCTATCTACCTCCCACCTGACAAATTGATTGAAGTTAAATTTGCTTTAGGTATATTTCGAACACAGACGAAACTATTAACCAGGTAAAATTCAGAAGGTCCTAGATCCAGTCCTGACTTGGCGGATTTTTTTTTTGGTGAATCTGATGGGTAACAGACCTTCACCAGCAGAAGGAAAATTCTATTTGGTGTGATTCACAAAATAGGCCCTAGCATTCCTACATAAATTTTGTCATTTTGGAATGTCCTGCACCACATTGCTGAAATGGGGGTACTCATGCACGGAGTAACAATCGAGTGCAGCAGGGTTGATGCAGTAACCCCCGTAATGAGCCTGCTGATATCGCCTGAGTGACCATTGTGAGCTTCTATTGTCTGACACATCCCCTTCGGCGTCCCCTCCAACCTTCTACTCATTCACCTGTTCTGATTACCACAATGGCCATAATCTGGATAAAGGGAGTGGATTCCTCTCTGGCTACATTGTGATAACTGAAGTTCTGAACATTGATTCTGGGCGCTCATATGGCTCTTGTCCATAGATTCGAGTCTTCTACAATAGGCGAGGTACGCCAGGGAACGCCCTGATCTGACAAGCTTCACAAGTAAAATTCTCGACAAACTGAGACCAGAACCTGGATTGTCTCGCCTCACATAGTCCGCCAACCACCATAGCCAACAACTTGAATCGAAGTCAGGGAAATTGCTTGAGGCCCAATTGAACCAAATTAGGGTTTGAAGATAAGGGATGAGAAGGCAGTGAGTGGTTACCCCCTCGGCTGGCACTGTACTGAAGATAGTGAAGATAGTGAAGATCCTTATACAATATATAAGGATATACCCTCACCCCTCTCAGGGGAAAGTTAGGTTAGCAGAGGGTTGGGGGGGACAAGCCCAGCAACTAGACCGTTTTCAAGAACTATCCATTGTGCTCAGCTGGCAGCACTACCAAATACCAGTAAACGATGGGGACCTACAGTTTTAGGTGGGTTCCGAACCACCACAGCCTCGATATACATTTCACTTGACATGCTGAACATATCAGAGGTGAATGCCGAGCAGAAAAACTTTTTGGTAGGATTGGGATCGAACCGGTGTGACCCGGCTCTCTCTGCTCCTCAAAAGTCGACCATTTAGTCCACTCGGTTATCGAGGCCGTCTCCTCTCAGGGGAAAAACTCGACTCTAGGGCGTGATCCTGACCAAATCATCCCCTTGTATACATAGGTCACAAAAGGTGGGAGCCTGCACCCCTTGCACAAGGCCCTAGCCCTTCTAGAGCCCTGTATAGCTCCACGGAGCTGCTATTGTGCGCTGACGCGCTTGAGACCGGCGTAGAGCCCACCGCAGGGTTAACTGCGGTTGTCTACTTCACTTATTTGAGGTCGCCTGCAGCTGACGTAATTTTGCAATTGTTTATCTTGCCGCACGCGAGAGCAACAGGAAGTTTCGACAACAGCACTAACTCAATTTCCTCTCCATGTGTTTGTAAACAGCTCTCAGCTGCATTTTATACTGACAAGATTCTTAAGGCTGTCTATATACGATGCTGTTTGTTTAGGCTTCTTAGTTCTTAATGAAATGTTTTAGTGGAAACTGGTGCATACTTTGGAGTTGAATTACAGTTCTCTTATCATCGTACTTTACAACGAAAAGCATAATCAGCCTATAAACTACAAAATTATTTCCCGCACCCCTTGGAGTGAACTTTGGTGCTCCACTGGTGTTAACAGATCGAGAATAGCCCCCTGGAGTGTAGTATGTCTTTCTAGTGTCAATACACGTAAACCTCTTTTGTTCGTCAATTTTAACCTCCGATCAAATCGCCACAATACGGGATATGGGCGCGATCAAGTATTTGACAAACGGCTATGAAACGATGTGGACCGTTTCGAATGGTTGGACTTGGCAACAGCATTACGTCATCTGCAAAGATATACATATAAAATTAAATGGCCTTTGGTTGGCAATGGTTTATGAAACAATTTGAAAGTCAAAGGTCTTTACCAAGTGGAGTGGAAGAGCTGATAAAGGTTTTGGAGAGGTACCTAAACCGGAATTTCAAGCACTTGAGCCGAGGGGTTAACCACTCGTTGGGAATCTCGTTGCGAATCATTGGAAATCTTTATGAAATCTCAGGGTATCTTGGAATTTTTTGGAGTGGTTACCCCTTCGGGGTTCATCTATCTATGAATATCGTTGAGAATCTTTGGAAATCGTTATGGAATCTCAGGGAATCTCAAGGAATCTTTGTAGTGGTTACCCCCTCGACTTGAGCTTTCGGCTTTGTATGGTATACTTTACTTATATGCTCCTGTGAACATCTGCGAATTATATTCTGTTTAATATTAATATCGCATTTTGACTATAACAATTTTTTTCTCACCTTGTTAAAAAATGGATTTTAAAACTCTTCTTGGCACCAACGGTCCTTAGTATACCTTCAGGTTTAGACCAGGCATCCCTTATAGGGAAGGCAGACCCAGGGCTGTTCAAGTAAGTTCACAAACAAGTAAGTGCCTACCTACCTTTCAACACACCTCTTGATGCCCTTCACCATCCTGCCGATAGTGCCCTTATTCCCTTAAGAGGACGCTATACCTGACGGTGCATTTTTTTGCCACCCATAAGATTAACATTGCGAGGGGCGATTCATTTTCAAGGTTTACCCTTGTTTGGAAAGACACAAAATTTTGCCTGTATTTAGCCCTAACAATGTTCTAGGGAGTGTTCGAAGCAGATTTCCCATTTTCTCACTGGTTTTTTTTTTATTGCAACTGTTTTGCAAATGCTAGCATCACATACCTCAAGAAAAGTGCTGTATCTCGAAAACCAGTAAAAAAAAAATGGGAAATCTGCTTCGAACACTCCCTAGAACATTGTTAGGGCTAGGTACAGGCAAAATTTTGTGTCTTTCCAACCAAGGGTAAACCTTGAAAATGAATCGCCGCTCGCAATGTTAATCTTATGGGCGGCAAAAAATGCATCGTCAGGTATAGCGTCCTCTTAACTAGTGAACTTTAAACGGCAAGATAAAGTTTTCGACTGCACTATCGGGAAAATAAATTTATCTGCACATTAAGCTCCGTGATGCATGAAATCCTCCCTCACCTGAGTAAGCATCTTGCTACTTTCATACAAGTTGCAGTGTAACTTTGGTTCCAAACTTGAGTAAGGACCTTTGTAGTCTGTATTCAGGTATAGTAACCGAGGTTGGAGTTCTCTGATTGCGAGAGCTCTCCAGGCTGCAGAGCCCGCAGACCTGCATTTAACCAACCCTCGACCCCTCAAGGGCCTTCTCTCATTAACCCCAGCATTTCCTGGCGGAACCAGAGCTCAAGGCTCCCTCTTGGCGCTATTTATGGAAAGAGCTTTATTCCGTCATTATAATCTGAAAAATCCAGAACTTTTTTCCGTTAAAAGAAGGACGACGTGCAGGTCTCCCATGGGAAAGGCACCGTGCATCAAAGTAATGATGGTAAACCTCTTATACCTGCCGGGCTGTCGTCATTTCCCTAGGAGGCATATACTCATTTAAAGAGATTGTTTTATAAGCAGTAAGATATAAAAAGGAAGCCATATTAATTGGAAAAATCCTGGCATGGGCGTAGGAGGCTAGGAGGACTAAAAACCTGGGGGGGGGGGGGGACTCAGCCCCCCCCACGTCTTCTCCTTATGCATGGCTTATGTGACGTTATGTGTAGGTCAGAAAAATTATGGGGGTGGCTAAACGGTTTCCTACGCCTATGGAAACCTGGTTAGTAGCAGTACCTACTATATAGCTTAGGCTAAAGAAACAGAGTAAAACTGGCTATCTACATAGGTACACAGGCTTCAGAAAACTGCTGTGAAACAAGTCTTTCAAGTTGTCCTATACCTTAGATTTCTTATCGTGAGAGCTCGGAACTTCAGCGCAGCCTTAGAAAACCCACGGCTTGCCTTCACAAAGCATTGACTTAAAAATCTAAACTATGTAACACATTTTCCAAAAAGTATTGTAGGTATTGTTAAACTTTCTTCAACACTATATACCTATACCTATACTCCCCTATAACGAGACACCTATAACAAAAACTTTACAATGAAAAATCAGAAGTTGCTGAACCCGAACCAAGAAGTCTCTACCCTCTTTCTTTACCAGGGGAAGAGAATAAATTTCCCCGCGAAGTGGGAAAGAAACAAGGGATTGCGCTTTACTGTTTCAATAGCTAGTTTCCTCTTAACGAAAGTAGTTTTCAAAGAGGAACAAGCAAGTTCTCAAGATCTATTATATTGTCTGCTCTTCACCTAATAATGAGTTTAAGGGCGCCAATGTTCTTCGCTGTTAAGTAAGATCCAATTGCCAGGTAAGACTCGAAACTTGGAAACTGAGTTAAATATGTAAATAGATACATCTTCTGCTTATCCGGGAAACTCCGGGAAACTTTATTTAGGAGAGGCGTGGTTTTAATGGGCCTCGACGTGGGAAAAAGCTGTCTCATCAGGACCAAGTGTTTGCCAGGGATGCCATCAGTCACCCCCCTTACCCCCCAGTCTGCAAAACAGGGTGGGGCTTCAAAAACAACCCTGATACACTCATTTGTTTCCTCATTTTTATCCCTCTTGACTGCTTTTGTTGTTTTTATCATGCTTTTCTTCTTAATTTGTTTACATTCAACTTTTTCTTCTCTGTTTTTTATGGATTTTTTTTTTTCGTAATTTAAACGATGCAATAAAATTCCTCTCAACTTTATGATGATAATTTATTTGTTGTTTGTAAAGCCTGTTAGAAAGTAAAGCCTTCCACGACGTTTATCTTCCTTCCCCAGCCTATTTATAACTATAAAATTCAGAGCTTGTACTTTGTATTCTCAACCTTTTTTCGGATTTGCAAAAAAAAAAAAAAAAATGCGTGTCCTCAACGTAGGTAAGTAGATTGTTTCACATAAAACCTAACTGAAAAACTTTCTATAAGACTACCTTTTATAAATTCAAAAATTATTCCTTTATACCTTAAGAATGTCCCGAGTAGTTAACCACTCTAGGAATCTAGTTGGGAATCTCAGGCAATCATTGGAAATATCAAGGAATCTTGAAAATTTCTGGAGTAGTTAACCCTTCGGGGTGCATCTTTCCACGAATCTCGTTGAGAATCTCAGGAAATCTTAGGGAATCTCAAGCAATCTCTGGAGTCGGAATGTCCACACTATCCTGCTCTTATAGACCCATTTTTGGATATTAAGGTTTAAGGTATACAAGATGTGTTCTGAAATACTATACTAGGTATGTATTTTTAACAACTGAAACTATTTGGCTAAGATGGACGATGAAGAAGATGAAGATGGTGCCACTTGCCCACTTGCGTAGATATGTTTACCCTTAATACCACAAAGAAAACAAAAAATAAGGAAATACAAACGACAGCATAGGGAGTGACGTGGTCCCCCCCCCCCCTTGAATTTCCTGATGGCCGCAGGGGTGCACGAGAGGGATGGGTGGGGTAGGGTAGGGGGGGGGGGGCTTCCGGCATGGACCAGGCAATCAGCCAGCTTTTCAATTTTGTAGTGGGGGGGAGGGGGTATACTTGGAGCAGACAGTAACAGGTCTGTTGAACGAAGGCTCGAGGGGTTCTACTAATATTTAACCTATTACTTCCGCACAAATCCTCGCACCCTCACCCTCAGGGGGCACACCACCTTATGAGGGTAACCTTTCGCACTGCAGCAGTCCGTGCGGGGGTAGTTAAATATTTCAGGGGGTTGCTCCACTCCTGAAAACACCGTGGTCTAGTGGAAAAACACTGGACTCGCACGACTGAGATCCTGGGTTCGAATCCCGGTACCATCAATTTTTTTTTGGTATGGATAAGACCCATTATATTTCAGAACATTTAAATATCCAATAGTTTCCTCATAAAGTGTGCAGAACGTAAACAAATAGCCAACGTATGTTTGGTCTTAACTTTCTGTTTTATGTAACTTCCAGAGGTAGAATGGCGTGAAGCAAACAGCAGATAGTGAATGACCCACTCCCGCTACGTGACTCCAGACGTAAACCACGTGGCAGTAGACACTCACGTTCAAAGCAAGTGGCAGTAGATACTCGTTGTGGTTTTCGTTTTATGTTAAACCCGCTGTAAGCCGAGCGGGAACCCATAACCATATAGGTTATAGACCCATTGTTGTCTTCCTAAGCCCGTCTTTCGCCTCCGTTCCCCCTTTAATTTTACACCAATCCCAACATAAAACCAACAAGATGGTACTCATTGGAACTGGTTAACCGAAGAAATTGTGATCTCTACCTATCTTTTTTATTTTTAACCGGGATTTAGATCTCAGTAAAATGGGACGAGTGGTGACTTTTTCCATACTCACACTCAGAGAGTAGAGAGGCGCTGTCTTTCTACAAAGGGAATTCCGAGGGGGTAACCACTCCAGAGATTGCAAGAAGATTTCCTGAGATTCTCAACGAGATTCGTGGAAAGATCGTGGGTTAACTACTCCAGATATTTCCAAGATTCCCTGACATTTCATAAAGATTTCCAATGATTGCCTGAGATTCCCAACGAGATTCCTGGAGTGGTTAACCCCTCGGGAATTCCCTCACCGGGCACATTCCCTATAGGCTAGAAGCCTCTAAAAAAGGAATAGATGAAGAATTTCCTTACCTGGACAATGCCCTATAGGAATGAAGCTTCTACAAAGGTAACATAGATGAAGAATTCTCTTGGCGGATACCTCTGTATATGGGTTCATCTTTTCCGTGTTCCCGGCCATATGGGACTATGTAAACATGACGGGAAATCTACTCCACCATTGATGTGGAAACAGGCACCAACGGAAAGCCACCCTTTAATGCCCGTTGTCACTTATTCTTGTTACAAGTGGCTGAAAACAGGTATAGGTAATGATTCTCAAAAAGCGAACTTTTCGACAAGAAGCCCCATTTAGCAAAATTAATCTCATACGCTCAAATGCGAAGAGGTAACCACTTCAGAGATTCCTTGAGATTCCATAAAGATTTCCAAAGATTCCAAACGATATTCATAGAAAGATGAACCCCAAAGGGATAACCAATCAAAAAAATTCCAAGATTCCCTGAGATTTCATAAACATTTCCAATGATTCCCAACGAGATTCCCAACGAGTGGTTCACCCCTCGCTGAAATGCGTAGCAGCCAGTAAAATAAACGAATAGCTCTAAGTTTAATAATTAATACCAGATTTTAATTAATTTATCAATACATAAATACGAGTGTTGGTAAACATTTACAGCTCATAGTTAGGGATTTAGCATAGAACATTTGTATGAGCTTGGAAAGCTTGGGCGAAATTCCGTTCTATATCTCAATACAATATTTCTCTGAAGCTCCCCTGTGAATTGAAAACATTCTCTACTGAGCTTCGGAGTTACAACCCTCGCGAGCAACTGGGAATTTTCGGGTGTGGTGAAGCTATATACGTACAAATCTGAGGTTCCGCAGGATTGCTTTGCCTTTGCCCCCTCCATGACTGTTTTTGTATACACTTTTCTGCATTTATACAAGGTATTATGTTTTTTTAACGGCTGAAATTATCAGCAGAATGTGTATTGTGATTCGCAGCCTGTTAATTTCGACCGTTTAAGAGACGTACTATATTTCAGAACATTTAAATATCCAATAGTATCCTCATAAAGTGTGCAGAATAAACTGTATAAACTAACTACTCTTTTTTTTTGTTTCTTGTTATTTTATAGTTGAGTATAATTTTTATTAGGTTTGTTTTTGTGAGGTAGGGATAGGAACCTTATGACCTGAAGCAGAGGGTTCCATTTGAGAAGGGGGGGGGGGGATGAGATGGGCTGTCATCCCCACCGATCCATCATCCATGACTCATCCCTAACCCCTTCACCCCGTTGTAGACAGTGCCAGAGGCATCATATCAACTTTTACCTCCCTGTTTTTACGCCACACACAAAAAAAAAAAAAACATGGTTCGCCTTGGTAGGTAGGCTCATATAAATTCAGCAGAAGTAGGTAACTATTTAAATATACGCTGGCTTGAGAGTTCAAAACCTTCAATCGCAAGCGCAGGAAGACTGGAACCATTTGGGGGAAACGAATTGATCTTCAGGGGAGAGGTTCAATAATTAATTGCAAATGGAGGCAGAGTTTGGTTTGGAAGTGCTGCCAGCTGAGCACAATGGCTAATAACTCTTGAAATTGTCTATTGGTAGTAATTTGCATGGCTCCTCCCCACCGTACTAACTAACCTCTCTGTACTGTGAAGATAACAGAACGAAGTTGCCATTCAAAATATTACATCCATACAGGGTATCCAAAATTATATTTTGTTCAGAAAGAGAAAGGGTGATCTAAAAGAAATAGGTATAGTCTATCCACCCCTGACGTCACTCTCATCCAAAATAGAGGAAGAAAAACACTCATCCAACCCCCGTACCTATATAGAAAATTCTCACCTCCACTCCTCCCCGTTCTCATAAGAATCGCTGAACACTCAGTCTGGGAATCCAAAACTGCAGGTTCACGGGGACGTGGATGGAATAGCTGTGTCTTGTAATTGACCCCCCAGTGCTGATTACTGGGGAGTTCATCACAAAAGGGGAGTTCCCCCCAAAGGGAGGGGGGTTCCCCCTCATCAAGAAAAACACGTCGGTTTCGTTAACATCAGTCGGCTTTTTAATATTCCTCTTTTGTTTAGTCCTCGTTATTTTCTCATCAAACTTTGGCGGCCTCGGAGTTTCTTTATTTGAAATCAGTCAGGTGTTTTGGTGGGGGAAGGGGGAAGATTGGGGGATGATTGGAACAGCGGCGGAATCCTGTGTGCAATGTGCTGAAACATTTTGAATGAGGATTTTCTATTTCTATAGAAATGAAAATGGGGGGGGCAACGTATGATGGATAAGTTTTTATCTCGAAATATTTTATATGAGTCTTTTTATCTTGTGCGTTTGTTCTGTAAGAGTATAGGTATGTACCTACTACCTAGGTATGTACTTAAATGGAGCAGTGAAACGTGGATTTCACCAGACCTTAAAGTACACTATAAGTAGTGTCTCATAATCTTATCTTATGCTATGTTTGGCTTATGACAAGTGCTATCACAATAAGGCTTATAGTGTACTTGTCCCGCCCACGTAATACTATTGGTCTATTTTATGATACTTTTCTTTTCTGATATATAATAGGTCTTTTTAACACCACAAAATATAGTTTAGTACATGTCATCACTTTACCTATACTTATGGGTAAATTACATTTTGGAACAAATAAATATCCAGGAGTTTCGTCAGAAAAGTGCCACATATAACATGCCTTTTTAACGGCAAATATTAACAGGTTATATAGGCCTCGATAGCCGAGTGGACTAAATGGTCGACTTTTGAGGAGCAGAGAGAGCCGGGTCACACCGGTTCGATCCCAATCCTACCAAAAAGTTTTTCTGCTCGGCATTCACCTCTGATATGTTCAGCATGTCAAGTGAAATGTATATCGAGACTGTGGTGGTTCGGAACCCACCTAAAACTGTAGGTCCCCATCGTTTACTCGATGGCTGGGGAGCTGGTATTTGGTAGTGCTGCCAGCTGAGCACAATGGATAGTTCTTGAAAACGGTCTAGTTGCTGGGCTTGTCCCCCCCAACCCTCTGCTAACAGGTTATATAGGTAAGTATATTGTGATTTTACAATCGAGTGATTTTTGTCAACAAATTGTCTGAAATTAACAAATCGTAAAATCACAACACAGCATGCCTAACTTCGGCCATCAAAAAGTCATACTATATTTCAGAACATTTAAATATCCAGTAGTACCTATCCTCACAAAATGTGCAGAAAACAACGTAAACAAACTAGACTGCGTAGGCACCCTTAAATATGGCTAAATAATGTCTTTGAAAATGTAATGGCTCATTTCCACATTAGGCTCCAGAGTAAAAATTTTTACATAATTGAAAAGAAGCGGGAATCATAATGAGGAAGAAACAGGTATCGATCGAGACTGTTTAAAAATAACAGCCTGGAGGAGTTGATGATATTTTGAATAATTGAGAGGTTATTGAGCGAATAACCCACTACTCGATTCTTACAGCGAGAATTAATCTTCTCGGTAAAAAATATGGGACGAGACCGTGACAAGCGTGGGCGTAGCAGGACCAAAAACCTGGGGGGGGGGCTAAGCCCCCCAGACCTTCTCCTCACCTAGTGGGGTAGGCATGGCTTTATGTGACGTTACGTGTATAGGTAAGAAAAATCCTGGGGGTGGCTAAACGGTTTCTGGGGGGGGGGGGGGGGAGGCAGACTCCCCCCTTGCTACGCCTATGGTGACAAGACCGATGGTCACTGAAAGTACCTATAAACTTCCTTTTTGAAATTACAAAAAATCTACACCCCAAAATTTTGAATTTTTTCTGCCCCTGCATTCGGTCAGTGATCCCTGTTGTATAGCATGTCACTAGCCCCCCCCCCCCCCCCCCCCAATGCCGAGCCCTCCCTGATTGGCATTACCTGATTTCGTGTATAATTGATGAGTCCCCGCGCTAGAGTGGCGGTCGGCCGTCAGCTGTATCTGAGTGTCGAACCCTAGTCTGGAGTGCTTCCCTTGAAAGCTTCCTTTAGGGGTGAGGTGCTGCAGTCTGGAGAGTAATTGCTACCCCCTGTCTATAATTAATACGCTGTATGTAACCTACATTGAATATCACGGTGGGGTCCTTAAGACATACATTCGCTATTTGTTAACGTTTTTTCAGCACACTTTATGAGGAAAGTTTTGAATATTTAAATGTTCTGAAATATAAAGTGTTTTTTAGCGGTTAATTTTGGACTTTTTTTTTTTTTTTTTTTTTTTTTTTTTTTGTTGACAAAAATCACTCGATCGTAAAATCACAAACAAGACTTTTAGACGCCCTTAATCCGATGTAGGTCTCCTGCGACACAATATTCATTCTTTCCCAAAGAAAATGAGGCTGTTACTCATCTCGTATCGTCCTATGAACCTTCCAATTCAACCCCTAAAACCCTGTAGAGACATTCCTAAAATGTCAAGGACTTTGTATCAAAGCAGCTACCATGTCGTAAAAACGCAGCCCTTCCTCAATCCAACTATTAAAGAGACTAGAGATTAGATTTGTCGTTTCCGACAGCTGAGCTGCTTCGACTTGAGAGTTCTCGAAACTTCTCAACGGCTTTGCCAGACAGAGGAACCAAAGATAACAAGGGTAGGGTAAGCAGGGGATATTCGGACAAAAGGGGGCAGCGTGCAGAGATGTCGACCACATCGACCCCAGCCTCCCCCCCCCCCCCCCCCTCATCTGTATTCCGACGGGGGTGGCGTTGGGGGGGAGGGCAAAGAAGCAGCAGCACGTCAACTCTTACTGTGACCTACTCACACATATATTTGCCACTTTCGCAAGGGGAAACCTGAAGGACGCTCAGCAAAATCTAGGTTGCTCCATAATGTTTCATTTAAGATAAGAGACCGCAGGTAATTGCATCGTTTCTATATATCGTTCGATAACATTCGATCTCCAGTAAAAGCTAAACATAGTGTGCTAGTCGCTGTCATTTGTTTCGAGTTCGAGTAGCACACCATGTTTAGCTTTTAGAGCAGCCACGGCCGGGTACCATGGCCAGCTGGAGTAAAACTCGACTATTAGGTAGCTATAGACAGAGGTCAGGAAAGATGGGACCATGTAGGCACCAAAAAGCTACCAACACACCCTCAAAAGAAGTAATGTAAACTACAGGTTGTTGTATAGAGTAGCATTCGAAACTCTAAAAATAACAGCTTTGTGAATGCAAGGGGTTTTGCGAGATATACATGTTGAAGCAAAGCGCAAGATGACATCGTGCTGAAAATAGGAGATAAGTACGTGTGTAGAGAGGGTGGGGGAGGGGGAGGGGGTAAGTGCTCCCCCTCCCCCTCCCCCCCTCTCTCCCTGTAGGATAAGCAGCAGCCAAGTTTACAAAATAGTTCCCGTGGGAATGTGCACCTAAGATTTCTCATTATGTTCCATTAATTAATCATCTGGGACAGCTCAACCTTCAATCTGACACTAAGCGCATTACTCCCTACTCTCTTCAATTATTCATTTTTCCGTAAGGTATACCGATTTAGATTCTTTGTTACTAAATCCTACTGGAGGCCAGATTATGGTTAAGGGTCCGCTATACCTGACGATGCATTTTTTGTCGCCCATAAGATTAACATTGCGAGCGGCGATTCATTTTCAAGGTTTACCCTTGGTTGGAAAGTTCTAGGTTCTAGGGAGCAGATTTCCCAATTTCTCATTGGTTTCTTTTATTGCAACTGTTTTTCAAATGCTAGCATCGCATACCTCAAGAAAAGGGCTGTATCTCGAAAACCAGTAAAAAAATGGGAAATCTGCTTCGAACACTCCCTAGAACATTGTTAGGGCTAGGTACAGGCAAAATTTTGCGTCTTTCCAACCAAGGGTAAACCTTGAAAATGAATCGCCGCTCGCAATGTTAATCTTATGGGCGGCAAAAAATGCACCGTCAGGTATAGCGTCCTCTTAATGGAGTGAATAAAATCGCAACTGGTAAAAAAGTCTTGGATCATCGTGTCCTTGATGGGGACCTACAGTTTTGGGTGGGTTCCGAACCACCACAGCCTGGTCCAGTATTTTCACAAGTCACAAAGTTCAGACCCGGGAAATTTTTCGCCGATTCTCTGGAAAAAAGCAAAAGTATCGGGAAAGTATAAAACTGATAAGTCGCGGTTAACTTCTAAATTTTAATTGGTAAAAACTCGAGGGGGAGGTGAAGAACATTTTTTATATCGAGCGTAATTGATTAATGTAGCGACCCAGAAATAAAATTATTTCTGCACTCTAAAATTTAAGGAAGAAGTGACGGAGTGCGATTTGTCAGCAATCCCTTAGCCTTTGCTAACTGACTCAGAGCGATGAAACTTTTTGCTCAAGATAGGTCCATGAGAGCCGGGTAGCACGGGTTCAATCCTGATCCTATCAAAATATTTCTGATTATGTTCAGCACCGCTAGTGAAACATATGTCGAGGCTTCGGAGGTTTGCAACCCATCTTGTTATTGAATTGAAATTGTCTAGTTGCTAGGCCCCTCCGCGCCCACCACCCCCTGTTCTACGTACTTCCAGCAAAAACCCTTCTGAGTCAGTAGAACTAAGGAGAAACTCAGAAAAGTCATGTGCATAAAAAACAATCCTAAAATTCTAATCAACTGCGGATTTTCGAAAGAAGACAGTTATTTCGTATTTCACATAACGTAGCGAACCCCATTACAAATGACGACTGGTTTTTTTTCCTTCTTCACACAAAATGTGATGAAACTGCCGGGAACAGGGAGACGAGCGGGGTTAAATCTCTTTTTGATTAAATGCCCTGTAAGCTACCAGAGACTTTTTCTAATTTCCTTGAGCAATGGCAGGGTTAATTACCTCGGGGGACCTGACGACCTCGCCCAGTCTCCCTATCATTCAATTTCTGCAACGTTTTATCGGCTCGAGGATTCTCAGCCTTCGAGACATCGCACTCTTACTTTCTCGTCCGTATGTAATACATGGGCTGAGAAAGTTATGTTATCGTGCGAAATTTGAGTATGTTTCCCATGATCCTGGAGGTCCCCCGAGTCCAAATAGTGGGTTTAAAAAAATGCCGTCCGACGTACGTTACCCCGTTCAACCGATTTTGCTCAAATTCGGTATGTAGGTACCTAGTGTAAATAAATACGTGGAGATGTTATTTTTAGAAAATTTTGATAACTCAAAAATTGCCAAAAAGTCAAGTGCAACCATTGTCAGACCCTTTATCACTAGCAGGCAACTCCTCTAAGTGAACATAGCCGTACTATTGTCGAAGGAACGAATTAGTGGCAACAGTGGCCGCCGGGTGATTAGTACCACCACCTTTGGAAGAGCTCGGGGTGGCTCAGGTTTTTTGCCAGCCTTTCACTGGCTGCACTGCACTGTCCACTGCAGCACGACAGGGGACCTTTTCTCGGAATGCCTCCCTTCAAAGTGGCCATTAACTGGTTATTATTTCTTCACGATTTTATGTAAAAACGATACGGCGAAAATTCAAACTAAACTAATTGACAAAATTATGAGGGTTAAGGGTTTCAAGAATAGCGTTGAGGATTTTGGATTTCCAGAAACGGCATTTTCACCCTCCATAGACTTAGAATTCCGAAATTTATATACGACCCAAGACCGCGAATCACCCTACCAAATTTCATGAATTTTCGTATACTTAGACTTTAGTTGTTGTCCAGCAAAGCTTTTCAGATTTTGGAAACACACGGTGATGCATTATCGGTCTGGGACATCTATTATAAAAACATACCTGCATAATTTCGAGGTTTAATCGACTTTATAATCTGAACCTTTTAGGACTGATTTCACCAGCTTTTACAGTCTACTATTAGTGCCCCCTAAAAGTTCACTATAGCGTTATCCTCTAGATAAGAAAAGTCTTGTGTATAGCTCCTTTATCATAACGTTAGGTAGTGCATGGACTTTTCGGTTTTCGGCCGGGAGATAAATGTACATAATTCACCTGAAACGTTAAACACCAGTTAAATTCCAATTATTGCACTGATAAAATCAAATTTAACTGCGGTTTAGCTGTTAACCGAGTACGGTGGAAGCCAGCCTTAGGGTCTGACACAAAATTAAAATTCCGGAAACAAAACTGATGGGAAAAAGGTACCTAGCGAAAAAGTCAGGTACCCCCTTCTCTGGAGTGAAATTCGTTTATTTACTGTCGAGGGTTTCAATTTGGAAGCTTGAAAATGAATGATGGAACGAACGTCGCACGGGCGCCAGAGGGTCAAGAATAACATTTTTACGCTGAGGTATTGCGGGAGCCTTTTCAGAGACGTCATTTTCACCCTCTGCGGGGCTACAATTTACTGCCTTAGATTTCTTTGAAAGCTCTAAAACGAATGAAACTACGACGGGTCAAGAGCAATGTGCCGGGAAAGAGTACAGTTTTCCTCAAGCCTGTCACCATGCACAATGCTGATTGTTGTCGTTTTTCAAAATTGATTTTCTGAGGAAACTGCTGACACTTTTTTCTTCTGAAATATAATATATCTTTTTACGAGCAATGACTTGTGAAATGTTAGATGATCAACATATCAGTCAGCATATTCAACTAATTTATAAAGTTAAAACGACTCTCCCTATAGCGACCATCTAGGTCTATGGAATGTATATATATATAATGTATATAATGTATATATATATATATATATATATGAAGGAATACCAATGAATGTATAGTTTATTGACTCCAATATTAGTTGACAATTAAGTAGTTGATAATTGATCATTGCTAATTGCTTGAGCTAATTGCTACGGGAGAAAAGGATAGCCAAAGCGTTTATCACAAGTCCAGGAATTCTAGCTAACTATCCTACCTAAACGTTTGCTCTACATTAATCTGTTAATAAATAAACTAATATTTAAATAAGCTATCGAAGAGAAATCAATAACAACCCCCTCTGTTGGTGCCCGAAGGAAATACCTTGAAACCAGAATTCGAACACCAACAGAGTGGTTGGAAAGTAAGCAAGGTAGGTGGAATCCCTACAGTACCCTCCCCAACGGAAAGCTCGCTATAAAGAGGATGATATCGTTACGAGTGTTGCTTTAAGTTTCTTACATCCCTTGGCATCTCCCAAAGAAAGGCAACTAAAGGAGCCTTCAAACTGCCCTTCATAGATATCAAAAATGCCAAAAGACCGTTACAAAGTTCATAAATGAGTTAGGTTCAACTCGAACAAATACATAGTACCAGAAATTCTAAAGGAAACCACTAAAAGAGGGAGCAACAGCCCTAAAGGTAGTAAAACGTCCTGAAATATTGATGGGGGCAATGCTATTGATTTTTAAGGGCGGTTTGATTTGTTGGATGGCAACATCACCTTCAACTTTCAGGGCTCACGGTCGTAAACGACCAAGGTATATAAATTCAACAGGTTGTGCCTTTTTTATGTAAACCCACCTAAAACTGTAGTTCCCCATCGTGTATCTCAGGAAATGATTGGATTATGTACTATGACGGCTGACTTAGTTTCAATATTATCGCATTGTAGATTTTAACCACTAAATAAAAAGTTATTAGACCTCTTAAGGAGGTGATGTCATCAGTTGTGACGTAAGCTTGGCAACTTTTGCAAAGCTCTTCATCTTCTGCTACCTCTCTCGCTGTAGATAACTATAGGAACCATCAACAACTAAAGGTATCGACGGGTATATCGATATACCGAAGGTGACGTAAGTCTGACAAGGTACTCTAATGTCTCAACTATGAAACCGGAAATCAAAATTTTCAACCCGCTATATCTACGAAGAAAGAAGACATTTGGAACAAATTTAGGTTTCTACAACACCGCTTAGAAGTTCTTTATCGCGGCTGATAGATTCTCGAAATTCGATACCACGCAATAGCCTCATTCTTGAGTTCCTAACCTTAACACAGAAATGATACCTTCTAGAATAAATATACCTTGGTAAATGACATCGCAGAGAAAAGAACGCTCAACATCCGATGTTCTCAAACTTTTTTGATCCGTAGTTTTTCTTCCTTTCTCGGACTTATCTCTCCCGCCGTTAATTTCAGAATTCGAGAACACCCTTCTTATTTGTTTCAAAAACTTTCTTTTTGGGAAAACCAAGTGCACTCAGTGGGTAGTTTATCACGTGTTCCAAATTTTTAGCTTGATTTCAAGTTTCTGAGCTTTTGGGTTCCAGTTATTGATTTTAGGGTGCTGAACAGCCTCGTTATAGCTGAGTCGTCAAGATGGTTGTCTTTATTATTAGAGGAAGGAACAGCCATGGATCAACCGGTTCGATCCCGAACCTAAAAAAGTTTTTCTGATGACATTCACATTTTGTTCATCGTGTCAAGTGAAATGTATATCGAGGCTTTAGGTCCTCGTCGTGATCAAACACGATGGCTATTCCGGATATTCAGTGCGAACCTGGACCGGACAGCCGGATATCCAGTTCCTCGACCGGATGACCGGATGTATAACGCCGGATATCCAATGCGAACCTGGACCTGACAGCCGGATACGAATTAATTTATAAACTAGAACTCGTAGACATAAATTCGTTACGTTTTCTCTTTTCAATTTTTAGGGTGGGGGGTTGCACCCCGAACCAACCCCCTCAAACAAACCCCCTCTTGGTTGGGAACTGGTCAGAAATGTATTATTTATTACTCTGCAAAGTCCAAAACACTGAATGCTTTGAAAGCTCGCTACTCTTTTGCATTGCAGTAATTCACATGGTAAACTCTTTACACAAACAACGTAAACTCCATTTACCTTGTTTACATTTAGTGTATATCCACCTAAATCTCTCTAATTGCTACAGATATTTCCGGAAAGAGAGGTTCCGAGAGTTCAAATTTCATACCATTTTCGAAATTTAGTAGGAATTCTAGAGCTTTGTAACAGAACTGTTTCTGTCTTCTGGACAGAATATTTTGCCCATTTTTGAGGAAATTGTTGAGGAAACACTCAAATTTTTTTGATAAAAAATCCTAACGCCAAAGAGGATTATTTCGGAACTACTCAAGTAATATCCAATTAGTTCCCTCAGAAAATGGGCAGAAAAAGAAACTCCAACCAACAGAATTATGGCAACAGCTTTAAGTATTCCGAAAAGAAAAAAAGGTTTCTTCTAGCCCAAAAAAGGTTCCTTTAAACCTCATTTCACATTCACCACAGGAGGTTTGAGTCAACCTTACGAAGGAAGGAACAACAAAGCTGGCAAAGCCCGAAAAACACAGAAGTGCGACAGGAGGGGCGGGAAAACAAAGAAGCCAAGCCAAGGGCGCAAACAAAACGTTTGCCGACTCTCAAACATTTATAAACGAAACATCAGGAAACAACCAACAGAAACGGAAATCGCTATTTTGTTTTTCTCGGGGAACCGAGGGACAGCTGCAGCTTCCAATATTGAAAAAATGGAAAACAGAATGAGCAGCGGGGATATTTTTATTTTTTGATTTTCTATCAATCAATTTCATAAATGTTGAAAATAATATTTTCCCGTGTTTTTTTCTAATGTTGAAGTAAAGGATGAGTAGGGAAATTCATGACAATGCAGTTCCCATTTTTGGAAGTCTGCAAATTTTTCAGATTTTCTAAGCGACGCAGACAAATATTTTTCTCTTTGTAGCCTTAAGGAAAGGGACTAGACAGGTAAGACTCCTAAAATGGCATTTAAAAAATTTCAACAAACTGTACCGTGACGACAGTATGAACAAACATTTAAAATATTACTGCAGCTGCAACTCAAATAACGAGGAAACAGTCCCTTGAAAAACGCCAACTCATTTGGAAACCCTCTCTATAGCGTGCTCTCTCTACAGCAAGATTTCTCTATAGCGAGCAAATTTCCATGTCTCTTGACAGCCGTTATAGAGAGAATACGCCATCTTCTATTCAATAGAAAACATCTTTTATAGTTTCGGTGACTTCCTCCATTTGTGATTTTTTCTCAGGGTTTTTTTTTGGAGGCAGTCACTAAACGTAAACAATAAAGAATTTATAAGCAGTATAGCGATGGGAAAATGAATATCCAGAAGTTCCAAAAGCAACATAGTTCGGACGCAGGTGTTAGTAAGATCTTTGGAGAGGAACGATTCCAACTGATTGCACTGGGGGAAATTGTGAGGGGGTAGGTGGGGGGGTGGGGGGGACAGGGGGGAGTTTGGGAGAATGCCGCTTGGGAGCCATCACGGAGACCACAGGGTCGACGGCTAGCACCCCCACCCACATATCTTAATCTCCTCGACGGCCAATCACGACAGGTTTGAATGGAGTGCTTTACCAATCGACTTCCTTTGATTGCCCCCATTTCACTTGAGCTACAAGGGTTGGGGTCCTCGATATAGCCGAGTGGTCGGGTGCCTTTGGAGGAACATTGAGTCACAAAGGTTCGATTCACCGCGGTATCAAGAATTCTGAAAGTTTTCAGTCACCGTATACAAACGAAGACATGAAGAGTAAAATACGTGTACACCCACTTTTAAATTACATAATCATGGTTCTGCAGGCGCAGTGAAATCAACCACACATTATCATAGGGGTAGCAAGGGGGGACTGGGGAGGAGGGGGGGGGGCAAGCCCCGTTAAGCCACCCCGAGGATTTTACTGACCTACACATAACGTCACATAAAGTCATGCCTACCCCCCTAGGTGAGGAGAAGGTCTGGGGGGGGGGGGGGGGGGGCTTAGCTCCTCCAGGATTTTGGTCCTACTACGCCCATGCACACTACCCTGCTTGTTGACGTTTTTCCCCACCAGTTTTTTGAGGAAAAATAAAAAGGGTAGAAAACCCTACTCTGGTGCCACGTATGTATAAACCCTAAAGAAAATCATGCATTTTATTAAGTAATTTTTACTCTCTATATAATGGATCCTGGCTCGAGAAACCTGGGATACCACTTGGTTTGATACCCCTGCATTTACGGTCCTTAAAAAGTTCGTAGGGATAGGGGTTGACAACAAGTTCTCTATATGTACCTATCCCTTCAATTCTCTTCAGAAGATTTTTTTTCTTCAAAACAATAACTTCCTAACATCTTTCTAATTAACTTATTGTCTGGACGGAGCCTGAAACAAGTCCCTTTACGAGTTTCCAAAACTTTTCAATTAGAAGTTAATGGAAAAGACAATAGCTTTGCGATGCTCGAGAGGATAAGAACAAACTGTTTTCAACTCACAACTGCTCACTAAAAAAACATCCCCGTTATACGTTTTCATCTGCTAACTTGTGTGATATTGCTGGAGTTTTTTGTACCAGATGCGACAAAAAGTGAGAACTACGGTCGACACATGGGACAATTTCCACCCGTTTTGTCGCAATAGTAAAAAGAAATTGTGCTCCTTCGTGCTTGTCGCCTGTCGCAGGTATGGATGTTTATTTCGGTCCTGTTTAACAATAATTAACATATCAGAGGTGAATGGCGATTAAGGGTCCGCTATACCTGACGGTGCATTTTTTGCCGCCCATAAGATTAACATTGCGAGCGGGGATTCATTTTCAAGGTTTACCCTTAGTTGGAAAGACACAAAATTTTGCCTGTACCTAGCCCTAACAATGTTCTAGGGAGTGTTCGAAGCAGATTTCCCATTTTTTTTACTGGTTTTCGAGATACAGCACTTTTCTTGAGGTATGCGATGCTAGCATTTGCAAAACAGTTGCAATAAAAGAAACCAGTGAGAAATTGGGAAATCTGCTTCGAACACTCCCTAGAACATTGTTAGGGCTAGGTACAGGCAAAATTTTGTGTCTTTCCAACCAAGGGTAAACCTTGAAAATGAATCGCCGCTCGCAATGTTAATCTTATGGGCGGCAAAAAATGCATCGTCAGATATAGCGTCCTCTTAAAAAAACTTTGATACGACCATCTACCTAATGAGGCTTCTACATATATTCTGAGGTAATAATAAAGGAAAAGCTGGATTATTTTACAAAGTTTCACCGTATGAAACCTAATAACTGCCCAGTGGCAAGCGAGTCCATCCGCCCTAAGCTCTTCAGGCAGACCTATACTCTCGTATGTCCGTGCATTATATTTTTCATCCATATACTTTTGCATAGAAAATACCTTTGCAAGCTTACAGTTTCGCTCGTACGTTGTGGAGACCATGATTTATTCCCATGAGGCTATAAAGTATAAAGGATTCCTTGCACTTGTCAAGTTGTCAAATTTTGAGCTTTTTGCCCTTTTTGGGAAAAAAAGATCAGCAAAAAAGTACCCAGCACTTTCCTCGGGTAGGTAAATGTCAAACAACTCTGGTGCCACGTTCTTTTACCCTTAACACAGACGAAATATTCTTTCATTTCCTCTTAACCAATTTAACTAGGCAAGCTCTACAAGTTACAACCCCTCAAGCGTTACCCTTTCCACGAAAGCTAATTAGTAGAACCTCTTGCGGCATATCAAAACCAAAGGGAGGAAGTATAGAAATATGCTTCTCTTCCCCCCCCCCCCCCCCCCCTCCCCCCAGAAACCCGCTGAACCTCACCCTTTTCGCTCAAAGCTACATTGCTGAATTGTAAATTAAATTTATACATACGGTGCTGCCGACAGACATGACATAAAAAAACTTTCCCGCACCTGCGCTCATATCGTTGGAATGAAAAAACTTTCGGTACTGTAGTAGGTATGGCTCTGGAAATTTGGAGGCTCTGTGAACATGACCAACCTGATAGGTAAGGAAAAATTGTTTGGATATGTTCTCAGCAGCAGGACCTGGAATTACTCTCTGTATACGGTAAATTGCTACGTCAGCACCACCGTAAAAGGGCCTTCTTCACGCTATTGGTATTGCTAGGGTCAACGCTGCCGTTCATCTACTGCCGTAAAACTCCAATATGAGGGCTACGTATAGGAACCAGACGTGTACAAGCAATTTCTCCAAAGAGAGTAAAAGAGAAAATAAACATTCGCCAATAGAAAAACTCCAAAACACCCAGCTAACGCGACCTGCAGTTGGAGACCTAGTTGGGAATATCATCTTCCGCACTAATCCAGGAACAGTTATGTCTTTCCTTACCCGTACATACATACAGTTTCGATAGCTGAGTGGGTAGATGGTTGTCTTTATAGGAACACATCGGTTCGATTCCAGTGCTATCAAAGATAGGATCGGCAATCACCACTGATATGTTCAGGATGTCAAGTGAAATGTGCATCGAGGCTATGGTGGTTCGGAACAGACCTAAAACTGTAGGTCCCCATCGTCACTGGACTTGTCACCCACCCTTATCCTCCCTCTCGTCCCCCCCAAAGTTGCTGGAAAGATACTTCAACCCTTTGGGAGAGGGGATGTTTGACATGGTAATTAGTGCCAGCGAAAATACCCCTCCTCCCCCTCACGTCGTCTCTTTACATCCTTACATGCCTTCAACGCCTGGGTGAACGATGGCCTCAAATATTGATTAGAAAATGGGGCCGACAACGGCCACACTTCACTTTCTCGTAACCAACCTACCAAACCTTAGTGAAGACGGTAAGTGTCGTTAATAAAATGTTTCGGGGGATTTTTATATCAGATTTTGGTTCCACTTATCTAATCCCTATTAAGGTTCAAATCCTCCCATGTCAGGATTTTTTTTCCGCTCTTATCACTACTACAGTATAAAATGGCAGCATGTCTTAGCTCTACTTTGAGTGTCCAAATGTAACTTCAAATTCGAATAAATTGTTTATTATCGTTATTGATGAATAGGACAGTACAGAAGGTGGCATTTCATGCAACAACTATACAAGGTACCTATGGGAGGAAAAAGATAAGAATTAAATCTTGAATCTTAATTAAAAAACTATGGATACATCGCAATTTTTTCTTACATTTCAGTGGCAGGAATGGGCGAAAAAGAAGCATCCAGAATAAAACATGACAGTAGGTATTGAAATCATATTATCCAAGTTTTTTGCACACCCAAAAATGTTCAAAAACTTTCAACTGGGCAACACTGTAAGAAAAGTAAATAAACACGACTGCGTTGACGCCCTTAAGATCTCACAGTGTACCTAAAAACTAAAACAAAAAAAAAAATGATTTCTACACCTAAACACAAGTTCCCACAGAATAGGGTAGTAATTGAGGGGACCCGCAGGTATAGTTTTTTGAGCAACCCCCCCCCCCCCCCCTTTTACTTGTTCAGGAGTAATGATAAGCCGGGAGCTTGGTTTTGTCGAGGGAGTCGAAATACGGGTGCTGGAGGGCTGACTTCGCGCTGATTCGGCCGCTAGGGTCGTATACAAGCATTTGTTCGAGGAGGTCGAGCCCGTGCTTGGAGAGACCTCGGTCAGCAGGCAGCCTGTCGACAATGCTACCCTCCAGACACTTTGTCGTCCAGTTGGGGAAGGTGGCTTTGTAGTCGGGGAGGCGACTCACCCCCGGCCATGTGTCCTCCGTTGGGGTTGTGAGCACTCTAAACAAAAAGAAATCAGAAAATATAGTGGTTTCCACCGCTTAGGTTCAATAGAGCGTCACACGAAGGTTAGGTTAGGTTGCACCGGTTCGGTGGGGAAAGTCCTACATTTCTGCAACTGCTCACTATTTTTTCACGTGACTCACGGTTAGGAAGAGAGAAGTAGGGGTCCTCGAAATTGTGAGGCACAATTCTTTACATAGCGAATTAAAAACAACGCTCCCCATTTTGTATTCTCGGAAGAAAAACCTCGGAATCCCCATTTGCCGGATTTTTACGCTCGGTCAGCAGTAAACAGAGATGTATCCTAAATGGAAATGAACGCGGAGCTGAAATCCAGCTGTTGATTCGCGAGATAATCTCGGAACCACTGCTTTTTTCCCCCATAATTCGATCTTAGTTAATTTTATTTTTTCATGGCCAGAGACGGAGAAAATGGAACAAAGCCGCTTAACAGAGAATACAAAAACTCTCTGTATAGTTCAGCCTGTATTTCGTTATTTACTGTGCCTGGCCAGGAACTGAACCAACTACCTACTTGTTAGGCTGGATTTCACCACTTTCTTATAGTATACTATAGTGTCTCCTAACGAACAGATTTAACTATAGGATTTATGTTATCGTATGTTTAGCTTACAACAAGTGCCTTGCGCACTTGTCATAAGCTGAACATACGATAACATAAATCCGTTCGTTAAATCCTCTCGTTATGAGACACTAAGGCTGAATTTCATCGCCTCACGATAGTGCCTTTTAACGTTCGAATAGCTACCGATTCGAAAAAGCAGACATCCTCTCGTTAGGTTTTGTTGTGTCAATAGAATTCGCCTGCTTTGTTTACGTCAAATTTATTTCAACAATTTCAGTCTAAAAGTGGAAATAAGCGTGAAAAACCCCCTATTTTTTCGGAGAAAGAAGTTAAAATGTTGATTAGAATACATTAGACTACACCAATGGAATTATCGTTTTCGCTAACGCACGGAAAATCCACAAAGCTAACGAAACGGTAACGGTGCATGGTGAAAGCCGTTAACATTTTTTACCGATACGATAGCGCTATCGTGTACACGATAGTCTTCACGTTAAAGTGGTGAAATCCAGCCTAAGTATAGTGTACTATAAGAAGTGGTGAAATCCAACCTAAGTCCTGTAGCTAGGAAGCAAGAGGACTCAGCATCTAGTCCCACACTGACAGATTTTTACAGCTGAATTCTGCCATGGGTATATCTGGTCTTTACTGGATGAGGGAAAACTCGACTGCCCGGCGAGATTCTGACTAAAGGTCCAGAAGTCACAATTCCACAAGGGTTGTAGTGTAAAGGTGTTGCTTTTCTTCGTAAGCTGGCTCCATACGATGAACTGGAATGGCAGTTTTTGGTTAGCACTCACCATCCCTTGCAAGCCTGCCATTCCAGCCCCCCACTGCTGGACGCATGGTATGAGGCCAGCTCAAGTCCTACGCCTTGAGTTTCTATCTCGCATTACGTATTAATAAATTCTATTACTTTCCAATAGCTTGTTAAGCGAATCCGAACGTTAGTTTCCCCTTGAGTAACCATACGAATTGGAGAAATGAAACTCCTTCAGCCTTGGGGGCAACTGCCCCCCTCCCCCCAAAAGTTGCGAACTGATTCCCCAACTTACCCCCCCCCCCCCCCCCCCCGAGTTGGGGGAGATCCTTCTCTCAAAATGTGTTTGTGAGTGAGGTGGCCACGCCCTCCTTTATTACGAACAGTTGAATGAAGTTGGGAAGACTTTGCCAAACTGTTGCTTCCGAATTCTGTGATAGCAGCATTATCATTGTTTCCCCACCACCACTCTACCTCTTCATGTCATTGTTAGCAGGAAAATGGACACATTGTTTTAAGTAAGAACGCCTCTACTAGTGGTTAGTTAGTAGAGGGGAGGGAACGACAAGCCCAGCAACTAGACCATTCAAGAATTATACATCGTGTTCAGCTACCAGCACCACCGAATCCCAGCCCCCTTTTTATCGTATTAGTTCACGATGAGTACCTACAGTTTTAGGTGGGTCCAGTGTTCCTCTTAAGTCAACTATCTCTAGATTTCGTACCTGAATATTTTGAAGAGCTGATCGATCTCTGAGTCACCCTGGAAGAGAGGCTTCTTGGTCATCATCTCGCTGAAGATGCAGCCTACTGACCAGATGTCCACGGGACAGGAGTAGCGAGTTGCCCCGAGCAGCACTTCAGGGGCTCGGTACCATAGAGTCACCACCTACAAAAAATACAAATAAAGGCTGGTAACAGATGACAGGGAAGGTGAGAAGAACTGAAGAACCAGCAAAAGTCACAGAGGGAATTTATAATCTTGCTCGGTTAGCGGTAATAGCAGTAGAAGTGTTGGGGGGAGAAGCCCAGCAGCTAGACCAATAATTCAAGAATCGTGCTCAGCTACGGCAGCACTCCCATACGAGCCCTCCACCCACTGTGCTAGTACAAAACGGAGACCTACAGTTTAACGTGGGTTGCGAATCACCTCAGCCTCGATATACATTTCACTTGACATGCAGAACATTATAAGAAGTGAATGCCGATCAGAAAAAAATTCGACAGGACCGGGATAGAACCAGAGGGGACCGTTGATCTTCTTGTACAGGTAAAAACAAACTAGTCAGTTTACTAGAAAAACGTGGAAGTAGAAAAATAGGATAACATTAGGAGCGCAAGGCGTGCGTGAACACCTTGGAAGCTGAACTAAATAATCCCATGGAGGAAGTTTCGTAGCCGTAATCATAATTAAGCAGAACAACATTGTAAACAACACCCATAATTAATGTTTAACTGAGTCCTACAGACCCATTTTTAATTTCCGGAAGCTTTTTCTATTATTTATGAACCCCTGGAAAACGGGGGAAAGTCTGGGAATGCTTATTTTTCTTTCTTGCCAAGTTCCGTGAAATATTACAATTTCAAAATCCTTCTTTCTTCTTTCAACAAGAATGGCGTGAACCCAAAACTGATTTACCCAAAATAAAAATGGCTGTCATCTTGAGTTGACAGTTGTCACTTTTAACCGGGAACTCTCCAGTCTCGTTTGGTTTGCGTGCTGGAGAAAACAGAGAGGTTGTTATGGAGTTTTCAACTTGGCTGAATACTAAACAAGGTCACGTCGCGTCAGCGATATCGGATATTTTCAAGCAAACAAAAATATAATTAGTTCGAAAAAAAGACACGAAGGAAGTAAATTATTTAGAAAAGTTGTGGTGAAATTTTCAGTTGACATCAGCGCATTCTCGCTATGGTAACGGAGATAACGATTTAAAGGGTAAGTTCAGCAAAAAGAAATCAGCAAGCATGTGTGGGTACTAATAATGCAAATCCAATGCAAAAACAACGAATATGATATCATACCTACTAAGCGAGTTAATGAGTTCTGAAATTACAGCTCCCTGCCTCTGGAATATGAATATACATGCGCTATTTTTTTAGGCTTAGACTTCAAACTTTGTGAGAAAACTATTGGATATTTAAATATTCTGAAATATAATATGTCTTTTTAACGTCATTACTCATGAGGCTATGTTGTGATTTTACGATCGAGTGATTTTTGTCACAAAAAAAAAATTGTCCAAAATTAACCTATCGTGAAATCACAACATAGCCTCATGAGTAATGACGTTAGAAAGTGCGAGGATCTAATAGTCCTGACTTTCCGAGATTTTTTCTGCCCAGCCCTAATGGGTACCTGGTACCTGGCCAAATCAACCCCTAATTATCCTGACTAAAGTGAAACTCAACCTACCCTATCGAAACGGCGATGATTTTCTTCACTATTTCGAACTGATCTCTTGTTAAGAATTATTTTCCTTCATTTTTTTTCGGGAAAATTTATAGCCCACGAAAAAGGGGACAATTTTCAACAGAATTTTTTTAACAACACCTCCATAAATCCTGCATTCGAACGTGAACAAGAAACGGTCGTTTTACGTCTCGCCATAGACGTTTCATTCGAAATTGCGGAGCGCAAAAAGAGGAAAATGAGTGGTTGTGATATTAATCTATGCAAATTTCCGTCATGAGCTCGGCCTTTCGGTTTTTATTGCACAGCGTAGCTTTCGGGCATTCTACTTTGTTAAATTAAATTGGCAAACTTCACTAAGCTCATTACCGCTCCTGGTTCTTCGTGCGAATGTTTTATGACTTGAATTCCTAAACCTTTCAAACCGTTATTTCAACCGACCTAACGCACTAATGTGCTACATTTGTCTTTGTAACGAGCGAAACGGCAAATCTATAGCGAACATTCTAGGAACACTCAGAGTCAAAACACATAGGTTCAAAGTTTTTCTGATCCACATTCACCCCTGAAAAATAACGAAACCCGCTCTATAACGATGGTCCTTGACAACCCTCTCTATAGCGAGCAAATTTAAGGTGGAATACACGTATTTGGTTCGCAATGCTACGTACTTCAAGCCCTACTCCGAAGTTACAGGGCGAGTGAAAAGTGTTTATAGGGGGATGTAAACCTGAGACTCTTTGTCGTGAGGTAGTGTTGTATTTTTGCATGAAATGGAGTAATAAGCCCACAGGAGCGATTTTAAACAGTCAACTACCAGTCCACATGTTTTGTTGACAGATCGCGAAAACACAACACTACCTCACGCGGAATATTTTTTTGTAACGTTTCGGACTAAAACAGTATGATTTTATTGTCACATTTAGTAGAAAAGCTTGATAAATATTTGTAATATTTACCGCCGCCATGTTACATGTTGACAATTTTTATTTCACTTACGGAAGTGGGTAATTTCAACAGCATTTCTCTACTTTTTCTCCTGTAAAAGCTAAACATAGTGTCCTACTTTCACTCGTTGGTTTCGCGTTCGAATAGCACACTATGTTTAGCTTTTAGAGTAGACACAACCAATACGATATTGCAATTACCAGTCTCCGGCGGTACTAATATGTAAACAATAGTTTTGTCGAATATTTACTTTGGCACAGTGGTTTTGGTGGAGTTCGTCGAGAATGTATGGTGGCCCTTAAATGAACCTTTGGCCGTCGCTATAGAGACTATTTTATATCAAGGCTACGGTGGTGCGTAACCCGAAGAAGGAGCAGCTAGAATGAATGGAGACTAATGCTCTTAACTGAAGATAAAACCGAACTTACTGGCCTTGGCTGTAAAAAGATTTATCTCCAAAATCTTAAGTCTTAAAGCTTCTTCCATCCTGGCTAAACCAATACTGAGTATCGATAAATTACAATGAGGGGTAATCGAAAAATAATAAAATTTGCATGTTCGCCTCTCTCTTCCCTCTAACCATGAAGCTCAGCGTCTAAGGGTCTTAGGGACTCCACCACTGCAACAACTATAGTCCAACTCTTGGATGAAAGTAAATTCAGTCATATCCAGCAGGTGTATTCCCTTTCTCAAACGCCAGCAAACCCACTCAACTAACACCTTCAAAATTTATTGTAAGAAGAACTGTTCTCCATATATTGCATCGTGGCGTGCCTTATCTTCTTACAATAAATATTGAAGGTGTTAGTTGGGTGGGTTTGCTGGCGTTCGAGAAAGGGAATACACCTGCAGGGGTGAGTAGACTATAGTCCAAGTCAGGCTAGGAGGGTACCGATTACTCATAATTTCTTGCAAATCTAGGGCTGACCAAAACTTCTTCTTGATCAGGGAAATATCTGCTCAGGGTCGGATTGGCATTTTTAGCGTTTGGTAGGATATGGCACCCAAATCCGGATCGGCGTCAACTGAAAATCTACAAGAAATTATGAATAATCGGTACGCTCCCAGCCTGACTTGGACTATACACAAATGTGAATTGTCGTTTCTAAAATCTTGCAGATCATGGTGACCCTTCTTCTTAAATATACTTCTTGTTCTGAACAAAAAATAATTTTGGGAACCCTGTGTTTTTTTAGAACAATGCCCGAAGTTACTCTCATCCAAGATTAAGGTGGAGTATACCCATGACGATTAGCTAACAAATAAATTCTCTAAAAGTTTCCTTAGAAAATGGACATACTCTGCACCAGCACTTGCTTATTTATCCTTAAGGGGAAATACACCCATTTGGTTCGCAATGCTACGTACTTCAAGCCCTACTCCGAAGTTACAGGGCGAGTGAAAAGTGTTTATAGGGGGATATAAACCTGAGACTCTTTGTCGTGAGGTAGTGTTGTATTTTTGCATGAAATGGAGTAATAAGCCCACAGAAGCGATTTTAAACAGTCAACTACCAGTCCAAATGTTTTTTTGACAGATCGCGAAAACACAACACTACCTCATGCGGAATATTTTTTTGAAAATTTTCGGACTAAAAAATGTATGATTTTATCGTCACATTTAGTAGAAAAGCTTGATAAATGTTTGTACTATTTACCGTAGCCATGTTGCATTTTGACAATTTTTATTTCACTTGCGGAAGTGGGTAATTTCAACAGCATTTCTCTACTTTTTCTCCTGTAAAAGCTAAACATAGTGTCCTACTTTCACTCGTTCGTTTCGCGTTCAAATAACACACTATGTTTAGCTTTTAGAGTAGACTCAACCAATACGATATTGCAAATTACCAGTCTCCGGCTGTACTAATTTGTAAACATTAGTTTTGTCGAATATTTACTTTCGCACAGTGGTTTTGGTGGAGTTCGTCGAGAATGTATGGTGGCCCTTAAGGGTCCGCTATACCTGACGGTGCATTTTTTGCCGCCCATAAGATTAACATTGCGAGCGGCGATTCATTTTCAAGGTTTACCCTTGGTTGGAAAGACACAAAATTTTGCCTGTACCTAGCCCTAACAATGTTCTAGGGAGTGTTCGAAGCAGATTTCCCAATTTTTTACTGGTTTTCGAGATACAGCACTTTTCTTGAGGTATGCGATGCTAGCATTTGCAAAACAGTTGCAGTAAAAGAAACCAGTGAGAAATTGGGAAATCTGCTTCGAACACGACCTAGAACATTGTTAGGGCTAGGTACAGGCAAAATTTTGTGTCTTTCCAACCAAGGGTAAACCTTGAAAATGAATCGCCGCTCGCAATGTTAATCTTATGGGCGGCAAAAAATGCACCGTCAGGTATAGCGTCCTCTTAAGGCTAAGAGTTACCTCATGTGTATACGCTCGGATAGGGATGCCGAAAGTTCGACCCAGCCCAAAGTCAGCGATTTTGATGACGTTGTCCCCATGGACGAGAAGGTTTTGAGGTTTGAGGTCGCGGTGGAGGATGCGCCGCTTATGGCAGAACACGATGGCCTCCATGATCTGGTAGAGGAAGCTTCGAACCTGGTTCTCTTCCATATACCTGAAAATTTCGTCAGTAATATGTCAAGGAAACTAAAACGTGATTAACTCTTATAGAATATACATTATGCTCGCTATAGAGAGGGTGACATTGTGGAGATAGCGTTTGTTCGTTATAGAGAGTTTCTGTGTAGGGACTGACAACGGTAGTTCTTAATTGACATCAGATTTAAATTTAGATAAAATGACAAATATCTACTTAAGGGTCCGCTATACCTGACGATGCATTTTTTGCCGCCCATAAGATTAACATTGCGAGCGGCGATTCATTTTCAAGGTTTACCCTTGGTTGGAAAGACACAAAATTTTGCCTGTACCTAGCCCTAACAATGTTCTAGGTCGTGTTCAAAGCAGATTTCCCATTTTTTTTACTGGTTTTCAAGATACAGCACTTTTCTTGAGGTATGCGATGATAGAATTTGCAAAACAGCTGCAATAAAAGAAACCAGTGAGAAATTGGGAAATCTGCTTCGAACACGACCTAGAACATTGTTAGGGCTAGGTACAGGCAAAATTTTGTGTCTTTCCAACCAAGGGTGAACCTTGAATATGAATCGCCGCTCGCAATGTTAATCTTAAGAGCGGCAAAAAATGCATAGCGTCCTCTTAAACTTTTTTGAATTTAAAATGAGAAAAATATTTTCATCTAAATTCTCAAAGTAAAAAACAAAATCAGAAGCAAAAGGATCAAAAAGTATCCCTATCAACGTCCCAACAAAAGAGTTATCAGCTTACACAATGATGAGCCTTCTACCCTTTCATCAGCGTGACACCTGATCACTATCCTGTTTTTACCTTTTCTCCAGCCTATCCAAATATTTCTTGAGATCGCACGACAGGAATTCGAAAATGAGGTAGAGTTTGTCCTCTTCCATGATGATGTCCTGAAGAGCCACCACATTAGGGTGCTTCAGTTCCCGCAAGATGGAGATTTCCCTAATAGCCGTTGAGGGAATTCCCTCGTCTTCGTTCTCGATACGGATTTTCTTCATCGCCACCAACTCTCCGGTGTCCTTCTTCTTAGCTCGGAACACGATTCCGTAGGTCCCTTCCCCGATCTTCTCGATTTTTTGGTAGTTATCCATAGTAGCTGTAAACAAATTAATTTTAGTTGTAGTGAAGGTTCTTCAAAGACCTTGTGCCGGCTGTGGCAGGGATCTAGTCCCCCCTTGCCGAGATTTTTACTGTTGAATCATAACCAGCCCTGATGGGGTGCTTTCCATATAGTTAAGTGCCCTCCATATATTTTTGAAAGTGAAAATAAATGTCAGCTTATATAACCTCCTAGCTGCTGGTACAGACATCAGCAGTGATTTATGAGAAACGCTATGAGGGTTAGTTCAAGATCAGTAAACAACGTAGAGGTTAACTCGTTTTTATGTGAATTAGGGTCTCAAGATGACGTCAAAACATGGTAACCAAAAAAAAACGCTTCGAGCTCTCAGAGGGCAAGTCTATAATGGGTCAATCAATCAGTTCTCTTATGACGTCACTCTGTGACCCAGCTTTAACTCAGAATGAGCAAATTGAGGCTGCTGTAGATAGGGTAGGTACCTATAGCATTCCTAACCTTAAAAAGCTAAATTACCTAGTTTCAGGGTCATAAAATGCACAAAATTTTAGTAAGACACTACTGAGGTCTTCAATAAATACTTTAATCGTTATTTATTAACCGATACAAGGATAATGTACCTTTATTTCGAAATGCAACTATTTTAAACAAAGGACAATGCTCCTACTTGTTGACCGTTAGTCTTGTCACACAGTACAACAGTCATATCTCACAAATAAACCAAGTTAATTGACTGAAACTAAGTAAATATGAAATAAATAAATAAATAGAGCAAAAGAAACACATAAATACCTTGAAATAGCATCCAAATCCTCGCAAATAAGAAAATAAAACGAGGCGCGCGACGGTTAGGAGCTTCAAGCGGTGGTAAACAAAACCATTAGCGCGAAACCACAGAGTACAAAACATGAGAATGTTCTAATCTGCTGCCACGACCGAACTCGTTTTCCTTTGGCGTGGTCTTTGGGCGCGCAAAGGGCTAAAAGTTTATTTAGTTTTTTATTTATATTAGATTTAGAATTATAAACTTAAACAGTTTATATTTTTCAGTTTAAATTTTTTTCTACAACAACCGTCAAGTTCTTTTAAACTGACCGTTACCGTTGACGGCATGTGGACACAGTTTTGCGATTAGTTAATGGTTCCTTATGAAGGGAAATGAAACCTGTGAGACGAAGATTTAAAAATTCATTTTTAGTATGTAAAGGGAATGATACACATCTTTGTGAAAGTGAAGTAACAAACTGAATAAGTGAAAGACAATAAACAAAGTTACGACATACAATTATGCGGGGCCCTCTTGGTGGTCCTATGTTGGCGGGCTTCTGTGTGATAGTAGGTACCTATAGACATGGACGTAATCTGGGGGGGGGCAAGGGGGCACGTGCCCCCCCTGAAATGTTTTAGGGGGGGCACTGCCCCCCCTGAAATCTGTCTCCTCGGATGAAGTGAATTTGAAATAAAGGGTCCGACAATGGTCGCACTTGACTTTCTCGCAATTTTTACGCCAGCGGCATCGAAAATTTTGATTTTTTTTTAAGTCAATTATTTTTTTTGGCCAGAATTTTACCTTCTTCTGAAAAATATTTTGCAACACGCTGGACAACAATTCTAGACACTTGTGTACCGAATTTCAAACATAATATCCGTCAAACAGTGATGTGTCATTCGACGCGCAAAGTACATATTTCCTATTTTGCATGTCACGGTCTTAATTTTCACGTAATTGAAAATTTCTTGAAAATGACCTCGAAGCATTTATCTGAGACCACTTTCACAAATTTTTAAGAAAATCCGTCGATTATAGCGTTGTTGCAAATGTGATCTAACCAATCACAAACGTGACTTCCATTTTTGGAAAATTTTCCTACGATAATGTCAATATTGGCCATAATTATTACGTTAGAAAATTTCGTTCGGTAAAACTTCAAACAAGGTTAAAGTACACCTCCCTACCAATTTCTATTGAAATCGGTTGAACAGTGCCACCGGAGTGATGACCAACACGTTTTGGCCAAAACCGTGCCAAGTTATTAGCCCACCTCCAAATGGTTGTAACTGACCTAAAAACATCTATTCAAAAACACTTTTACAAATTTTCAAGGTTCCAACTTGATATAGATAGCCTCCGGTCCTTCCTAACTGTCAAAAAACACGATTTTTTGCCTTTTTTTGACAATAGCAGGCGCAATTTTTGAGTTATCAAAATTTATCAAAAAACATGTCTACATTACGATTAGGTACCTACATACCGAATTTGAGCAAAATCGGATGAACCCTACCGACTATTGGCTTGCTTGAACCTTGCCCCCCCTGAAAAAAAATGAGATTACGCGCCTGCCTATAGATATTTCCTCTTAGTGAAATCTACTGAAATTCAGTTACGTTCCCTATGACTTGTATGAAAGCGGGTGAACAACTTGGCAAGAAAACTCTTGAAGAATAAATTGAAAAACTTTTTCTAATTTGAATGCTAGCGAAAAAGGGCTGTTCATTCAATTGTAGATTGTAATGAAAAAGATATAAAGTACAAAACGGCTGACACATTTTTATTCAAAACCAAATCTAAAATTCATGAAATTTTGAGATTACCTACTCTACGGAACATATCTTAGTAGCTGGTCGGATTTACTGGAACATAAATAGACAGGAAAATTCCAGCCAAACGAGATGTCAGAAATTTATCATGTGAATAAAAAGGAGGTCGTTTTTTACACCCGCAACGTGGCACTAGACAGTTTGGATATTGAATCGGTGGAGTCTCGACAGGGGTGACCTGGAACCGAGCGAGAGATCTATGAGTTTTAGAGGTTGTCTCGTTTATTTTTCAAGCACAAGGTCTCTCAATGACGTTTCTACCTAATCACTGTGATCTGAGCCTTTGTAGCTCCCGTTAACTCTGGAAGATTTAACTTGTACTTGTCCTGTATCATCTGTCAATTTTTGATCGCTGAAAAAACCCTAGTATGTTCGAACTTTTCCGATTAGCACCGGAAAGAGTTGACCTATGTATACCTACGCCATGCTGACTGCTTTGAACGTACGTTTTGCGGCCGTAATTAAAGACTAAACATCGATGTCGAACGGCGTGGGTGCATGGCTGGAAAACGACAATCGTGTGCATAAAGCCACTGCGGATGGAAACGGTTTTGACTCTACCATATAATCAACTTTTAATTGTATAGCGGGGTGACTAATTGCACTGCGGTGCCGAGACTACTGTTGGACTATTGTAATTTTGCTATAGATAATTAAAATATTTACCTATATAGGTAATACTGTGGTAATACGTAGTTGTCCATACTGTGTAAACAAAGCAGGCTACCGCTGCTGATTGCTTACGAACTCCTTGGCACCAGAGCATAGTGGGTAAAGGGACCTTTCAAGACCTCTGTACCACACAAGGGGGTAATTTCCCGGACCAGGCATAAAAATCCCTACAAGTCGAAAATGGAACTTGTGACCCTTTGGTTCTGTAGGTAACCTACAGAATCTATAGACCTTAAAGGGGGACCACATGTGGAATTCTGCCAGAAGACAATGGATATAATACGGGCTCTACAGGGGCCTTTTCATTGCAACGACAATAAGCAATTACATAATAACATTACATACGTTACAATTGAATTATAATGGTGCCCTGGTGAGTAACAGCAGGATACATCGATCAAATCCCTCCCCTTTCCTGGACAGACTACGGTCAATTACTGGACTACGGTCAATGACTAGACTCTCGGTCATACTCCAAATTTAACACACCTGTCACTAGTATGGTAGATGTAAGCCGAAGCCGAGAAATAGTGGGCTGAGAAAGAGGCAAGTTTACCTACAAGCCTTCTGGGACTCAATCGCAGGTGTCTATAATAATATGCCAAACTGATATGCGTCTATTCTATACGCATATTATATAGTAGTCACCCTCTATAACGAACACCTCTCTATAACGAGTAGATGCTCCCTTGACTCGTTTTGAAACTTTCTCTATAGCGAACTCTTTTTATGTAGTGAGCAACTTTACATATTATGGTCCCTTCCTTGACAGTCGTTATAGAAAGAGACTTTGACTGAGTATAGTAACTGTATTGAACGAGAATATTTAGGCCAACATTAAACAAGATAATTGCTAATTCCAATAAAGTAAGCTAACTTGTTCAGCGAGCAGCCTGTATGAGAAAGTTTTGGTACAGAGGAAACGAGTTACAGAAATTATATTTTTATAGGCACGTTATATTGCGGTCCTCAAACTTTTTGCCTCCCGGAATCCCATTTTGGTGAACATTTTCTCTTCTCATAACGTATTTCACTACGCCTGCAAAAACCATGATTATGTAATTGGAAAGTGGGTGTACACGAATTTCACAGCGCCTGCAAAATTATAATTATGTAATAAAAAGTTGGTGTGCTTGTATTACACAGCATCTTTCAATAATTATTTCTTTCTATTATTTCTTCAACGTGACTTGTAGTGTCGGAGACAGAATTACCCTCCGAATAACCTTTTTGACGTACATTGGGAAGCTAAAGTTGGTACCTACTGCTACAGAACGCTACGGCTACAGAAATCGGCATTTCTTTGAAATTTAAAAATTTATGGAGTCCCATTCCGGTAAAGAAGAAGATTCCGTAACTCCCATAGAGTGCGTCCCACCATACTTGGTTAACGGTTAAACTCCAGTTAAAGTCAGTTTTTACCGTGCAATAATTGGATTTTAACTGGAGTTTAACGTTAACCGAGTATGGTAGGACGCACCATAAGTATAGTCCAAGTCAGACTGGGAGCATACCGATTATTCATAATTTCTCGAGGGGTTAACCACTCGTTGGGAATCTCGTTGGGATGCATTGCAAATCTTTATGAAAACTCAGGGAATCTTGGATTTTTTTTGGAGTGGTTACCGCTTCGGGGTTCATCTTTCTAGGAATATCGCTGGGAATTTTTGGAAATCTTTATGGAATCTCAAGGAATCTCTGGAGTGGTTACCCCCTTGTAATTTCTTGACGATTTTCAGTTGACGCTGATTCGGATTTGGGTTCCATATCCTACCATACGCTAAAAATGCCAATCCGACCCTGAGCAGATATTTCCCTGATCAAGAAACATTTTTGATCAGCCCTAGATTTGCAAGAAATTATGAGTAATCGGTACGCTCCTAGCCTGACTTTAACTATAGTTCTAGGGATGTAGAAAAGTGTGCAATCGATTTATAATATATTGATCGTAGTAAATGGAAAATTCCCTCTGTTGCATGCTTATTCACTACGCCCCTGATGATTCCAATATGTCGCCCGTCAAACCGTAGCCTGACGTTAATGAATCCCATTTCAATATTTATTTTGAAGCAGACCCCAGGGAAAGAGTTATTTGAAAATATGGAATAGGTAACGTATTTATTTTTTCATCTCCTGTTCAGCTAATTCCTCTTTTCACGGCTTAGCACGGTTGGCTTACCCCTCCCTCGTAAAAAGTAAATTAACATTTTTATTAGGTTTTGGGGGGTCTTTTTGTTCTTTAGCCTTCAAACCATCAAGATAATTAAATGCTTTGGAGGAAGAAGTGAGTTAAAAATTACATCCCTCTACCATCTGTGAGGGATCCAACGCTGAGGCCAATGTGGTTCTTGGGGAACAATTTTTTACCTTTTTAGGTGACCTCGTGGGTTACTTGATCCGTTACACTCCGACTGTAGTCAATTTCGAACACAAAAGAATAGGGGCTGACCTACGGACGGTCAAAAGATGGAAAAATAGCCAGGGAAAACCAAAAAAAGTGCCTGACGACTGAAGAGAGCTAGGAGGGTAGTCTTGCCTTGGGTGTGACAACACTACATGACATTGGCTGAAACCGAAGAAGAGTGGGCCGAAGCCGTAAAAAAAACACGGAATAAGCGGAAAATGTTGCTTTGATGTGATTCGAACCGAGACCTCTCAGGACACAGTCAGATCCCTTGACCACTGGACCACTGAGTTGATAAAATATCTGCTGAACTACAGGTCATATAGGCATCTACCACCTACATAACGTTATATTGTATATAGTATCGCCACCCTGACCTGCCTGGCCCGAGGGCATTCTGCACTGTTCACAGAATGCTCTCGGGCCAGGCAGGTCAGGGTGGCGATACTACACCTACCACCTACCATGTAACTACATGTTATACTACAATATAATATATTCCAGTAATATATAGTCCAAGTCAGGCTGGGAGCATACCAATTATTCATAATTTCTTGAAGATTTTCAGTTGACGCCGATCCGGATTTGGGTTCCATATCCTACCATACGCTAAAAATGCCAATCCGACCCTGAGCAGATATTTCCCTGATCAAGAAAAAGTTTTGCTCAGCCCTAGATTTGCAAGAAAGTATGACTTATCGGTATGCTCCCAGCCTGACTTGGACTATACCTACGTATTTCATTATCACTTAGGTAACACAGGAGTGACAAATTTTTTTTCAGTGTTCGTGATTTGAACATAGCGTGTGATTGACACTAACATTGTAAAGGTACAAACGGTGGCTCAATACCGGAAATGAGGCGTGTTCGGGGAGTGGAGCAAGAGGGCGGAAATAGAAATCAATTTGTCGTCGTGTCGACGTTTATTTGTATTTGGACGTTGCCGTCACTGCTGAGTAGGGACTTCCGGTCTGCATGCAACCCAGACCAGGCTCACGACATAAGTGTTTCGTGTTTTTTTTCGTGTGCTCCCTGCTGGTTCCAGTTCAAAATATGATAGTGCTTTTTATTTAATCTGCAAAAGGGGCAATAAGGTTCTGTAGAAATTTTGTTTCATTTAAAAAAAAAACCTCTTTATCAAATTCTTTGGACAAAACGTTACACCGGAAAATCGAAAACCATATACCTACAGGTTCAACGACATTCTGGTGCAGTCTAGTGTCTAGATAGTGTTCTAGTTGACTATAGAGTGGTATCAACGTTTATTTTCCGAAAGATAACGTTGTAATGAACTTTTAGGGAACACTAAAGTCTACTTTAACAACTCGTGGAAACCACCCTTACGGGCATTAGGTAGATAACACGCCCCTTGAGCCTTGAGGCCACTCTCCCACCCATGCACCATTTATCATTTCTTTGACATATTATTCTCTTTCAAAACCAAACCGAAATACCTAACTGAGTATACCTATTTTTATCAAAAACCCATGTCGAAATATGTCCAGACTAGGTATAGGTACTTAGGCTTCACTTATATGCTCACATTTTTCTTTATACATATTTTCTTGTATGAAATTATTTAAATTTTTATGAAAATTCATAAATTTTACAACATATTACTATTTATAAGTGGAAATGCGAGCGACTAACAGGGGCCTAATAAAGGTTCCCAGCTTGCCTATGGTAAACCTCCCTAAGGCTGAATTTCACCAGTTTAACGTGAAGACTATCGTGTACACGATAGCGCCATCCTATCGCTAAAAAAAGTTAACGGCTTTCACCATCCTGGCGATAGCACCCTGATCTTATCGTTAGTGAATCCGTGCGTTAGCCATAACAATAACTTTCATACCTTATTCGACTCGTTTGGGTGGGAAACGGGCAGGGATTGTTGTCTACCCAACTATTTAATACCTTTCTCCGAAAAATTAGTGTGTTTTTCCCCGCTTATTTTCTATTTTTAAGTTGAAATTGTTGAAACGTACAATGAACGTACACCTAAACAAAGTTGACGTAAACAAAGCAAACGAATTCTAGTGACACGACAAACCTAATGATAGGATAAGTTTAACGGCTGGGTTTACCGATTCGATAGCTATTCATGATTTAAGAGGGAACTCGTAACTTTGTGGTATTTTCTGCAATCCATGTTTAGTTAAACGTTAGTGGACCCAGCACCGCCTCAACCAAAGTTAGTATTAGGAACCACCACCGAGAAACTGTCAAAAATAACTTAGTCAAAATCCACGAAAAAGAATAAAAAATCCTAAGCGCTTTCGACCTACACGGTCATCATCAGAGGGGTACAAGAAGGGAAGAGACAGATAAACCTATTTGGGTGTTAGCCGGCCCGAAGTAAGTTCGATCTGTGCTAAGTTATTTTTGACAGTTTCTCGGTGGTGGTTCCTAATACTAACTCTGGTTGAGGCGGTGCTGGGTCCACTAACGTTTAACTAAACATCGATAGCTATTCGATCGTTAGGAGGCACTATCGTGAGGTGGTGAAATTCCGCCTTATCCATACAGTTTGAAAACTTTCGCTGGTTAATAACCGAAGTTAACCGAGTTTTTCGCTTAACCGAGTATGGTGGGACTCGCCCTTAGCGTGGAAAGTGTGAAAAATGGAGTGGTGACAATACCTGATGATTAGGCAGGAAATTTCCCCGTACACAATGGTTTCACAAGTTTCGAGAACCGTAAGCTCAGTAGAAGCGAAACAATTTGTGACACTAGCAAAATTACGAAAGTTATCACAAAGCAGTTAGTCCATTATCCTCAGTGCCATCCATCATCTTTTGTAGCTGGCTAAGCACCAATCACACCCACGCTCGGTTTCTTTATGACTATTCCGTGCTCACGTGGTATGGTATCAATTTTCCACTATCAACAACAAATCCTTTTTTTGTTATAAGTGGTTTTGCAACGTTGCGCCTGAAACCGCTTAATCGCAACCCCTTTTTTGTGTTCCTATTTACATACCTACGGAAAATGAATGTACAAGACGAGGGGTTAACCACTCCAGGAATTACGCTGGAAATCTAGTTGGGAATCTCAGGCAATCATAGGAAATCTTTATGAAATCTCATGCAGGAAATCTTGGAAATTTCTGGAGTAATCAACCCTTCGGGGTGCATCTTTCCTCGAATTTCGTTGAGAATCTTAGGAAATCTTTGGAAATCTTCATGCAATCTCAGGCAATCTCTGGAGTGGTTAACCCCTCATAGGTACTATCTGTCACGAGACTCTCTATAACAACAATCTGTATTCCGAGCGAACGTTATAATATGGTCCCTTGTCTATCCCTGACTCCTTTTGAACCCCTAGGGTGCAAATTTTCATAGTCCCTTCACTGTCATTAATATTCTAGGTATATAAAAAAAAAATTTACTGGTCCTACGTCACTAGGAAGGCAACGGTATAGTAAGATATAGAGTCCCTTATTTCGTGACCTCGGTACTTTAGTAATTTAGTCAGGATCACGTCCAGTTGAGTTTTACCTTAGCCGGTGAAGTCAGGTACCTACTCATCATGGTTGGTTGAGCTCAGGCCCGGCAAAATTCTACTGCTAACGGTCTGTGGGACTCCAACGTATGTAGGTATAGCAATCACAAGCGTGAATAGAAATTCGATTTCCTTTACAATATTATGAAGTTTTAATATTATTCTCCTTTTGGAAAACTCAAGAAAACCAGATGAGGTGTAAACAGGTCCTAAAGCTGCCTATTGCTATCATACAACTCTAGGCCCTGCTGTCATGGACGAGCGTTTCGGTAACCCAGGAAAGTAAACAGTTAAAGATAACTTACTTTATTAGCGTTGTAGTGGTTCCTTCGCTGACTCGGGGTAAGGACAGCACGGCACCAATGACTTGTCTTCCTGTTTGACTGTCGTATGGTGGGCGTCTCCTCAAGTCGCGTTCAACACACTTTGGTCTTCTCTGTCTCTTGAATCTTGTATCTCTCTTTCTTGCTAATACCTCTGGGTTTTATACCAACTCAACTGACCTCTGCCCATGGTGGTACGTGTGCTGCAGATGCAACACGACCATGTGTGGACCTTGCGTCAGGACCACAAACACTGCAACCTATAGGTGCAAGTGCTGGCTCTGGATAGGGAAAGGGTGCAACCTTTTACAGAGGTACATGTTATTTGCGATGAAAAATTGCAGTGGGTATTAGGTAGGTACTTGAATCCTGAATTGGGACATCAAAGGGCAAGAGTTAATAGACCGGTAAGAAATCTAGAGGGGAAGATTTTTGCAAAGTTGAAAAGGAAACAGATTTGTGCGATATGACAAAAACGTTGGAACGTCGTTCAAAGCATTGGAAATCAATAAAACAGCAAAGGAATTGATAAATGTGATGTCTGCGGGGGGTTTCAAAGGAGAAAATAGGGGAGACGTACCTCTTATGCTGTTGCCGATTTTGGAACGTCATGGTTTCCTCTACAGAACTTGGCACTTCTGGCACAGTTTTAGGTCTGTTTACTTTGAAGGTTGCCTCGTTATGGGTTAACCACACACCCCTATTATTTTTTAAACCACTTTTTGAGGAAATTGTTGGACATTTACATGTTCGGAAGTACAATATATAATGACTTTTTAACGTCAGAACCCAGTTGGCTACTTTGTGATTTTATGAATCGTAAAAAATCGCAAAATAGTTACCTAAATAATTTCTTATGTTAAAAGGGCATATTATATTTCAGAACACGTGTTTTACGATTGTGAATGACTTCAGAGTTTATAATATGCTTTTGTACTTACTGTGATTGGTTTACGAGTTTTGACGTCAGCTCGAACTTCAAAAAATATAACCTGTAGAATAAACAGACGTTGGTTTACAGTTCACCCCAAGTTTCGCAACATTTTTCCAGTTTTCAATAATTCAGTTCTTCCTTTTCCTTTCAGGCCCATACGCTGTGTTTTTGTTGTTTTGAAATATAGTTTCAGCTATTTTCTAGGAATGTCAAAATGTGGGAATTTCATAACTTCGTGTCGATTTTACTGCCACTTCCGCTGACATTCTCTTGTGCTGTTTCCGGCGGTTTCCGTCCTTTTATATATGGTCACGGAAGAAAAACTATTTGCATTGCGTGACGCCGCTTTTTGGAATTGTTTCTTATCAGCAGGTCCAGAGTGAAACCTTAATTTTTTTTGGGGGTATTTCAGAGTACCTACGTTAATTTTGCGAACCACCCGGGTGGACAAAAAATCACAAGAGTTTGGCTGAAGCTGAACAGAAGCAGGCCGAAGCCGAATTAGGAGTGGACCGAATACCCAATCCATATTATAGTACTTAGTATAAGGCATAGCCGTATCCCCCGGGGGGGGGGGGGGGGGTTTAGGGGGTTAACCTCCCCCCCCCCATGAGCGGAAAATTAACATGGTAATGCCAACGTGAAGCAAAAAAAAAAAATAGGCGAAACACCCCCCCCCCCCCCCTTCCCCATGACCGCTTTCTGGATACGGGCCTGGTATAAGGTGGCAGAAAATTTTCGCTATTTCGGTTTCGAACCAGGGCGCAACTCGGACTTATAGGTTAGGTGTTCCTGTATTGTAATGCGTAGAGAAGTGTAGGTAGGTATAGGTTGAAATTCAACCTAAGAGGGATAAGGATTAGGTATTTCAATATCGAAGCTATTAATATCGCCTCAAAACTGTCCATCAGGTCAGCAAATTGTTAATGATAAATTCCTCAATCAGAAAGTTTGACGGTCTTCCCCCTTCTAACGGTAATTAATGTTAGGAAGGTATTTGCCCCCTCCTGAAAGGCTCCTTTGAACAGTTTGAACTATAACTATAGGATTACTAACTGTCGTAGTTATGCAAAGGTTAGATGGTGCAAGCCGGTTACTCGAGTCAGGAAACTCCTTTGGCAGGGACTCTCTAGACTAGACAATCCACTAAAGAATTTAATAGCTCCAAGTTGAAATCTCAGCGTTATCAACTTTGTTAATATTTATTAGCGGTACTTTTCTGCGGAAACTGTTGGTTAAGGTATCTATTGTAATTTTTTTTTGACATTTTAAACTAGTTTTTGACGTCAAAAAAGGACATTATATTTCAGATAAAATAAAGGAGACAAAAATCAATTTTCGCTGAAAAGTTTCATAAAAACCCTCAAGGAACTTCTATCAAACTAGGTACCTACTAGGTATTTAAGTGCAATAAATAGAATGACGACTGTTGGATCAGTAGGTATAGGTTGGATCAGTAGGTATAGGTAACCTAACCTAACCTAACCTAACCTTTACGTTCCTACCTATAATAGCTATGAATTTATTTTTTGACTGCAGAATGAAGATGCGCCTATACGCAGACAATCTCTATCTACCTACCTACATCCTCGCTCTTAACCAAAAAAAAAAAAGAAAAAAAAAAAAAAAATCTGACGACTTACCGTGCTCCACCTTGGTAATAAATAACTTCATTCACCTACGTAACACTCAAAAGAAAAAAATTCGAAGTCTCACTGCAGACGAGGAATAAGACACTGAAAAATGGTTGAGATGTTACACAGGAATTGGAGCGTAAGAAAAATCATAATTCTCTTTTCATGGATGCTCACAATATGCACGAGAGCACGGCTCATTCCCATACAAAGCGCAGGGGAAATAGTCCCTTGTTTGCATAAAAAACATATTTACCTACATAAGTTGTTTGATTTATTTTAGAGGCAGCAAGCACGTATTCAGGAGGTTGGACACCTAGGACGTGCTCCCCACCATCCCTTAAGTGAAATTGAGGGTAAAACGAAAGTAGAGAGAATTTTTGAGTAACAAAACAAAAAATGCCCTTCACCACCCTAAACTGCCCCTACAACATCCCCCTCTTGCCAGCGAAAATGCATGACCTTGCATAGAATTGGGGTAGTTGGACGTGTATAAAGTTGAGGGGTGGGATGGGGGCGACTCTATGCTCTTTTTATAACGACCATGCATTTTTGCTCGCTATACAGAGGGTTCCCTATAGAGAGGGTGAGGTAGCAAAGCGAGTCAGGATTTGTGAAGTTTCGTTATAGAGAGGTTTAGGTTATATAGTGTCGCTACAGAGAGAGAATACAATATATCTCTAAGTGTTTGAACTACTTCAAATTTTCCTATCTATAAGAGCAAAATAAAATGGAAAAATATACTGAATAGCACGTCTCTTCGTAAATCCTCTCGAAACTTTTCCGCGACCTGTTTTCGAACTTTGCTATCTTTGTTCATGTTCACTGTAAGCAAATTTATGTCACAATAAATCACGAGTTTAGAGTGAATAAAAAAGGAAAGTCAACAAACCATGACGTCACGCGGTCAGTATACAAATCGGGCAAGCTATGCCTGGCTGCGGAAGGTTCCGCAACCTGCGTCCTTTTGTTATTTTCAAAAATTTGTCAAACCATTGCTGTGTAGCTAGAAAAAAATGGAACTTTTTCTACATTAATAATTTTTACAGTTTTTTTTTTTTTTTTCATTTTTAGGACGAAAATTTGTTGAAAATTTTCCTGGTAATGAATCCAGCCCGGCCCTGATGAGTCACGGAAAATCAGTCAGTCACCTGCCGGTTAGTTGTAACCAAATTATCCCCATGTAACAGCGTCATCACGTTGGTGACCAGGCTCCTACCCTTCTAAGGCTATACCTAGCAGCACCGAACTTTTCTTTCTGAAATGAATTGTATAATATTCTAGCCACTAAGTACGTCTAAGAGTTCTCTGTTTTAAATAGAGTGACATGGGCGTAGCAGGACCAAAAACCTGGGGGGGGGGGGGGGCTAAGTCCCCCAGACCTTCTCCTCACCTGGGGGTAGGCATGGCTTTACGTGACGTCATGTGTAGGTCAGAAAAATCCTGGGGGTGGTTAAATGGTTTCTGGGGGGGGGGGGGGGGGCTAAGCTCTTGCTACGCCTATGAGGGCTGAGGTCAAATGTACAAAATCCGGGTAGTGTAAT